>CM057340.1:39289450-39647931 GCA_030015575.1 Agapanthus africanus
CTTGTCACGTCCCGCTTTCTAAAATACGGAATACGGGAGGGTGATAAGGCCAGCCATGCTCCTACGGTCGAGGAAATATCCTTCTGTAGTCACACTTCGGCTTCTAGCTTTACGTGGTAATCAGTAATCAATGCACAGGTAATGAGAAATGCAGTAACTAAATCAAAGCGAATACAAAAGAACTAACCAGATGGAGATCAAGAGAATACAGCTCTGGGTAGCTGGTCAAGATGTCCGCAATATCCTCGAGGTACGTCAGGTCCTAGTCCAGGCCAGATCCACTCCTCACTCTGAGCATACATACTCAGGTCGTCAGAATGACACGATAGCAATATATATATGGATACAAATAGTAACTCGTATAATCATAATGAAATGTAACAGTAAATCAAGAGAGTAAAGATGTGAACATGAAGTAGCCAATGCGGGTGTATAATAGAGCAGGTGAACAGTAAAGCAGTAAAATAATATGTCATGTGTGTTGACTCAGTAAGCAATGCATGTCAATGTCACTAACCCTATCAGTCTCTAGGTCTCACTGTATAGGTCACTAAGCTTATCGTCAGTCCAAGTGTGAGGGTCAACCACTCGTGAGTATCCACCACCCAAGGGTAGGACCCAAGGGCAAGGGACCACTGGCCCGAAAAACGCATGGTAATAATCAGCGATATCCCTGTAAATCTTCGTGTATCTCCATATATGCCGGCATGGGACTCCCGAGGTTCTGTTGAACTCACACTCAAACTACCCCACACCCCATGGTCTACATCAAACACCAACCATAACCTTAAATACCGGTCGGTCCATGACAAGTCTGTGCGAGAACTGGAGACAGGCCCCCCGTCAAGCATGTCCCGACTGATACCCAAGATAAATGGACAGTATTTGGTGCCTTACCTGTGACACCCATACAAGTGCTTCCATAATTGTCCCATACCAATTATAGTCACACTTATACACGTCCCACAGACGTCGACAATGCAATAAAACAATAGGGTCCACTGATTGTGTACAAGTACGTGTCAGTTTCACTTATTCATTCATGCTCGACCACTAACTTACTTGCCACAATCAGACGCTAAAACCTAACACTGGGTAATGCACATGATCACTAGGTTACCAATGCAATAACATATATGTAATGTGATAAGAATACGATAATTCTGGCATGATTAAGATGCCATCACTCGGTGTCTTACCCCTTGCATAAATCATCCTAAATCACACATGCAAAATTCAGCGAAACAATGAACAGGGGATAAGTAGTACGTTTGATTATCTAACCAGAAAATTTCGTTTCACGTCAATCGGGTGTCAGGATCACTAGATATGGCCATTTCATTTTAAGCGTTCGCTGCTGGAAATCCGGTTTCGGAATCGGTAGTCCTTTTCGTAACGCATTTCAATCCCAGTTGGGATCAGAATTTAGCAACGCTACAGTTAAATGAAATTTAGGGTTTCCAATAAGGTTTCCAACGCACCAGGCGTATTCTTAATCGCGTCTCTACGTCAGAAGTTACGCACTGTTCAACACTAGGGTATCAGTTCTGGTTCTGTTTGGGACTGCTAAACGTCTCGTTCCTTTAAATTGTAGTTTAAATAGTAAACGACGATAAAACGGGGTGAAATCACTTGTGTTATTTATCTAACAGATTCATCTTCAATAAGGTGTAGGGTTCCGCAACATACGAGTTCAGGAAGCAAGGTAGTAAACATTACGGGACAGAAAACAATAACCAGAGTTGCTCTGGACTGCAGTCCAGAGCCGCTCTCCGAACTAATTCTCGTCATAATTTCAGTACAGAAACAATTAAGAACTTGCATAGGGTTACAGGTCATCGAGTCGGCTTTGATTTGAGCGCTCGAACTCCTCACTCCATTATGTGTACAATTAATTGTAATTTTAACAAATTTCCGGTGTGGGAAATTCCCAGTTTTTACGGGTGTATTTGGGGGTGTTCGTTTAAGCCATTAACAATTATATTTTCCAGTAAAATTTCTACACAGTGCTCATTGCCACACAGGCCACAATATGCAAACAAGTTCCGTCAAATTAAATGAAGGTTTTCATTTGGATCTTACATCGAACACTTATGTTGTTTAAGTTTTCATGAATCGCAAATAGGGAATTAATACGGTTTGATTTGTAACGGACATAATATAGCATGTAGCAAGTAGGGTACTTGCCTGGAGACGTTTTGGCGATGCACGCCAACGGCAACGGCAAGAATGCACGACGAACGGCGCGGCTAGGGTTCGCGGACTCGGCTCGCGTTTCGGGTTCGACGTCGGAGTTGTCCGGGGGTGGCTCGTATTCGTTGGAAGCGGAGGGGATGCTCTGTGGATCTCCTGGGATGTGCTGGGGTCGACGATGTCGGCGGTGGTCGCTCCGGCGATGTGCACCGTAGGGGTGGAGATATGGGTTTTGGAGAGAGAGAGAGAGAGAGATTGTGGGGCTCGGTTTGGAGTGATGATGATGACGCTGAGGATGTAGAGGGTCGACGAGGTGTTTTAGATGCAATGGGGGCTCGTCGGCGTCGGGTGCAGACGGTGGCCGTGGTCGGGTGCGAGTGGGTTGGGTGTGCAGGAGATTCTGCGGTGGCGGTTGAAGATGCAGGGGGCTCGGTGAGGGGGTGAGTTCTGGAGAGAAGAGAGCGAGGGAGGAAGTTTGAGGGGTTGTAGTCGTTGTCCTCGTCGGCGGCGGCGAGAGAGGCTGCAGTGGCTCGAAGGCAGTGGGTTGTGGGGTTTTCGAGAGAGAGGAGAGGAGGAGTTGAGATTGAGAGGGAGAGAGGAGTTGGAGTCGAGAAGAGGTTGAGGGAGACGTGGCCGGGGTCGCGGGGTGTGGGGCAACAGCACGGCGACGTGGGCACGAGTGGGACGTGGGTGCAACGGGAAAAAAGTGAGCGGGAAAATTTTTGGTGGTGTGGGGAAGAGAAGTAAAGTGAAGCGGGTCGGGTTGGGTCGTGCGGGTGCGGTGCGGGTAAGGAGTGGAGTTGGTCTTGGAAGCTTTGGGGCTGGGCCGGGGAAAATTGGGGATAATTATTTGCAGGTTAAAGTTTGGGCCGGCTGGGATTTTGGAAAAAGAAATGAATGGGAAAAGGGAAAGGGGAGAATGGGCCGGGGGTTTTATTAATCAAAATTTATTTGTGTTGGGTTGTGCGATGGCTTTGAAAAGGAAACGGGCTGGGAAAAAGGAGTTTAATTTATTTGTTAGGGGAGGAAAGGAAGTGGGCTGGGGAGAAAAGAGCTTGGGCTGAGGAAGGTTTGTGTATTGTAAGTATATTTTGGGTTTTAAAGGTTTTGGGTTTTGATTTAATTTAAATATTGTTCGGGGCTGAGGAATTGGGAATGGGGGGAAAGGAATTGGGTAAAGAGATGGGCCTGGCCAAGGAAGGGGATTGGATTTAGATTAAAATAATAAATTAAGTATTGGAATTATCCTGTAAAATTCTAGGGGATTACTATAAAAGAATGGAACATAAATAGAATAAAATATAGGAAAATTATTTCATTCAAATATGTAAAATAGCACATCGAAAACTGGGTATTATATCATACCACCCTTACAAAAATTTCGTCCTCGAAATTTAAAACAGACGATAAGCTATATAAAACAACACGCGAAAAGCTATGATCTCGAACACTCCCATATAGTGGTTTACTTAAAGCAGTAAAAAAAAATCGAAGGTCCAAGTAATTATAAGGCAGAGGCAACTACAAGGGCAGACTATATGTACAAGAGAATAAAAATAGCAATAACAAACAATAATATTCGAGGCGTGCTCGATAAAATCGAAACCCTAAATATATGTATACATATGTATATCGAACCAGCGCAGCTAAGATAATAGCATCAGACATAACCATCTATAATAGCAACCTATAAGTATAATACCCAAGAAAACTAAAGTAACAATATTAAAATGGTGAAGGATTTATCGATAGGTTAAAACACCCTAGTATAATGTATCGATCAGAAAGAAAAATAAATCTTAGAAAATCCACATGGTGAAAATAAGAAACATAGCATAGAATAATATGTGCAATATATGGTTGCGCTATCGAAAATAATGGGAAGATTAGTAGTGAAGTACTTGAAATGCATAAAACGGAGATAGTTAATAACACGTACTTTTCGATAAATACAAGATAATGAAAACTAAATTTTCGAATAACGATGTCCCTAAATATAGATAGGGTAATAGAAAATGGCACAAAGATGTATTGAGCTAGCCCAGGTAGGGATTACGATGGATTATGGCTCACTCAAAAGGTTGGAGTGTGACACTTTAAACTGAAGGTCGAAAAGGCCGGGGTCAGGTCCGCCCAGGGTGTAAGGGTGAGCAGCAAAGAACCACAGAAGGGGAAGGGATGTATGGGAAGGAAACGGTCGATATATCATGTGAATCAAAAATCCGAAGGGTTAGCTAACTCGGAAATTTCACTATCAATTCCTCCTCCAGAAGGATCTCAAACGAGGCACATATGAAGAATGAAGGGTGGCCCATTCAAAAAATCGGGATGCGGTACTTTTTAATCTAAGCGAGGGTCGAAACAGCACAAGGTGCAGGGGTGGACAGTCAGGGATCTTAAGAGGAAATAAATGTATAGGGAAAACAGTTAAGCATCAAGTGAACCAAAAAAAATCAAAAGATTAGCGAACTTAGCAATTTATTTCATTTCAGAAAAGTCCGAACAGGGCATCCACGACGAATAAAAGATAGCCCTAAACTATACACGGATTTGTTAGGTCAGAGGGGACAAAAGCTAAATCACGTCAGTCGCGGTTGTGGAGGTTCAGCAGGTTACGGTAAGCTCGCGCGCTCAGATAGGGCGTCCATTCCCATATCGCCTCGCAGGGATCGTCACTGGAAGTTCTTCTGTCATGGGGTCTTCTTCTTCTGGCCCTTCTTCCTCGGCTGGAGCTTCTTCATCGAGGTCTGATTCTACGTGATCTTCTTCTGCTGGATCCTCTTCCATAGGATTTTCTTCCACTGGATTCTCTCCAGGGTTTTCCTCTCCAGGATTTTCTTCTATCGGGTCCTCCTCGGGATCCTCTTCTTCGTTGTCAGAGTCGCTGATCACGTCGACTTCTGAAGCTGCGACTCCCTCGTCCTTGGAATCGCTGTTTCCGAAAATAACCTGTGGGCCGTTGATCTCGTCATCTGAACTTACCAGCAAGCAGTCCAAGGAAACGCACGACCGGGTGTCCTCATCTAGAGGCGGCGCTTCACCAAAGTGGGCCATGACCTGAAAAGGGGGTCATGATTAGGCAGTGGGACACATTAAGAAGATATCTAAGGATACGGTGGCACAGGGAGGATATGCTGGAAGCAAGGGCGGAAAAATTAAAATGACAAAATGCTGATGCAATGAATAGTATGAATAAAGTGAGAAGCAAGAGAACGATACATACATCACAACTCAGAGTTTTATTGCATTCAGCTAAAAGTTCGACGGATACTAGATTTCAAACGAAAAGAAATATTTACAAAAGCGACAACGTCTTTATTGAAAGTAGAAAACGTGATAATTCTTCTTTAATTCGTGGACTGCTGCATTCCTGTCTCGCGAGTTGAATCCTGCGCGGGGTCCGCACTATCCTTCGACGCTCGAACTACGAAATAACCATCACTTAGTAGAAGTGGAGAGTGTGGACGAACTTCCTCCTTGTAGCTCCTTCCTTTTAGGGCAGCCCTTGACAAGGTGTTCGCTGGATCCGCAGATCAAGCATTTCCCTTTGGCGCAGCGACAATCCCTCTGAAGATGTCCTGGCCTCTTGCAGTACCCACAACATTGGGTTTTCTGCTGCTTCTGTCACGGGGGAATAAGTGGGTGCTTCATCTTCACCTCTTTTTCTCGTCTAACAGGGATCCCTTTACGATTGGAGGCTTCCGCTGGTGCCTGAATCATCTGCCTTCTTAGTCCTTCAGCTAACAGGTCGTTTGTTCGCTCCTGGGCTTCCTTCATACTTTGCAGTACATTCAGAATCTCTACGGTCTGATTCTGGGGAGTGGAGATAGAGGAAGGGTCGTTGGAAGACATGGTCCTGAAACAACAATTTTAGGACGGCATAAAATACAGGGGAAAAATCAGAACAAGATATAAAATTGACGATGAACAAGAATATCAGGTGAGATGAAACTCAATCGAGCGGAAACAAATGTAGAACTCCAAGTTACCCAATAGAGTACAGTATTGTAGCCATGCTGCAGTTCATAATTACAACCACGTAACTCTACTAAGTCACCCAAAACTCTAACGGATGGAGTCAAAATATGGCATGACGAATAATAATGATTCAAGTCAAAAATAACAGTTCGCAATCTGGACCGAAAGAGCGACTTAAATTGTCAAGCCCTACTCGGAAACCGCAATCCCAATCATAGCAAAGCCTGACTCTAATACCAACAAAACCATGTCACGCCCCGCTTCCCAAAATACGGAATATGAGGGGTTGATAAGGCCAACCATGCTCCTACGGTCGAGGAAATAACCTTCCGTAGTCACACTTCGGCTTCTAGCTTTACGTGATAATCAGTACTCAATGCACAGGTAATGAGAAATGCAGTAACTAAATCAAAGCGAATACAAAAGAACTAACCAGATGGAGATCAAGAGAATACAGCTCTGGGTAGCTGGTCAAGATGTCCGCAATATCCTCGAGGTACGTCAGGTCCTAGTCTAGGCTAGATCCACTCCTCACTCTGAGCATGCATACTCAGGTCGTCAGAGCGACACGATAGCAATATATATATGGGTACAAATAGTAACTCGTATAATCATAATGAAATGTAACAGTAAATCAAGAGAGTAAAGATGTGAACATGAAGTAGCCAATGCGGGTGTATAATAGAGCAGGTGAACAGTAAAGTAGTAAATAATATGTCATGTGTGTTGACTCAGTAAGCAATGCATGTTAATGTCACTAACCCTATCAGTCTCTAGGTCTCACTGTATAGGTCACTAAGCCTATCGTCATTCCAAGTGTGAGGGTCAAGCACTCGTGAGTATCCCCCACCCAAGGGTAGGACCCAAGGGCAAGGGACCACGGGCCTGAAAAACGCACGGTAATAATCAGTGATATCCCTGTAAATCTCCGTATATCTCCATATATGCCGGCATGGGACTCCCGAGGTTCTGTTGAACTCACACTCAAACTACCCACACCCCGTAGTCTACATCAAACACCAACCATAAGCTCAAATACCGGTCGGTCCATGACAAGTCTGCGCGAGAACTGGAGACAGGACCCCCATCAAGCATGTCCCGACTGATACCCAAGATAAATGGACAACATTTGGTACCTTACCTGTGACACCCATACAAGTGCTTCCATAATTGTCCCATACCAATTATAGTCACACTTATACAAGTCCCACAGGCGTCGACAATGCAATAAAACAATAGGGTTCACTGATTGTGTACAAGTACGTGTCACTTTCACTTATCCATTCATGCTCGACCACTAACGTACTTGCCACAATCAGACGCTAAAACCTAACACTGGGTAATTCACACGATCGCTAGGTTACCAATGCAATAACATATATGTAATGTGATGAGAATACGATAATTCAAGCATGATTAAGATGTCATCACTCGGTGTCTTACCCTTTGCATAAATCTTCATAAATCACACATGCAAAATTCAGTGAAACAATGAACAGGGGATAAGTAGTACGTTTGATTATCTAACCAGAAAATTTAGTTTCACGTCAATCGGGTGTCAGGATCAATAGATATGGCCATTTCATTTTAAGCGTTCGCTGCTGGAAATCCGGTTTCGGAATCGGAAGTCCGTTTCGTAACGCATTTCAATCCCAGTTGGGATCAGAATTTAGCAACGCTACAGTTGAATGAAATTTAGGGTTTCCAATAAGGTTTCCAACGCACCAGACGGATTCTCAATCGCGTCTCTACGTCAGAAGTTACGCACTGTTCAACACTAGGGTATCAGTTCTGGTTCTGTTTGGGACTGCTAAACGTCTCGTTCCTTAAATTGTAGTTTAAATAGTAAACGACGATAAAACGGGGTGAAATCACTTGCGTTATTTATCTAACAGATTCATCTTCAATAAGGTGTAGTCCGCAACATACGAGTTCAGGAAGCAAGGTAGTAAACATTACGGGACAGAAAACAATAACCAGAGTTGCTCTGGACTGCAGTTCAGAGCCGCTCTCCGAACTAATTCTCGTTATAATTTCAGTACAGAAACAATTAAGAACTTGCATAGGGTTACAGGTCGTCGAGTCGGCTTCGATTTGAGCCCTCGAACGCCTCATTCATTATGTGTACAATTAATTGTGATTTTAATAAATTTCCGGTGCGGGAAATTCTCAGCTTTTACGGGTGTATTTAGGGGTGTTCGTTTAAGCAATTAACAATTATATTTTCCAGTAAAATTTCTACACAGTGCTCATTGCCATACGGGCCACAATATGCAAACAAGTTCCGTCAAATTAAATGAAGGTTTTCATTTGGATCTTGCATCGAACACTTATGTTGTTTAAGTTTTCATGAATCGCAAATAGGGAATTAATACGGTTTGATTTGTAACGGACATAATATAGCATGTAGCAAGTAGGGTACTTGCCTGGAGACGTTTTGGCGATGCACGGCAACGGCACGAACGCGCGACGAACGGCGCGGCTAGGGTTCGCGGCCTCGGCTCGCGTTTCGGGTTCGACGTCGGAGTTGTCCGGGGGTGACTCGTATTCGTTGGAAGCGGAGGGGATGCTCTGTGGATCTCTTGGGATGTGCTGGGGTCGACGATGTCGGCGGTGGTCGCTCCGGCGATGTGCACTGTAGGGGTGGAGATGTGGGTTTTGGAGAGAGAGAGAGAGAGATTGTGGGGCTCGGTTTGGAGTGATGATGATGACGCTGAGGATGTAGAGGGTCGACGAGGTGTTTTAGATGCAATGGGGGATCGTCGGCGTCAGGTGCAGACGGTGGCCGTGGTCGGGTGCGAGTGGGTTGGGTGTGCAGGGGATTCTGCGGTGGCGGTTGAAGATGCAGGGGGCTCAGTGAGGGGGTGAGTTCTGGAGAGAAGAGAGCGATGGAGGAAGTTTGAGGGGTTGTAGTCGTTGTCCTCGTCGGCGGAGGCGAGAGAGGCTGCAGTGGCTCGAAGGCAGTGGGTTGTGGGGTTTTCGAGAGAGAGGAGAGGAGGAGTTGAGATTGAGAGGGAGAGAGGAGTTGGAGTCGAGAAGAGGTTGAGGGAGACGTTGCCTGGGTCGCGGGGTGTGGGGCAACAGCACGGCGACGTGGGCGCGAGAGGGACATGGGTGCAACGGGAAAAAAGTGAGCGGGAAAATTTTTTGTGGTGTGGGGAAGAGAAGTAAAGTGAAGCGGGTCGGGTCGGGTCGGGTCGTGCGGGTGCGGTGCGGGTAAGGAGTGGAGTTGGGCTTGGAAGCTTTGGGGCTGGGCCGGGGAAAATTGGGGATAATTATTTGCAGGTTAAAGTTTGGGCCGGCTGGAATTTTGGAAAAAGAAATGAATGGGTAAAGAGAAAGGGGAGAATGGGCCGGGGGTTTTATTAATCAAAATTTATTTGTGTTGGGTTGTGGGATGGCTTTGAAAAGGAAACGGGCTGGGAAAAAGGAGTTTAATTTATTTGTTAGGGGAGGAAAGGAAGTGGGCTGGGGAGAAAAGAGCTTGGGCTGAGGAAGGTTTGTGTATTGTAAATATATTTTGGGTTTTAAAGGTTTTGGGTTTTGATTTAATTTAAATATTGTTTGGGGCTGAGGAATTGAGAATGGGAAAAGGAATTGGGAAAAGAGATGGGCCTGGCCAAGAGACGGGATTGGGTTTAGATTAAAATATTAAATTAGGAATTGGAATTATCCTGTAAAATTCTAGGGGATTACTATAAAGGAATGGAACATAAATAGAATAAAATATAGTAAAATTATTTCATTCAAATATGTAAAATAGCACGTCGAAAACTGGGTATTACACATCTAAAGTCTAAAGAATTCCTAAAAGTGAGAATACTTGGTAGTTCCTTTTTATTTCAATCCCATATTTTGAAAATTGACTTCTCATTATTATTACTAAAGTAAAATACAGTGAATTTAATTGTAACATAGAGCAGGACAAACACTTACAGTTTTCACCCACATTTCTTTAAAACAACAAAAGAAAATATATAAATGAAGAGAGCAATTCATTTATTCAAGTAGAATCATGTTCAATAAAACTAAAAGGTTTTTCCGAAATTAGTTAGCAATACCTAAGGCTAATCAATGCATGCATTAAGATTCTTTTATTAAACGAAGTAAAAACTTGTAAATAACCTATTATAGATCCAACATAGGCCATCTTGCATAAACATACCTGCATCTTGTAAACAACCATATTGTAAACATCCTATGCAGTACACTAAGGTATTTCTTATATAAATTACCTGCATCTTGTAAACAACCATATTGTAAACATCCTATGCAGTACACTTGGGTGATTCTTATATAAATAGCGAGTTCAAGGTAATTTCTAAGAATGTAGAAATGCAAGGTGATTTATTCACAATATGCATGTAAGCATGTTATCCAAACATTTAAGCAAAAAGATTTTATACACACACACACACACAGAGAAAGAGAGAGAGACAGGTACCCAAGTTTGTCATTTTCCATTACATTTGATATAGTTGTAATATTTGTTTTAGGCCCCAGGCCTTCACTTATTACATACAACACGCATACCACAACAAAACAAGAAAAGGTTTTTGCTAGTACAAGACGAAGAACCCAGAAAAGGTTCCTGCCAAAATAGAGGAATTCAAGGCCTACATATCATTTCTTCACTCCTATGCTTCAAAATGGAATGAAGTTCTTTTACTTCTTCAGAGAGCTCATCTTCTACGCCGACCCTGCATACAGGAAACCCGCGACATGTTTAAGATAAGATAAAAACGAAAAGACATGATCAACATCGAAGACTTGTGCAAGAACGGGGGGGGGGGGGGGGGGGGGGCTACAAATGACACTTATAATCAGCAGTTCAGCACATCCGATACCAATGGGCAATAGCTCAGCTGGTATGGTACCCCCGAAGGTGGGGAGGGGGGCGGCGGCCACAATTTAATGCTTTCGGGGCAAATGCATGTGTTGTGTGCTTGGGTGTTAGGCTTACATGCCGGTTCAAAAAGAAAATCAGCACATTGGATTTGCGTAGTTTTTTATTTCTTCCCTTCGATGATGTAACCATCACAGGAACTGAACCAGTGAACTACCTCACAGAGACCAATGTTTTCCTTTTCAAGAGCTATGCTCCTTGGGTTGCATTATATGTAGCATGTTTTTGCAGGGTTTTGGTTGTGCTGTAAGTTATTTCTCGTGTACTAGACTTCAGGTTCTAAGTCTGCTTAAAGAAGGGAGGCATCACTTAGTTGATGGTTTGATGAACATGAATGATAGTCTCTATAGGATAAATAGTGACATTCTTTGGTAATTTTAGCAACTAGATAGCCTTAATAAAGCTGAATTGTAAACAGTATTAGGCGTAGTTTCAACAGATGGAGGCAAACATTACAACTATAGTTGTCATAAAGTGTGTTATGTATTGTCATAAAAACTGTATCCAAATGTTGTCCATTTTACATGTCGAATGACACTAATGTTATCAACCCTTGTGTTAGCACTAGAAAGTACATATAGGAAAGGAACAAACTCTTTTAACTTACGCCGGCAGTTTTCAAAATCATACTCAACTCATTAGCACTTCTAGCATATAGACCAACTATGAGATTTCATTAGAAATAAATTATCCAAAATACCATGTCGTCCGAATAGATCGGATATGTTAGATGCAACAGATCAATGTTGTAAAAAACGCATATTCACTCTATTCAGTTGGCCAGCACATAATACATAAGCTGATTGTACAATGCATAATTGGCTACACAGTATTACCAGAATAGATTTTATATAGACAAACTCGGAAAAGATGGAAGAGATTCTTTTGATGGAGAGAAAAGAAGGAAACGATTTGCACTTTATTGAGTGGATATTGAACCTACAGATTATGTTTTGGATATCAGGTAGGCTATATGCATCATATACGAACTAGATTAAATGGCCATTTATCCACATATTTTGCATAAGGTCATTAATTCAGTCAATTGTTTATGTAATATTATTCAAAGCGGTTTCTAGCCTAAAATTTTTAAGTGCCGATTAATCAGCCCTTTAAACCTTGTTTTACAACATAGTAACTGACATTTATTTTCAAGTTGCATTTTATAAGTTACCCTAGATTACATTCCATTAACTTGATATCATTATTCAAAAGTTCACCCCCATATCATTTCTCACACTGCACCCTGCAGTATAATATATCCTATCAACTATTGATACCATTATTCAGAAGTTCACCCCATATCATTTCTCACACCGCACCTTGCAGTATAATATATCCTATCAACTATATTGTATATAATAGATGTAAGCTTACCGAGCTTTCATTGTCATCCATGAGTAGTTGCTTCCGCTTCCTATAAGAACTCGAAGGAAGGGTCTCCAAGGCTGGTTGTTTTGCCATGGAGAGCCTAGCTGGTGTCAGATTCTGCAATGTATGAAGAAAAGATTTGAGAAAAAAATTGATGGTGATAGTATAGAAGGATCCGAATGTTGTGAGTAATCAAGCTTAAATAGTTGCATAAGGTTGAGAAAAATGTGCTTTACTCAAGTGAAAAAAATAGGAAATACAATTTTTTTTAGTTTAGACAAATGATGGCCATATAGATAACTTGGTAGAGATACATAGCAAAAAGTAAAGATGTAACAACTACAGAAATTATCGACTTCATATTCGGTTACAATTGTAGAACCAGATTTCTTGAAGAAGAAAAATTATATTTTTTCTTTTTTCTTTGTTGTGTGTGTGTTGGGGGGGGGGGTTGGGTTAAACAAGTCAATATAAACAGAGAATGCCAATTACCACCCCATTTGAGCAAATATTTAATATTACAATCATTATATAATCAACTACCTTCTCATGATTTTCCACTCAAGACCCCTAACTTACAATTTACACTGAAATAGTTTTCGTTATAATTAACAAGGTAAACAATAATTTATACCGAGTTATTAAAGGATGGCTTGTTCTGTGTGGAGAAATCTAGCGAAGACCATATTAACCAAGCTATTGTCCCCTAAAGAGAGATGATATTTAAATCAAGAAGAGAGGAAGCTCAGCCCAATATGGGTCCTAAAATCAGTCCTGTTTGCATCCTTTATGCAACCAATATTTGAAGAAATAAATAGGCAAAGAATAACATAACATGGTCATGGAAAATATATTGTTGTGCAAGAAAGTAATTTAGATTACTTGACTCAATCGAGTCTTCAACACTGATTGAATAATATCATTTTGACCATTACCCATCCCATTTGATGAAGGGATATCTGAATGATCAGATACTTTTGGATTCTTATCAATCCATGTTTTTTAAAAAAATAACAGAATCAGATATGTTAGAAACGGGAAGGATTTGTCCTTAAGCCAGCAGAAGCTACAATTACAGTGATAAGACTATAAATATGAAGCTACATTATTACTGTTACTATTTAGTTGGTATCAATGAGGAATCCCACTTTTCTTCACCAAAAAAAAGGATTAAAAACTGAGCTTTGTCAATTTATGCTAACATAAAGTAAATGCCACTTATGTGCAAGAGAAGATAGAGAAAAAACCTTAGCAATCTTTTTATCTTTACGAGCCAGTCTCTCCTGCTCATCATATTCTTGGTTTTCTTTCTCCACCAATCGAATTAGTGTATCACAGCGTCTGGCAAGCTCTTGAGCAGTGCGAGACTTCACAAACCAGTCAAAACGAAACAAAGGTGAGGAGCGAAAAGCTAATTTAAGCTCTTCCCAGTTTCCATAGCCAAGTTTGTGCATCATGCATAACTGAAACGGACAATTTTGAGAATAGATGTAAGACTTGTTTCAAAGTGAAAGAAAAATAAGAGATCAAAAGAGTAACAAGGTACACAGTATTACACACCATGAATCGGTCACATTCTTCATTGTACAGCTTTCCTTTGTTTTGCCCATACTGAATCTTCAATTCGTTCCATGGATTCTTGTAACGATCCAACTTTTTCCCAACTGCTTTCATTATCTCATCTTTTCTGGAAATCCTTGCTTCTCCCCTTTCTATGATTTTTATAATTCGATCATAATCTAAAAGGATACACAAAAAAAGGTAGGCACATGTTGTCAGAAAAAGGTATCTCAGCAAAAGATCAATTTTATCATTCTGAGCAACATGTACATAGACAAAACTTCAGCTGAAGCAAAAATCATGTACCGTTTAATTCCCTGTATCTTTCTTTAAAAACTTTGGCATATCTTTGGACCTCTTCTTCTGTCCTGCCCTCCATTTCTGAAGCAATACTCTTTATGTCATTACGCCCAAATTTTTCACATGCTCGAATGAATGCATTAAAATCTCTCTTCGTCCATGTTGAGAAACCCTTAAAATCGCAGAAAGAATAGCATCAGTAAAAATATTTGAATAAAGATGCGAATTTCGATAACCATTCAGTTCTCAGACCTCTTCTAAGAGTTGCTCCTTTTCATATTGTTCTTCCGCGGTTAGCGGATCCCCTGTGTCTAAAGAACCGATACAAATGTCAGTATGAAGTCATGAACTGTAAACAAAATCAATGAGAATATTTGCAAAAATGATTTTAATACCTTCGCCTTCATCACCATCACCAATTGAGTCTTTTAACTGATTTTTCTGATATGACGAACAAAAAAATAAAAAAAGCAATACATACAAATAAATGAATTCTTCAAGTGTTCTAATAGTTTGAACATTTTAGGAGATGTATAAGAAAAGGTAAGGTTATCAGTCCAAAGGCAATAATAGGCTTGCACATTTGCAACACTTCATCTGGTTTTATGATGAAGTAGCATGTAAAACTTAAATGGTGCATAATTTTTTTCTAGTTTCTAATTTATTTTTTTTTAATTTTGGGTGGGGGTTGGGGGGCCTAATGGTTAGGATTAACTTGGTATGATAAATACATGAAAAATGTATAAAACACATGACAAAATATGAGAAGGAAAAAAAAATAAAGGGTAACTAGTTAGCCCACTACTTAATCAGTGGCCTTTTATGACTGATTCTTTGTAAACCAATAAAAGATCAAGCATGGAGTCTTAGTAGGAACATACCAAATAATGATACCGTACTTCCTTTTCGTATAATTCGCTTAACCTCTGGGTGTTAAAAAATTGGAAGTCATGCCTGAATGTTAAATTGAAATGAGAAAAGTGTTCAATACTTTATCATGCAATGAGTGGGGGGGGGAATCAGTAAGTTAAAAGAGCGTACAGCTGAGGCATGCGGGGAATCCGTGGCTCTCTTGGTTTTGTATTACCACCTTGGCGCAACGCTTGCTTGAAGTAATCAGTGTCAGAATAACTACATGAACAAATGAAGAATAACTCAAAATAATATCATAAGATTTTTATTAAAAAAAGTATGATGGGCGGTAGAGATCTGGTCTTACTTGCGTTTGCGCTCTCTCCTGGCTGGTTCTGTCCAGTTGTCACTAACAAGTTTCTTAAAGTCAACTTTATCTTCTTCCTATATGTAAGGTAACAAATCAAGTGAGAAAGTACAAAAGTAATAGGTCAGGGACATTGAATCAAGTAAGTCTAAACAGTCCTAGATTCTGCAAACAAATTCAAGCGGAAGATAATAGACATCGATAAGCATACCTTCTCATCATCAAAATCGTACAGATCAGCATCTGCAAAAAAATTATAAGTATTATGTTGCTAATTAATTCA
The DNA here is from genome assembly GCA_030015575.1 of Agapanthus africanus. NCBI lineage: Eukaryota > Viridiplantae > Streptophyta > Magnoliopsida > Asparagales > Amaryllidaceae > Agapanthus > Agapanthus africanus. The sequence goes on from CM057340.1 coordinate 39,305,261, forward strand.
TGCAAAACATAATACAGAAAAATCAACTATATGCATACTGTCATCCATCTTAAACTTGATGGCATCTTCTGTAAAAATTTTCATCTTTGCGTCAAGTTCTGCTGTTGCCTCTTCTCCTTTTGCTATAATCCGGTCAATATCTTCATCTGTTATTGTACTGTCCTTGGAGCTGAAGACCATTTCAGCACCAAACCTCACCATTTGCAACAGTTCATCTTTATTCACAGCTGCACCAATTAAGAGAAAGGAAGAAATACGTGAAACATTATCTCCAACAATCTGAAAAATTCAATGTGAATAAGAAACCATAACATCATGCATACAAGTTCTTACTTTTCTGCTCAGCTAACCGGCCTTGTTGAATCACCAGAGCATCAAGTGCAAGTTTCTTATATGCCCTTTCAATAACTTTTTCTTCAATAGTGTACTGCAATTGTGTGAAAATACAGGTTGAATTAATTGTGTTTTCGCATTTAAACCGCACAATTAACATGGAAACCTAAGGCTGAACCTCTGTGCAAAATCGGAACACTTGAACTTCTTTCTTCTGGCCGATCCTATGGGCACGATCTTGTGCTTGTAAATCAACTTGTGGATTCCTAGAAAAATTTAGGGGAAGATAAGAAAAAAAATATTCAAGAAAAGAGAGAACAATTTGTGCAGCACAACTAGATGGGAATTTTACCAATCACTGTCATAAAGGATGACAACATCTGCAGTAGCAAGGTTAATCCCCAAGCCTCCAGCTCTTGTTGAAAGCAAGAATATAAACTTTTTGCTTCCTGGTTGATTAAAGGTTTCGATGGAAGCATCCCGTTCTTCACCACCAGTATTCCCATCAATACGGCAGTACTGGTATCCACGGAACATTGAGTAATCTTCAAGGATGTCCAAAAGTCTCGTCATCTGAGTACAATAAAAAATTAAATCAACAAATATAATATAAACCTTGCAGTCTAAGTAGCAATGGAGTGAGAAATTATTCCGCACTTCGCAAGAAAGATGCAGACATGAGAAGGCCAAATCAAGTATGTAAAGTATTTGTGCATAAGTCTAGCTGTGACAATCTAGAGATCTTTAAAGACACAGGAGTTACAACCCAACAAGTCTACCAGTTTATCAAAAATTTTTCAAAACAATTAATGCAAGTTTGTAAAACAGTGACAGTATATGTTGATTTCATCAATCTAGGAAGTGATCAATATGAGGATGACGTATCCAGAAACAAGAAATACTTAATTTCAAAGTAGTGCAAAATTTACTGTGTTTAGCTTTTCTATTTTTTTTTTTTTTTTTGCATTCAAGCAATTCAGACCTGTGAAAATATTAAAACTCTGGAGCCTCGCTCTTTTAGCTTCCCCAGCAGTTTATCCAGGAGGACCATTTTTCCTGCAACAACATCGCATCACAGATTCAATATGCACAGATACCATTAACACAATGTGAAAGGTTGAACATCATCCTACCTGCATTTGTGATAAGGTGATCCCCTGTTGTATAAGGCGGGCCAGGTTCTGCACCTTGGAATAGATATGGATGATTGCAACACTTGCGCAGCTGCATAGCTATGTTTAAAAGACGTTTGCGTTCTCCGCCAGCATTAATGACATCTAAATCTTTCTGAAGTAGAGCACGATAATACTGCTTTTGCATCTGAGACATTCCCACTTTAAGTATAGTTTCCTTTTTGGGAGGCAAACCCTTTTCAACATCAGATTTAAGCCTCCGTAGGAGGAAGGGACGGAGAACCTTCAAAACGAAAAACATATATACAGCCAAGAGTGAGCATTGGCAATGTTGACCAGTCCGAGACAAAAAGCTTACCACATATCTTTATCACGATCACCTTGTGAAGCTGTTGAACAACCTCCTGCTGATCGTTCTCTCCAGATATTTGAAACCATTCATCAAATGTTTCGGCTGAACTAAAAATCTCTGGAAGCAGGAAATTAAGAAGGGACCACAGCTCATGAAGATTGTTCTGCACAGCATAAGGATTGCGGCATATATAAGTTTCTAATCCAAATATAATCAACTAATGTACCCAACTATTTAAGCAGGGAACAACAATTGGCTTCAACAAGCATAAGAGAACATGTAAGAACAATATTAGAAATTCCAGAAACATAGACCTGATATTGCCTAAATATTATTCCAATTTCATGAAGTCATGTGTTAGAACTGAAATGCACATGCTTCTTAAGTGCTACCTTTCCAATTTCCACTAATAAAACGGGGAAGATTTAAATATCTTCTCAGAAGAGTCACTGTACTAGGATGGTGCTTATTTTGTAAGAATAAATTAGCCAAAAATTTATCAGGATCAGCAGCATTTTCCAAGCACTTGATAAATTTCAGCTTGTTTGGCATTACATCTGGCAAGTGTTTCACTGCTTTAATGCAAAAAGTATTCTTCTGTAAATTAGATGATTTAGAATTGATTTTACAAGGAGCTTTTCAAAGATCCACATGGCCACTCATATGATCTCCCATATTCCCAACGACAATGTCCCTGCAATCTTGTGTTTAAAGTTCAATTTTAACTACATTTTTTTTGGTTAAAAAATTAATTATATACATTCTTAATCATGCTATCTCTTATCCATCCATTCTAATTAAAACACCCACAAACAAAACCTATTTCAAGTATTAATCTGTCTTGATCACAATTCAAAGCTCAAACTTTGAAATAATAAGCATCTTAGGCATATTAGAGTTCTTTTTATATAGGTACTCTCGAACAGGTATTCTCTAAGAGGATGCATCCATAAGCAAAAGGAGCATGGAACATCCCTGTATTTGATATGCATGCTGCTGACCAGTACTTTTAGTCCATATAACCTAAGCGACTAGTGGTAATAAATAAAAGTCAAGATATAAGCATAATGTACCTGAAGTGGTGTGCCCGTAATAAGAAGGCGATAATTGGTATTGTAAAGCCTCATTGTTTTGGAAAGAAGAGAATTTTCATTCTTTATCCGATGGGCCTCATCAATAATAACATAGCGCCAACTGAAGCGTCGTAACGCAGTTTTCTCTTTGATGGCCATTTCAAAACTTGTGACACACACGTCAAACTTCCCAGCAACTAATAGATTATCACGAATATGGTTCTGCAAAAATTGGCAAGGCAACTCTCTTTAGATGTTGAGTATCAATTAAAAAAATTACTACAGTAAATTTTAAACAAGTAATCTGCCTGACCCTTTCATCTGGATTTCCTAAAAACTTTACGGCACGCAGAACAGGACAGAATCTGTGAATTTCCTTCATCCAGTTTCCAAGAGTGGATTTTGGTGCTACCACCATGTGAGGCCCTGTGATTCCTCTGAACTCGTGTAAATATCCCAAAAGGGATATGGTCTGCAGCGTTTTCCCAAGACCCTACAAAAAGATATATAGGCTAATGCATGCAAACACATAATTGCGCATGTATAGAACAAAAATGCAATAGTGAAATAAAAGCATAAGGAGTTTTAAGTATGTGTTTTTGTTACCAATATCATTATCAGGCATATAAAAATGTATATTTAATATATAGTATACGAATCTTCAAACATCTTAACGCTGGCAAATAAATTCATCTGCATTGGCAAAAATCTGACGACTGAAGAAGAAAGCAGCACCCAACCAGCTCACGTTATACAACATGTGAATTGTAGTAATAATTTAATCTCATATAAGTTTTTGTTTTTTTTTAAAAAGCAACCCCCTTTGGGGATCGAACTTGCGACCTCACATTGGAAAGGAAATTGGTGCCAACTGAGCTAAGCCTGGTTGGTAATCTCATATAAGTTGATAACCCCTTTGAATACTTCTTTAAGGATTGTTATACAAAAAGCAACTCAGCTAATTAGTATAGAGGTTTTTCATATAGAGGTTTTCGGTAACTAAATTTGGTAAAAATGAAATTAGTATAGAGAAAATCATCTAATTCTGATATAACTCAATATGGAAGATCATTATAAAAATGTGTTTTGTTCAGTCCTTTACTTGCAATTATTCATAGTAAATCAATCATCTTTTTTCCTCCATCCAGTCTTCTTTAGGAGGCATTTTTTTCCATATTTTCCTCGATCCCGAATTTTGTACATGTTAAGAACCGCTTTACCCAAAAATTGAAGCCGTTGGGTTGTGAGATAACAATGTATTATGTATATCAAGACAACAGCATACTTTAATACTCCCCCTCACGTGGGCCTTTGAATTTTGGGCCACGTCGAAAGAAAGGCCTCTAGCGGAAATTTGAGCTAGTATAGGCGGAATAAATGGGGGTAAACAAATATAATTTAAATTGAGAATTACGAGGTTTGAACCCAGGACTTCTTGAACCTGGTGTGCGCTAATACCATGTCAAGAACCGCTTTACCCAAAAGCTTAAGTTGTTAGATTATGGGATAACAATGTATATCAAAAGATTCAAGACAACATAATACTTCAATAGTACCAATTTAGGAAAGAGTGGCGGCAGTTGACAGCCTTTCGTTACACTTTTTTAAAACATTCTTGGTGACCAGTCACTGTATTTTAATGTGAAAATGTTTACAAGACGATGACAATGGATGATATATTTAATATGAAAATGTTTAGAAGAATCTTGACAATGGAGGATATATTTAATATATCAACATGTTTAAAGGGTGATATCCAAAAAAAATACAAAAATAGATAGAAGTATACCATCTCGTCAGCTAAAATCCCATTAATTCCATTTTCATACAATCGTATCAGCCAGTTCAATCCAGCTAGCTGGTAATCCCTCATTTTACCCTGTATACCTGGAAAAGCAACATGTGAACCATGATCATATATGTGCAGATACCAAAAAGGAAATAAAGTAGAATAGGAAAAGAAAATATAGGAATTGTGTCGCAGCACTTAATTTCAAAGATTCCATCACACCACTGGTCACATTTCAATTCTGCAGCCTACAGCCGGTGTTTCCAAATGCAGCCATCTATCCTCCTAGGAGCTTAATAATCTAATTTAATAAATTAATCTGTTCTCATCTAATTTAGTTTAGTCTAGTTTACTTTCTTCTCAATGCATTAAATAATACAAGGGCGCATTCAACACATAATTAATCGGGGGTAACAATAGCAATGCCGCTTTTAATCTAGTACCTAAAATGGCTAAAAGTAATCAGCCTAATCAGCCTAATCTCTTATGGAGCTTCCTTCTATTAATTGAATGTGATAAATAATTGCCAGTGACTCCATTCTTTTCATTGAGTTCAGGAGCTTAACCAAGCACCTAGGTGCTTTGGGGGCTACTTAACCAGACAACTAGCTTACAGCCATGCAAGAACAGCTACTTCACTTGATTATGTTACTTTCGTCAGCTACGTCAATACATGTTTTTGAAACATGGCCCAAAATATATGTAAAATATACCAAGTGTTGCCTACTAATTCTTTTGAGTGACTACGGTGCCTCGGTTTTATAAAAGGCAACTGTTCCCCTCACATGTTTTAGACCATTAGATGAATGATCTAGATATGTTATGTCCCTTAAAGTCACGTCAACGATAAGGGGTGTTTTTCTCAATCAGTGACTACTTTCCTCAACCTTGGTAACCAAATGCATTCCTCCCCTAAGTTCAAGGTAGCATGCCAGGTTCAAGTCCACCAAAAAATTGCATATTTAATAGTGGATGTAGGGATATCTTGGGACATTTGATATATATGTATTGATTGTCATAGCGGATGAAGGTTTTGTATCCTAAATATGATCTTAACATATACTGCATTTACAATTTTCCTAGCTATCGTCAATTTGTTTTGATATAACATGAAACCATTAACAAGCAAACTTGCATTAAACTTAAATAATCAATAACCACATAGGTATAAACTATAAACATATAAATTTATAAACAATCGATATTATTAAAATTATATGCAAGTAACTAATAGTGAGTCCTTGAATTGTTATTAAGCAATACAAGTATATAAGTTATATGACCAATAAACAAATCAGTAAATAAGCATAACAAAATTATTTAGATTCACATATGTCCGGATAAAATGGAAGTAATTTTGGAAAGCATCAGATATGTCAGGTCAACCGGAACATTGAGCAAAAAATATTATATTATATTTGCTTGCATACCAATGGCAGCAACACTAAACCATTCTGAACGGCATATCAGACATGTCGAAGACATTTAAAACAATGCCTAAGTTACGAGAAAAATCTAACCTTTATGTTGTTGTTTAGGAAAATGATAAATTGGTTTGTTCCGGAACACTAAATTTGGCCTTCCACAAAACAAGTATGACATATAGTCATATACATATTTTGATGTATATTAATTAAGAAAGCTATTGCTTAAATTTATACGACTTAGACATTTCCAATGTATTAACTAAATAACTTTTTTTATATTTATACCAGCTATTCAACACAATCAGTTATAGCATAAGCATATTCTCATGCCTAATGGTGAGAAGGTTGTTTTAATTTTTGAAAAATACTAGTGATCACTTTTTAACTTAAATAGACATGTATTCCCCTGTATACTATATTTTGTCCAATCTATCATTTCAAAAGAGCCTACCCCTATTGAACATTGTTCTCTATCCAGTAGTGTTCTGTGTTCTACATGCTAATGTCTCTTAAATGTAGCGCGACGTTTCACATTTTCAGTAACCTTGTTCGTTTTTATGGCCCTCACAACAGTGCCTTAATACACTTTTCATATCTCGTCCATGTTCGTTGAATGAAGAATGAAGGGATTATTTATACAGCGTTTTGTTTCTTGTAAAACAGAGAAAGAAGGTTGTATGTAATGGATCAGCTGTCTGTTAAAGAACAAAGGGCAAAGTGCTCTTTTAATCTCAAGGATAGTCATGGAAATTGGAGTGTGCCACCGTCTAGGTGAGGAGATCAATACCGATGATGATAATTAATTGGATTCCATCAACATAAGGAAATTGCTTTTGACACCGCCTAGTCAAGCATATAAGATTTGTTAGTCATGGGCATGGGAAAATTTATAATAGACAACAAACGATAATGATATATTTTATAAGAAATGATCTGACCGATTCTTATTTCCCTTGGGAATGGGGTAATGAAATTAGGATGGGTGTTAAGTCCCTCCCGATAACGCAAAGTGACATGTCACCACCTGACTCGTTCTAAACTTCTATTCCTCTCAAATCTTATGGTCCTTGTATTTGATTGCGAAGACACGATGTATTAACCAAGCATATAGATTCTAGTGACGACTTTGAACTCTGTGTTGGTGGGATCATGTTACTCATTGCAGCCCTTGGCCACAAAATCTTGTATAAGTAGGTGTGATGAAAGCTATGATACAGCTTAGCTATAAATATGGACTATTCTATGGAGCACGAATACTTGTAAATGCCTCATGAATCATACCCGATCGCATATCGGAGTTCGAAACTCTTAGATTCGCTTAGACCAGTGTTTTAAATGTCGGCCGAGATTAAATATATATCTTCGAAATTTCGGTTTTGGTAAGTGATCGACGCAAAGTTACAAAATTATTTCTTTTTCTGAAATTGAGAATATATCGGCCGAAATTTCTACGTATCGGCCGATATTTATATTTCTGTGTCGCCAAAATTTTGAGATATCGGGCGAAATTTCAGTTTACTTGCCAAAACATTTTATTATTATTTTTTTTTGCCTCAAATTATAAACCATTACAACTCACCCGATCCATTTTGTAGTTAGCAATATTTCCCTAATTAGATCCACTTAGAGACACAAATCAATTCCTCAAAAAGAGGCAGCTCAACTTCTCGGCGAAGGCGATTTTCATCGACTCAAGCTCGACTTCGCCCCCGTCCTCTTCCTCTCAACTCAAGGCGATCCTTGTCGACAAAGGCAAACCTACGACCATTCTCTTAATAGGCGACCACTCCACCATTGAGCTATGGAGGAATAAATTTATTTAATAGAACTAACAATTTATATTAAGTTATAATGATAACATTTTTGTCAAAAACATAAGTTATACAATAATATTTATAATACAAAACTGTAGAACGGATATTTAGTAAATATCATTGAAATTTCTCCGATATCCGATATCAAAATCTTTGGACCGACACAACACCGATATCTAACATTTAAAACATTGGCTCGGACTTATAAATGTCTTACCAAGCTCTCTTGAATCGACGGCTCCTCTTTCTCTCGAAAATTAAGGCTTTCTAAAATTTGAAAGTGCATTGAATAACATAATGTCGTTATTATTATTATATCTCAATATATATTCATATTTATTTAATAAAAAATTGATATAAAACAGTATATTGTATCCTAGGTTTTTGGAAAATTATGAATCCATGAATCTGTATCGTATCAAATCCTTATCCGTATCTGAACCCGTACTACATAGGGACTATTTGTATGCATATTAATACAATTACACTTCAACTCTGACAATTGCATTGATTTGAACACAAACTTGCATTTGAATATACGAGTCGACATCATTCCAGAACACTGCATAATTTCAAAAAGATGAAAAGCTTACAAGATGGTTGTGTTACTAAGCGGGTCCCTCCTGCACCAGAAAGGCAACCTTCTTCTTCCTTAAGGCATTCCTCATCTTCTTCTTCCTCGGTTAATTTGGAGGCATGACGACCCCTGAAAAAAAGTGAGGTGATAACTTAACCATGATATAATCTACCGTTCGAATGAATTAATATTTTTAAAGGTTGGCTTCCTAAACAAGAAAATAAAATAAATACAAGTTCAATAAGCATAATGTTTGAATATTTAATAAGAAATAATGTTGAAATGTGTCATTCATCCTTTGTATATCTAGAACATTGTGGCAAATAAATGTTTAACTATCATTACACTTCAAGTGAGCTAGTAATCATCTAAAGGCGGATCCTTGTTAAGGAAAGGAAAGGCAGCAACCCTACCTGGATATAGTAGCGTTCTCTCTTAATGATGTTAAATACATATAATTAGTTCAGACTTGCTAAGTATTGAATCCGGACTTACAATTAATACAAAAGTTTATATATGTATTAATCATGGTTCGGAATCTCGACCGATTCCGATCCGAAATCGACGGTTCTAATTCCAAAAAAGATCGTGCGAGTTGTGGGACCAATACCATCCGATTCCAAGTAATATTGGATTTTTACCATTTAATTAGTAGGATTTTTGTCTCAAGTTTACTAATGATTAGTGAGATTTCAGTTGGTTAATAGGTTCATCAATGATTTAATGAATTTATTATAGGTTATTGGATACTACGATTAGTTTGATATCATTAAGATGGCTTTAGACATCGTAAATAGTAAAAGAATTAGCCCAACTGTGTATAATTTCTTTAATTGTTTATTACAAATACCACTTTTTTCTTAAACAATACAAAATCCGATATTTCGAACCGAGATTGCGGATTCTAACCCATAAATGACAGCCCAGTACCGATCCCCATACCAAGATATAGCTATTTTGGAGTCTTGGACGTAATCCTTTAAACCTATTATAAATTAGAAAAAATCATTTGTAATGTCAAACTACTTTTGGACATGGCTTTATATCTGCTACAATTTATTTTGCATATTATTAAACTACTAAAAATTAGCTTTAGCTGTTGGATTTCTTTCCCAGCATGCAAAAAAAATCCAAGTGAAGATAGACCGGTAAACTTTATAAAAACAGCACGACGTAGTTGAAGCAAGAGTCCTGGCTTTTCAAAACTTAATATTTAAATATCTTAGCTGAAATTGCATTATTCTTAATATTTATTTAAGAAAAAAAGTTTGAATCTACCTGACATTATGTCTGGGATTTGCCACTGCTACGATTGTTTTCTCAATCCTTCACTAATCAATTCTAATAAGTGTCGAGTTAGTCTTACAGTTTTTATCTAAAGCTTTACAAGTTCTTCATTGCTCTCTTTTCATTTTTTTTGGCAGTTCAACAAATATGAATGCACGTGATCAGACATACAACACATGCTACGTTATTCTAAAATGTCACTTTATAGCTTATTTCAATAAGACGTAACAATGACAATTCCAACCTAAAAAAAGCCCAATGCTTTTATATAACTTCAATTTAGGAAGGGGAATGAACCAATATTTTAAAAGCGAAAAGCGATGTCAAGACAACGATACCTGCCTATCACCCGAGGTGCTACTATCTAAGTGAAGTGAGGCGTCAAACATTTAAGCCGCCTACAGGATTTTGCCTGGTCGTTTTGAGGATTAGGAAAAGAATATGAAAGAAACGAATAAAGGACATTTTCTATTTGGAATTAGCAACCTAGTTTTTTACCATTTTTTTATTTAATTTTGTTAGCATAGAAGGCTTTCTCTATAATTGAGGAAAAACCGAGTACACATGAACAAAAAGAAGCATGAAATAACATGAGATTTAATTTAATTTAATTTTTTAAATGAAAATAACTCAAACGCTTGCCTCAAAGCCTCGCCTTTGGCGCGTGAGACGAACGCCTGGGCACTTGAGGCGATAGAAGCTCAGCTCGTCTCGCCCGAAAGCCTAAGGCGTCAAGATACTTCACATTAGAAATCGTCCAAACATATTTTCGTTAAGAGGGGTTAAGCCATATTACATGTCCAAAATAGAACTCTATGAAAAATTATAGAAAAATTTACAATTGAATGTTAAAACCGTAGCAACCATCCGAGTTTCGATTTCCTTCCATGTCTGCTTCCCACAAGCACGCCTCCTTTGCACGTGCCACCCATTTGCCTCCTTTATGTAAGCAGCCAACACCAAGTGTCTCTCTGGCCTCCTTTACTCTTCGACAATCGAGCCCCAAATCCTGCACATTTCCTCTTAAGTTCATCATGGTCACACCCACGAACTCTGACAATTTTTCCGATCGGACGCCTCCCAGCTCCTCGACAGAGTCCGACGAGGAGCAAAAAGTCACGGGGGAGACGAATGAGCAAGAGGTGGGCGACCAAAAGGAGCTCAAGACGGCGGCGAGACTGACAAGCCCCGATCAGGGCGGTGATAGGTCCCAACCGACGAAAGAGAACAGCACGTTCAGGTAAATGGCCGGAAACGGTGATGATGAGAATGTGGTAAGATTTGAAATGGAAGGAGAAAGATTTTAGATTTCAGGGTTTTGTGAATAATTTCTTCACCTTCCACTTGTTGCAATTTAAACACCAAAACATGTTATTTTCTTTTGTACTGTATAATGAAATTGGGGAATGGTTCGAGGATTACATTTGAGCGTTTGAGATTTTGATCTAGGATTTTTGAATAGATTTGGTTTCCTTCATTCTTATAGTTTTTGTCTTTAAAAGACCATTTTCCCTTTAAAAATTATAGTTCTTATAAATAAAGAAAGTATGATAAGAAAAAAGTTTTCTTTAAACAGTCTAATGGGTCTTCTAAGAAAGAATTCTAAAGCCATGTATGAAGAAAGCCTTCCAAGATTTTCTTTTGCTTCGAACTTAAAATAAAGAGACCAAGAAAGCCCTCAAGTGAGAGTTAATCCCCAAACAAATTTTGAAACATTGAGTCAACACTAGGTCTGTTGTATGTAAATATGTTACCCATCAATTTCCAAAATTCAGACCTGGATATAGATGTCTAGACAATCCAAATCAGGAAACGACTTTCTAAAATCTTTCAACAATTTTCATAAATATTACCTTATACAAGAAAGGCTTTCAAAATCAAATTATGGGATGAAGAAGTTTTTGTTGTTGTGCATAAATGATAGTCAACAAGGTAACATGATACCAGAGGATGGTTTTACCGCTCCTCATAGGATTATGACAAGTATAGCATTTGTCACGTGTCACTTATCATGCCATATTCAATATATGGATGGTGATTAAAGGCTAACTTTCGTTGAACATGATCTAGAACTAGACACCTTACACATACTATAGGCAGTTCCATGTCAAACCCATGATCTAATTTGCAACATTTGATTTGTCAATTATAAAAAATGAAACAAGCAAGATTCCGTCGTTGAGTGAAAAATGGGAAATTCATGGAAAATTTCATTCACAATTCAATCTACAATGCTTGCTTCCGATTACAGTTCACACACACCTTGATGATCAATAATACTTAATTCGGTAATACGTATTGGAGGGTATAAATCTAAATCTTAAATTTATCTAAATAATTTTGATTTAACCATGTATTTCTAAGGGAGTAGAATTTGGTTAGAAGAGAAAGAAATAAGATAACAACGCATATGCTGAGAGAGCAATAATAAACCAGTTTCTCTACCGAAAGATGCTAGAAATAGTACCTTCCTCTTGGCTTCTTCATTGTTGCAGATTGGGCACCATTTGCAAAATGAGCAAATATCTCCGTCTGCTGCAGTAAATACTTCAATCGTCCCTTCCCTTTGTTGTTCTGATCATGCATCAACAGTCAGTTAATAGTTACTATTAAAAGCATCTTCTCCATAAACCAAATAGATGAATTTAACTGTGATATTCACAAACCATGTCAGCATCAATAGCAGAATTTTGTGCATCTAGAATTTCTTGAATTTTTTGCTTCTTCAGCCTCTCCAGCTCTCTAAGCCTTGCCTTTTCACGCTTTCCAATTTCAGAAGATTTAAATGTTCCCTCAGCCTACATGAAGCAATAAGAGATCAAAAAAATTCCATGGTGTAGAAATATTGATATCACCCTTTCTTATTAAAAATAACAATCTTTTATAGGATCAAGAAAATAGAACAGTAAAACAACCACAAATACCAACATGGAAAGAAACCACTTGGACAAAGATATAGTTCCTGCTAATGAATATGCTGACATTAAACAAGAATGACTATAAGAGAAATGCATCCATATTGCAATTTGCATGCATCGAGTGAGAGTTGAAAGGATAAATCATTTCCAAAGAAAAGAGAAGTAAGAGAAGATAATCAGAAGGTCCTAGATTAAAAGACACCAATTTTGAAACTAGACTTCAATTTCGGCAGGTGATTCAATCAGCATGCATAAAAATATTCCAATGAAGCAACTCAAGGGACCTAGAACAGTTGGCAATATTATATAGCCTCGGTGTTAAAAATTAAACTTTTTCCATGCAATATGGTCAGTTTCCCTCTTGGGTTTTTCTGTGCCTCGGAGGTGAAAGAAATTCTCATGGCAAACCTATCATATTTCTGTGCCTCGGATGTTTTCTCCATCAGGAAATTTTCAGTTTTTAAACTTTGCCGAATTTCAGAGGGCCTTGCTTCATAGCCAACCCCATTACCCCATTATAATGCAAAAGGCTTAGATGATGACTATTTTAATACAAATTTTCCATGGGATCAAGAAATAGATGTTGTGAACAATTAATCTACCAGCAAAATTCAAACTTTATACGGCAAACAAAAAGGTGTATTTTAAATGCCAAACTTCTACAAGAAGAAAAGAAACAAGATCCGGTCAGAAAACCCTAGATCAAAACCCTAACGCTCAAAAATCACCGAATAACCACTCCCCCAATTTGCTCATACCAATCTTAAAAAATCAATTTAAAAAACGTCTTTTAATGATCAATTCGAAATAAACTAAAGGCGAAGAAACCAAAATCATCCACAAAACCCTAAGAACCCAAAATCTCCCCCCTTTCGTTTCGGATCTCACCACATTATCCTCATCGTCGCTTCCGGCCATCTGCCGGAACGTATCATCGTCCTCCGTCGACTGTGACTCGTCCTCGTCGTCCTCGTCGGGGCTCGCCGGCCTCGCCACCGTCTCCAGCTCCTCTTCATCCTCCACCTCCTGCTCGTACGCTTCCCCCTCGACGTTCTGCTCCTCGTCGGACTCGGTAGAGGAGCTGGAAGGGCTCTGATCGGAGAAATCGTCGGAGTTCGAGGGCTTCGCCATGGCGAATTTGGGGGGAAATGCGAGCGATTTGGGCTCGATTGTCGAAGAGTAAAGGAGCCGAGAGAGAGAGAGAGAAAGAAAGGGCCTGGTGTTGGCCGCTTATATAAGGGATGGCGGCACGTGCGAGGCGTGTGAGGAACAGACATGAAGGGAATTCCCGCCAAGTGTGCTAAGATTTGACTTTGGGAGTAACTATTGGTGGATTAGAACTGAGTCTGTTTGGGTTTTACCTGCAAAATGAGAATTAATTATTCGGTTTGGGTTTTGCCTGCAAAATGAGAGAAAGAGATGAAAATTTTAAAACGCCCTTTAAATAATTATGTGGATAGGACTGAGTCAGGTTAGGTTAGACATGAACCCCACCTGACCCAAACCAGTTTTTTCGGGATATTTGTTCGAATACATGCACTCGAACCTATTACTATTAGAAGAGTTGGATTTGTCTAAAAGTCTACTCGTTGAAATTGGGTTTGGCCCAAAACCTTTAGACACGTCCATACTCAAGCACGTGGACCTGCTTCAAAAAATATAGCCGCCCAATGCAAAAACACACAGAATTCAATATTAATGAATGCCTTCCAAATTTTAAATATCCTATAGAAGTTATGATGTTGTAAGTTGCGGATTATGATAGCTTCTTTAATTGTTTGTGATGATGTGGAAATATAAATCTTTTGACATTTGATACTGAAATGTGTTGTGGTTTACGTCTAATGGTATAACCCAAAATTTGGAATGCCGCTATGTGGACAGGGATGAGTGGGGTTAGGTTTGACCCAAACCGGTTTCTTCGTGTTATTTGTTCAAATATATACACCCGAACCTGTTTAAACGAGTTTAACCTTTATTTTGAAAAATAGGTTGGGTTTGGGTGTGGCTCAAAATCTACTCGTCCAAATTGTCTAAACCCTTTAGACACACGTCCATACCCAGACCAGTATAACATTGACCTGCTTCAAAAAACATAGTGGCTTAATGCAAAATCCACAATATCAATGTAAGCCTTATGATTTTTTTAATATTGTATAGAAGTTCCCATGCTCTAAGTTGCAAATTATGACAGCTTCTGCACTTGTTTGTGTTATGGAAACTAGAATTTCGCACATGCGATACTCGTGCATATTAAAACAATATGATGTGAATATTTTTATTATTGTAACTAAAAAATATGTAATTTTTTAGGATATTTGAAAAATTAGTTATGCTTTTTTTAAAAAAATTTCAAAAGCATGAGAATTTTTAAAGTATTTTTTTCAGATGGGTTTTTTTAATCTCCCGCCCCAAAATTTCAATGTTTCCAATTTTCATCCCCAAAATCTTATATTTCCAAATTTCACCCCAAAACTATTAAGTTATCAATAATTAAAACTTCATTTTTGCAAAAAGTTTCTTGATTTTCTCCATTTTGCTGTCAACTCTTTCTCTAAAATCATTGAGCTCAGCCAATGATACTTTACCCGCAAAATACTTGAATTATACCACCACTTACTGTAACATTTCAGAAAAATAGTAAATATTATTTTAGAATTTAAATAATAATATAATGAGTTTTACGGATATTATACCAAGTATGGATTTGAGTTTTCACAGATTGGTATAATTATATACCTCTATTTTTGGAAAATAATTGGAATTTAAAATGAATTATTATTAATGAAAGCATTTATTTAATTGGGCTTTTCATAAATTAATATATAATTATATCCATACAATTTTAAGGTTAAAATTAATTAGTATTTTACTATTTACTACACTAAACCAAGTTTGATTTTTGTTAACCATGGTTGGTGTGCATGACATGTGAACAAGCGAGTGTATATTAAGCTTATCCTTTTATTCATTTGTGTTTTTAAAGTATGGTTTTATGTTAAAAAGAAAAGAAAAGACAAGAAAATGATAGAGAGAGACAGTTATTTTAATATGAGAGGTATGGGCAAGAGGGGGGAGGTTATGGCTTGATACAGCCATCACTTTCTTCATGTCTCATTTTCCTTCTCCTTCTTCTTCCTCTTCTCCTTCTTCCTCTCCTTCTCCATCTTCTCCACCATCAACTTCAACCCCAAACACCCACACAAATCCTTTCAAAACACCTTGAAGCTTTCATTAAAAGTGTTCTGATCCTCATTCTAAACATGATGCGGTGATCAAATTTTCACTTTGAGGCTATTTGCAGGTTTAGAACTCTCTCGAATTTCAATCATGAGATAAAAATCCCACTGTAACAAGTTCTTACAGTACTTGCCTTCACTTGTTAGTTTTAGAGCTAAAGGTTCATATTTTCTAGACTTGAGATTTTCAAAAGTGGGTTTTTATGGATACAGCTTGTAGTGGTGGTATAGTAGAGAGTTAGCGAGTGATTACCGCCTCAATAGCGATAGATGAGGGTATGCAAGTGCTAGTATCTTTGGTTTAAAAGAGTTTTGAAGTTTTAAAACAAGGTTTTCATTGAAATTTTGATATTCAAATCAAAACTGGAGCAACTAGGGATCTCTGAAAAATATTTAGCGGGTGCTGTGAGATATTTGGACCAGTAGAAGACCACCGTAAAAGCCCAAGCCCTTGAAACCAAACCCAAATCGCAAATTTAATGGTTTTGGCCGCAAACTGTGGCCAAGTTGTTAAGTTAGGATGTGGGGTTTGTTTTGTAGCTCTCTCACTAGATAACTAAGAATATTTTATATGTTAAATATCCCCAGATTCCTGAATAAAATCCGAGAGCATTTTGACTTGGTTTTGGTGATATTTTGCGATATTTGAAACTTGAATTTTGGATTTCTATATTATGACTTGATCGTTCGACGTTCGTACGTCAACGTCGGATGTATTTTATCAAATTTAGCACGCGTTGATCATAGCTTTCTAACCAATGTGCGTTTCGCTCATCGTATCGGTTTTGATAAGGGTTTTTATTCGATTCGATATGGTTTCGATTGTAGGTACAATCGCGAGAACTTTCGGGACGATGAAAAAGCACAAGGCATCCGTCGGTTTCGACTAGGGCAAGGCATATAGGTGAGCAGATGTATATTTATGGGAGAAGTCGGGTGGATGGCGTATAGCATCCCCACAACTGTAGTAGCCAGGATACTACATATATTAGAATCATATACCTGGTCTAACCATATGAGTGTATTAGTATACTTAGTATAAGATTTTATATCTAGTATCTATTTCTTAGCCATTGAGCTATATCTACATATGTAAATATATACATATATAGAGAGAGAGAATAATGGAGGAAAGATGCCATAGGAGGGAATTTCCTTCTATGGCGTCGAAAAAGTATATCGTCCGTCGTGTTTTCCGACGATCGGAATCCATCATCTTCATCGTTATCATCTAAGATGTGGGTATGCCAAATTTCATGTGATTCTACAACTTTTTCACCGTTGAATTAGTGGGTTCAAAATTAACGGTTTTCCGACAATAAAACTTTTTGCATTGCTAAATTAACGGTGAAAAGATTGTAGAATCACATGAAATTTGGCGTACCCACATCTTAGATGATAACGATGAAGATGATGGGTTCCGTCGTCGGAAAACACGACGGACGTCGTACTTTTTCGACACCATAGAAGGAAATTCCCTCCTATAGCCTCTTTCTTCCATTATTCTCTCACACACACACACATTATACGATATAAGTATATATATGGCATGGGTACACTTACGATATAAGCATACATGATAAGATATGATGAGTTGGCGTACGCGGCTATGGATCCGTATTGCTTGATTGGATGATATCGTACGAGGGATATTCCGTAAATGATATACTGAGGATAGATTGCCGATTCTGGCCAATATTCATTTCGACACGAGGAGTCTTGATAATATTTCAAAATGGAAATTATGAGATGTTTAGAGCCTTACGTATTTTAAAAACTAATGGGTCGTTACGTATTTTTAAATGATAACTTCAAGGGTGCGCTATGACTTTTCAAATGATATTTATTTCAAAAACATCGCAGTTCTTTATTTCCAAAACAACGTTTCGTGCTATTTTAAACTATAACTGTATGGCTCATACGTAGTTGGGTATTTTAATACTTATTCACGTTACGATTTCATTATTCTGCATAAGCTCGCATTCGATTTCTTATGATATATATCACGTTTATACCTTTAACCCTACTTAACTTCATTTGCTGGGACACACACACCATTACCGATGATTTCATGTTGTACTTGCACGTACTGCATGTTACACCTATACCTTATCGATAATTGCCATGCCACGTACATATATAGAACTTGCTATGTCACCCGTATCGCAGTATACCCCGTTAGCATTATAGATTATTGTTTAGTACCCAGCACCACGTATTGTTCCGGATATTGTACTTTCTTTATATTGCTTATACGAACACGCTTATATGAACACACTTGCCATGCTATATCATATCATACTATATTCCTGCTAGTACTTTAGATTGCTGCTCAATTCACATCAGCATGCATTATATTACTGTTCTGTGCCTTTACATATTGTTCCATTATTGCCATGTTTTTATGAGATAGTGTTTTCATGGGATTTTTGAGATTTGAGAAACCGCGGATACGATTTCATAAAACTTTTGAATGTTTTAAAAATGCGGCTTTCTCTTGATATAATATTTTGGCGTCCACCATGATTTTTCTCAATTCTGAGATATGAGTATTATCCGATTTGAGAAATGAGGAGTCGCCGTTTGCGGATACATGGTGAACCCGGTACGGTATCCAGGGGCAAGAAGATCATATAGAAAGGCGTTGAGCCTAGCTGGGAACACTACCTACCGGGGATAGTATGAGACTCGGCGGATATCCAGAAAATACCAACCGAAGTGATATGTTACAGATAGATATGAGGGCCGATCTGAGAGACAGCGCCTGAGATGTGAGGATTTCGAGTGTCGATACTATATACGGAATTTATGAGAATTTCGAGTGTCGATACTGGACACTCAGTGATTTATGATGATTTCGAGTGCTGTTGATGGACACTCATTTGATGATATATATACAAATATGCAATGGATAACATGTTACCACATATTGATACAGACACGATATTATACACACACATATGTTCACTTTCGTTACCACATAGCATGATATTATTATACATGTTCCCCGCCGAAAGGCGCGCGAAGACGCGGTGAACGTCTTGCCTGAATTTCGGGGTAGATGCTAATTAGTGCTATCCGTCCACCTCTCCGAAGGTGCCAAGTTGATTTATGGCACCAAGTATCGAAGGTTTAAACGGATGCGGCCGTAGCAGACTTCGTCAGATTCCTCCTCATTTGAGGGGTTTTTGATTGTGGGGACGCTCTTCCCTGCCGGTGCAAGCCCCTATAGTTAATTACGCTATCGCATCGCAGTAACCATTTTCTCCTTCTCCAGATGGTCACTTCATGTTGTGGGTGTTTGTTTTGTTTTTGGTTGCCCGTGGATTGTATACGGAGACTAATTATGTTGTCGCCCGTAGGGCGTGGATTAGTCCAAATCCGTATCTTCTTAGATTTGGGTTTGGGGGTTGGGTTTAAGGATACGTTAGTCTCGTTTGGGACTAAGATCAACTTAAACGTTTGTTAAGGATACGTTAGTCTAATTTTAGACTAAGATCAACTTGTCACGCCCCGCTTCCCAGAGTACGCTAAGATAGGCACGTGACATAGCCAACCATGCTACCTGTGGATAGGGAAAATCCTTCCATAGTCACATTACGGCTGTAGAGATATCAAGAACAGGAAAGTAAACTAAACTATCTAGTACATGTCCATAAGCCAGAATAAATGAGTAAAGAAATAATATAATATGCGGAAGCAAAAGATCCAATAAATAAAACACCTGGAAAGTAAAACTGGATACCAACAGGATCCTCACCGCTTAGTCTAACAGCGGCAGTACTCCTGATCAGTCTGAAACAAAGGTAGAGGATCTGGGCCATGCAAAACCTAGACGTCAGTGCGTCATAATATCAAGCAATAAAATAAACAGGGGTGGCAAGGCATGCAGGTATGTGTATGAACAGTAAAACAGGTATAACAGTAATATAAATAAGGACGGTGAAGGTAATGTGTAGTGAGTAATCTAGACTGGTCTATTGGGTTAAGTACTCTCAAGTCTTTGAAATCAATTTGATGAATCATCGATGTAACTCAATAGTATCCCGTGCATACCCGGGACCACGGTCGAGATTCTCGGGCTGGAACCGAGATATGCCGCTAGGCACTAAAACAGGAAATATGTATAGATGAATGATGTCGGCAGCATCATCCCAAGGTTGACCTAGCCTCTAAAACTGATCAGTATAAGCAAGCGAATGTCGAGTTACAAGTCAAGTTTCATCATTGATTTCCCCATACAACCAAGTTATATATGTCAAGTCAGGTATTAATAAATCTGGAGTTAATGCCAACACAGGATCAAGCAGGTACAGGTTTATCTGGATAGACAACAGGAAATGTCCGTAGGGACAACATGTCAAGTTTGTTTGCATTTGTAACAAGATCAGGTAACAGGTCAAGTCAAGTAGTGTATATAAATCCAATCATGTCAAGAAGTGCACGGTATCAAGTCGTATCAAGTAGTAGGTGTATCAAGTCATGTCAGAGGTGCACAAAATGTCACGTGGGTGCTCATAATCAAAATAAAATAAGCATGTGTATACAAAACAAGTATGGGGTACTAATGGAACAATAAAAATAGAACATTGTGATGTAGTATGCAAATAGGTACAGATTAAAGCTTATGGATGCACAGTTATCGATTTGGGTTAAGGTTAGTTCCAACATTAATTAAAATACACTTTATCAAATATGGAATGTTAATATTACAATATTATATATTAAATGATCTAGGGATGCAATTGTATATATATTAAGTTATGTGGATGCAAACGGGTGTCCGAAAGGGTATAAACTATTAAAAGGATACTATGGGCTGTACAAATAAGCACTATCTGATATAAATATGGATATGGGTACACTGTATTGTAATCTAATATGCAACAAGATATGTTTTCATGTTCTAGATCTAAAATGATATAAACGGAATATCGAAATGTTAAAATGAAATATGGGGCACTAGATTTAAACAACAGGTTTAATATGTATTTAAATAAGTATATAATAATTTAAATAGCATGTAGCAAGATTTACTTGCCTCGGGGATCCACAGATGCACGGCACTCAGCAAGAATGCGATAAAACGACGGAAAATCTCCATTGGGGCATTTCGTCGAACACTTTGCGCGCATAAATACAGAACATAACCAGGTAGTGCAAGAATGTAACCGCGTAGGTAGGGAACGTCCACTGGGTTGCTCGGATCGTTTGCGACGGTCACGGCTCCGGCAGTGATCACCGGAAATGAAACTCCGAAATTCAAGAAAGAAAATAAAAGAGAAGAAGAAGAAGAAAGGAAGAAGAAGGTTGCTGCTCTGGGTTTGGTGTTTGGGACAGAGGCGAGGCGAGGGGGTCATTGACGACGAGTTGTGGGTTTTCCGGCAAGGTTCCCGGTGATGGCAGCGGGTTTCGGTTCTTGATGTCGGGTAAGGATTTTTGTGCAGGGAAAAGGGTTAGGGAAGGTAGCGATGGTGTCAAGAGAGAGGGGAGAAGAAGAGATGTCGAGGGTGTGAGGTGGTCGACGGGGTTGGAGCTTCGGCGATGGGAGAAGATGGCGACAGGGTTGCAGGCATAGGTTCTTGCAGGGGTTTCTGTGTCGGGGTGATCAGGGTTTGCAGGCTTGGGAAGGCAAGAAGAAGAGGAAGAGTAAGGTGGAGACGTGGGGAGATATTGACGGCGATGATCGGATCTCTGGTGAGGTGTGCAGGTGCTCGGGTTCTTGGGTCGCAGTGGGTACATCTGGGTTTGTAGAAGTCGGTGATGGTGTAGGGAGGTTGGTAGAGGGAAGATAAGGAAGGAGAGGGGGAGGTGACAAGATCAGTGGTGAGGTCGAGGGTTTGGCGACGGCGAGGCGAGGTCGGGTCGAGCGTTGGCGTGCAGTGGGGTTTCTTGGTGGGGTTCGTCGCGGTTTGCGACGAGTTGCAAGGGAGATGGGTAGTGAAGGCGGAGGAACGAGGGTGATGAGGTGACGTTGAGGGTGGCAAGACGATTGTGATCGGCGGTGAGAGCGACGGCGAGGGATGGTCGACGAAGGTGCCGGCCATGGAGTAAGGTTCGTGTGCAGGTTCCTGGGGTCATGCAAGGGTTGTGGGCGATGGGGTGAAGGAGGAAGGAGAAGGTGGAGGTCGAGGGGTTGAGGATGAGAGGCGACGGCGAAGGCAAGGGCGACGGTGAAGGCAGGCTGGGGTTCGCGAGGGCGGAAAGAGAAAGGAGAAAGTGGTAGAGAGAGAGAGAGAGACGTGAGATTATAGGTTTTAAAAATTAATATATATAAAATTTTATATTGTATATATAAAGAAAGAGAGAAAGAAAGAATTGTGAAAGAGAGAGAGAGAAAGAGAGAGAGAGAGACAGAGAAAGAACGAGAGGAGAGAGATAGAGAGAGAGCGAGATCGAGAGGTGAGAGAGAGATAGAGGAACAGTAAGGAGAAAGAAATTTGGAGTTTTGTGGGAGAGAGAGAAAGAGAGAAAGAAAAAGAGAAGAGAGAAAGAAAAGGAGAGAAAGATAGAAAGAAAAGTGGGGCCACAATACAGAGAGAGGAAGGCTGGAGGTGGCTGCGATTGGTTAGAAAAGATAAAAAATTTAAAAAGATTTTATATTTAAAATCTGAAAGGATTCATTTGTTAACGAGATTTTTAAAGGAAAAATTAAAATAAAATATTAAATAAATTTGAATTTAGGAGGGATACAAAAATATTCCAAAACATGCCCGGGTCGGGTCTAAAAATTCAGATTTAAAATACGAAAAATATATGCGATTTCCAGATTTAAAACGAATGCTCAGGTAACGAAAATGCATACCCCCAAGAACGGATGCACGTACGTGCGTGTAGCCATCCAAACACGTCCGTTTCACTGAACGAGACGAGAACAAGATACACGGATGCTACCACGGGGTTAGGGGTACCAAGCAGGCCATGAAATGCAATTTTAATTTATTTTCCGTGACTTAAAATGTTATATGGTAAAACATGCGATGCTGGATGAAATGCCAGTATGTATTAATCATGATATGCACGTGTCCATGCAACAAGTCAGGGTAATCTATAAATATGAATCAAACAAGTTTCAAGCAAGCGGGTCGGGTCGAATGCAATGTAAAATGTAAAATACCATCCGCACCCAAACCCGATAAATCAATAAAATGCCACAAATAAATAAATACGGGAACTGAAATGGTATAAATGAACTAGGTTGTTACATTATACCGAACTACAAAAAGAATTTCGTCCTCGAAATTCCAAGAACAAGAAAGGATAAACAATCAACAAACTACAAGAATAGATGTGGAAACTTCTGCCGGATTTTATCTTCTCGTTCCCAAGTTGACTCTCTATGTGAGCGATTACCCCAAGAAACAAGTACAAGAGGGATAACTTTGTTCTTAAGAACCTTTTCCCTTCGATCCACAATCGACACCGGTCGCTCCTCAAAAGTCAAATCTTCTCGTATAGTTAGCTCTGAATGATCCAGCACGTGTGTTTCATCTCGAACATACTTACGGAGTTGGGATACATGAAACACGTCACGAACATTCGCCAAAAATTGTGGTAAAGCCAATCGGTAAGCCACTTCTCCAACACGCTCCATAATCTCGAAAAGCCCTACGAATCGAGAACTAAACTTGCCTCGACTCCCAAAACGAATCACTCCTCTAGTCGGTGATAACTTCAAGAATACCAGATCACTAACAACAAACTCTAGAGGTCTTTCCGATGTATCGGCCCAACTCTTTTGCCGATCTTGTGTTGCCTTCATGTAATTCCGGATAGGATTAACCTTCTCAACTGTTTGCACGATCAAATCCGGTCCCAACAATCTTCGTTCTCCAACATCGTCCCAACAAACAGGTGAACGACACTTGCGACCATATAAAGCTTCGAATGGATCCATCTGAATAGTCGCCTGGAAACTGTTATTGTAAGAAAACTCCACCAAATGTAGATGATCCTCCCATGAACTCTTGAAGTCTAACATGCAAGCTCTCAACATGTCTTCAAGAGTTTAGATTGTTCTCACCGACTGGCCATCTGTCTGATAAGCTGTGCTAAACTTCAATCGAGTCCCCAAACTTTCCTGTAAGCTCCTCCAAAAGTGTGATAAGAAAAGAATGTCACGGTCAGACACGATGCTCGCTGGTACACCATGCAATCTTACAATCTCCTGCATGTACCGCTCTGCTTAAGCTTCTGTTGATTGACCAACTCGAAATGGGATGAAATGAGATGCCTTGGTCAATCTATCAACAATCACCCAAACTGCATTGTTGCCTTTCAGACTTCTCGGTAGAGCCGTCACGAAATCCATGGTTATATGTTCTCACTTTCACTGAGGAATCGGAAGTGGTTGTAGTAAACCCGCAACCTGTTGATGTTCAGCCTTAGCTTGCTGACACACCAAGCACTTTGCTACAAAGTGGGCAATCTCCCGTTTCATGCCTTCCCACCAAAAATGTTGTCGTAGATCTCGGTACATCTTCGTCACTCCTGGATGTACGGAATATACGGAAACTGTGCGCCTCCTTCATAACTTCTTCGCGGATATCTCCCTTTGGCATACACAAATGGCTACCATATCGCAATGAACAACCTTCATGAATCAATAAGTTCGTTCGAAGTTCAGCCTCAACCTGTTCTCGAAACTTCTGTAGTCTAGGGTCCTGTAATTGCGCTGCTTTAATATTCTCGATCAACGACGACTGTACTTGCAGCTGCATCAACTTTACCGAAGAATGCGATAGCACAATCTCCAAATCAAATCTCCGAAAGTTTTCAATAAGTTTTTTTTGTGCAGTCAACATCTGAATTGCTGGCAACCGACTAAGCGCATCCGACATAATATTAACTTTCCCCGGATGGTACATAAGATCAAGATCGTAGTCAGCTATCAGCTCCAACCATCTACGATGCCTCATATTAAGCTCCTTCTGTGTGAACACATACTTCAGGCTTTTATGATCAGTGAATACTTCAACCCTTTCGCCCAATAAGTAGTGTCTCCAAATCTTCAAAGCGAAAATCACAGCTACTAGCTCTGAATCACGAGTTGGGTAATTCTTCTCATGGGTCTTCAACTGTCTCGATGCGTAAGCTACAACCTTCCCATGTTGCATCAAAACACATCCCAATCCTTTTCCGGATGCGTCGCTGTGAATCACTAATCATCCGGAACTATCTGGTACGGTAAAAAATAGGAGCGGTTATCAACCTCTGTTTCAACGCCTCAAAAGCTGACGCACACTGATTCGTCCACACAAATGGTATCTCCTTGCGCGTAAGCTTGGTCAAAAGCTCAGCCAAACGAGCAAAATCCTTCACAAACCTTCTGTAATACCCGGCAAGTCCAAGAAAGTTTTTGATCTCTGCAACGTTCTTCGAAATCGGCCAATCTCGAACTGCTGTAATCTTTTCGGGATCAACGGCGATTCCATCTCCGGACACGACATACCCCTAAAACTTTACTTCTTCAAACCAAAACTCGCACTTGATCATCTTTGCATACAATCTTTCTTGCCTCAATGTCTGCAGTGCGATCTTCAAGTGTTCTGCATGCTCTTCTATACTCTTTGAGTAAACCAGAATATCATCAATAAACACCACTATAAACTGGTCCAAGAATGGTGAAAAGATTCGGTTCATCAAGTCCATAAATATCGCCGGTGCATTCGTTACTCCGAAGGGCATCACTAAATACTCATAATGTCCATACCAAGTTCGGAACGCAGTCTTGCAAATATCTTCTGATTTAACTCAGACCTGATAATATCCGGACCGCAAATCCAGCTTCGAGAATACCCTTGCGCCACCAAGCTGCTTGAATAATTCGCCAATGCGTGGGATCGGGTACTTATTCTTAATAGTCACCCAGTTTAATTCTCGATACTCGATGCACATCCTCCATGTGCCATCTTTCTTCTTTACTAGAAGAACTGGAGCTCCCCAAGGTGAATTGTTGCTGCGAATTTAACCCTTCTCTAGCAATTCGGTAACCTGCTTCTTTACTTCTTCTAACTCCATTGGTGCCATTGGATAATACGCCTTTGAGATAGGCGCTGCACCAGAAACAAGATCGATCGTGAACTCCACATCTCGTTTTGCGGTAAACCTGAGATGTCTTCGAACACGTCCATAAAATCTCGAACTATAGCTGGCGCTTCGTCTTTATCAACTTCCATCGACGAAAGAACATTATTTGTCGGCCTAGCCCTAAACTCGACTGGCCCGACAGAACTGCTTCCTTCAGCAAAGATAAACTCTGGATGTCTGGGAATCTGGAAAATCACTTCCTTTGTCCTACAATCAATGTGACCGTGGACAGTGCCGAGAAAATCCATTCCCAAGACAACAACAAACAAAGGGATGCACCAGAATTGAATAATTCTAATGCGGGGAGACATGAACAAGTAGGATACCTGAAACGATTTCACCTGAAGCCAAACACTGAAGAAGATAAGCACGGTAAATAGAATTCAAGCTTGCGATAAAACATGAACTGGAAAGCAAGAGAAACAGGACAATATAACGACCATGGAATAAGGAAGTGAATCAAAACCAGGACTCCAAGTTACTTAAATAGAGTACCGCATTGTAACCATGCTGCAGTTCATGGGTACAATCACATAACTCTGTTCAAGTCGCCCAAATCCTAGTATCAGAATCAAAGGAACATGGAGAAATAATAGAGAACTAAAAAAAGGTTTCAAGTCGAGATGCAAAGTGGTTTGCATATCGTTAAGGCTAAGGTTAAGAGAAAGATATGATTCAAGAATCATGATAGCAATGTGGCAGGACATGTTCCTAATCACGAGTATTCTGATTCGTGTATTGGGTCCAATACCCAACTACAAAAGAATCAAACTCGATTAACCTATATCCTATGGCTCTGATACCAAACAAACCATGTCACGCCCCGCTTCCCAGAGTACGCTAAGATAGGCACGTGACATGGCCAATCATGCTACCCTTAGATAGGGAAAATCCTTCCACAGTCACATTACGACTGTAGAGATATCAAGAACAGGAAAGTAAACTAAACTATCTAGTACATGTCCATAAGCCAGAATAAATGAGTCAAGAAATAATATAATGTGCGGAAGCAAAAGATCCAATAAATAAAACACCTGGAAAGTAAAAATGGATACCAACAGGATCCTCACCGCTCAGTCTAACAGCGGCAGTACTCCTGATCAGTCTGTAACAAAGGTAGAGGATCTGGGCCATGCAAAATCCAGACGTCAGTGCGTCATAATATCAAGCAATAAAATAAACAGAGGTAGCAAGGCATGCAGGTATGTGTATGAACAGTAAAACAGGTATAACAGTAATATAAATGAGGACAGTGAGGGTAATGTGTAGTGAGTAATCTAGACTGGTCTATTGGGTTAATTACTCTCAAGTCTTTGAAATCAATTTGATGAATCATCGATGTAATTCAATAGTATCCCGTGCATACCCGAGGCTATTCCCCGCCGAATACAGAGACGCGACCTCGCAGGTCCGTCTTGCCTGAAATTTGGGGCAGATGCTAATTGGTGCTATCCGTCCACCTCTCCGAAGATGCCAAGTTGATTTATGGCACTAGGTATCGAAGGTTTAAACGGATGCGGCCGATATAGCAGTCTTCGTCAGATTCCCCCTCGTATGAGGGGTTTATGATTGTGGGGACGCTCTTCCCTCCAGGCGCAAGCCCCTGCAGTTAATTACGCTACTTCATCGCGGTAACAACTTTCTCCTTCTCCAGATGGTCACTTCGTATTGCGGGTGTTTGTTTTGTGTTCGGTTGCCCGTGGATTGTATACGGAGACTAAGTTATGCTGTCGCCCGTAGGACGTGGATTAGTACAAATCCGTATCTTTCTTAGATTTGGGTTTGGGGGGGTTGTGTTTAAGGATACGTTAGCCTTATTTGAGGTTAAGATCAACTTAAACGTTTGTTAAGAACACGTTAGTCTAATTCTAGACTAAGATCAACTTAACGGGATCGTTTAGATCCGACAAGGGAGCAATTGGGCTTTATTGTTTAGTTTAAGGACATTGCGGTCCATTGTTAGTTTTAAGACATCGCGGTCAAGGTTAAGGACATCATAGTCCATGGATTTAAGGACTCCACAGTCCGATGTTAGTTTTAAGATATCACGGTCGAGGTTAAGGACATCATAGTCCGTGGATTTAAGGACTCCACAGTCCGATGTTAGTTTTAAGACATCACGGTAAAGGTTAAGGACATCATAGTTCGTGGATTTAAGGACTCCACAGTCCAACGTTAGTTTTAAAACATCACGGTCGAGATTAAAGACATCATAGTCCATGGGTTTAAGGACCCCACAGTCCGTAGTAATGTATGGTTGTCGGGACCCGTTACCTCTCTGACGGCGTTGAGGGATTACAACGACAGATATCAGAAGAGTAAAGAGATGTACCCTCAAACCGGGTGTAAAATGATTGGAAGAGCAGATGAGCTCAGTTCAATTTAAATTGAGGACTTATGGCCAGAATTGGGCTAAGTCCAGTTAAAAATGTTTTAAAATTTTATTTTTTTGTTCTGCCTGTTAAGCCTTTGTTTGGGCTCTGCCCTTTTAATAATGCCAAGTATTGGGCTCTGACATTTTTTGTCTTATACTGAATGCACAGTATTTATCAGAACAAGGTACGTTCTGACAGCGCGCCACGTGGCGCACTAGGCGCTTTGCGCCAGTCAAAGAGCGCATTGCGCTTCTGGCGGTTAGCGCACACGAGGAGGACACATGTCGTTTAACGCTAAGCGCTAGTTTGTTAGCGCACTGCGCTTTTTAATTTATGAGCGCGCTGCGCTAGTTTATGGGTGTGCCAGTAAGTGACACGTGGCGCGCTTGGCAGTGAGCGCCAACCCAAGAGCGCAGTGCGCTGTTTTCAGGAGCGCAGAGTGCAGATCGTGTCTATGGTTGACACGTGGCATGTTTTGGCGCCGAGCGCCGATCCAAAGAGCGCAAAGGCGCAGTTCATGAGTGCAAAGCACTTTCTAATAGCGCAAAGCGTATTTTGATCAATTTTAAGATCAAAGAACAAATTTACGTTCTTCAAATGAGGCCTTGCCTCAAGATCCAAGAACAAAAGTTCTTGTTTTTATTAAACGGCTCTGCCTTTATAGATCAGAAGATCTGCGAAGTAAAAATACTTCTTTTTATGTTTTTATGATTAGGTCTTTTGATCTTTTCTTTTTAATCAAAGACCTTGGCCTTTTTTATAGATCTAAGATCTTTTTAGAAGACGTTTCTTCTTTTTACGAGATGATTTCATCTCTGTTGTTCAAGAAATAATTCTTTACCTTTAAAGATGAAAAAATGATCTTCTTTTTTCTAAAGGGCTTGCTTTTCTTTCTCTTTGAGTTTTTTTCTTTCTCAAAGTTTGCTGAGGCTTTTTTCTATATGAGACTTGAAGTCTTGGGGCTTTTATATATGGCCAATTGATTTGTTAAATCAGTTTAAGAGATCTTTCTCTGATTGATTTGGGAATATTTACTACCGTTGGATCTTTGATCCTAAGGCTTCTGTTTTACAGAAGATAATCTTCTTGTTTTTAATAAGATTGGAAAGATCTTTCCATAACAGAATTTTAATTCTGATTAATTAATAATTTATTACTATTAGAACTTTTGATCTAACGGTGGGGAATTCTTTTAATTCTAGCGCTGGTGCACTTTGCGCTAGCGCACCTGTGTTCGACACGTGGCGCGCAGCGCAGAGCGCAGCGCAACTGCGCTAGCGCACCTGTGTTCGACACGTGGCGCGCAGCGCAGACGCTGGATTTGAAGCGTTGCTTCAACTTTTAAATTTTGAATTTTGAAACAGAGCTTTGCTCTGATTGGGGGTGCGCTGCCTAGGGCGCAGCGCTCCTGGCATTGGCGTGTCTGTTTTTGACACGTTGCGCGCAGCGCGTAGCGCACGGGATCTGAAGCATTGCTTTAATTTTTGAATTTTGAAATTCAAAACAGAGTTTTGCTCTGATTAGGGGAAACAAATGCCCCCCACCGTTGCGCGCACGTGGCACACACGTGAGTACAGCGGTGGCAACATCTGAGCCTTTGGATCAACTCAGAATTTGAGGAGGCGGTTCCGCGCCTATAAATAGGACCTTTTGGTCCTTAAATGATTTTCATCTCTTCTTAAGAATTTTATTCAGAGCCTTGCTCTTTTGTTCAAGAACTTTCAAGAGTTAAAACTCTACTAAATTTAAGTAAAATTAAATTAAATTAATTTTAATAAATAAGGGTTTTTATCTATTAACAGAGCCTTGCTCTTTATAGATCTCTGATCTAAAGAAAACCCTTTTAGGGTTTCATAAACAGAGCCTTGCTCTTATGAACCCATAGATCTAAACAGATCTTTTCTTGGGGTTTCTTAGACCATGAGTCAGAGCTTTGCTCTTTTGACAATATGTAGATCTTTTGATGAAGAACTCTTAAGAGTTTTTCCATGGATCTTCAAGATCCCAAAATTTTAATTCTCAAGAATTAATTTTCATTAATCTTTGATGGATTTTCCATCATCATTACAGAGCTAGGCTCTTTAAGGAATTTTATTCCCTCGTGACTAGAGTTTGACAAGTGTCACTCTGTTATAGAGCTTTGCTCTGAAAGGGAGATTTTCTCCTTCTCCCGAGGGATTTCTCATTCAATGAGAATATTCTTTGAGGATTTTCTCATTAATTGACAGTCTCATCTAATGATGAGGCTGTTTTATTAATTGATGTATTGTCATCTGGATTTTGTGGGTCCACCTTTGGTCCCCTTTCCACTGCATTGCAGTGTGGTACAAATTTTAAAATGTCGTTCAGAATTTTAAGATTAAATTATAGTACTGATAATTGAATTCTGTTTTTTTCGCAGGAGACATGTCTTCTGATCTTTCTTTCCCGTTTTTCCGTTCAGAGGGAGGATTCGCTGAGGCGCCGGTGGACCGGAAGGTTCTCGCGCTCATTAGAGACTACGACCCGGAACACAAAAACCTTCACCTATGGGGTAGGTGGTATGCCCAGATAATCAAAGGTCGTTGAAGCTTCTCTTGTGTGACGCCATCGGATCCGATCTCGTCGATTTCGTATGCAGATGCACCCCCGGTGAACTATGCCGTGGAGGTTGTCAATTGGACTTCGGAGGGTCTTCTCCAACCTTCGATTGCCGCCATACCCATGCAGCTGCCGGCGGCTTTGGATACTCTGGGGCGACGCATATGCTAGGGCGAGTCATGCCCTTGGGGACAACCTTACAATATGGGGTTGACTCCCCGACATTCGGCCGGATATTTGCAGTGGGCCAGGTATATCTTGTCGGCGAAGAAAACACACTTGCTGAAGCTCGGCCTATATCCTGCAGTCTACGCGTCGTTGTTCCAATATTCTGCTCCTCCGACATGGTGGATTAAGGCTTTCGTGGAGCAATGGAACATCCAAACCCATACTTTTCTTCTAATGGACAGAGAAGTTTCCATCTCTTTAGAAGAATTTGCTGAGATTTCCGGTCTGCCGGTGAGGGGAGAGCACTATGAAGAGTTGCTTCCTCCGGATGAATACGTTTTTGCTACCAAGCCGTTGGTGATGGGCCTAACACCGAAGAACGCCATTCAACACCAGTTTCCAAGTCTAAGAAAAGTGCTGAATATGTACAAGAGTCTCTTCTTAGAATTCGGCGGCCGGGGGGTTAGTTTCACAGACTTTATTGCCCGGTTTCTTCGCCCGGAGATTCTATCGCAACGAGGAAAAAAATTCGCCAAGCTCGACGAACCCTTCGGCTTTGGCTTGGACCGTCGACCAGCACTGGAAGATGATCATAAGGGGTTTTATCTTCCCGATGCCGCGATCGTCCCTCTGTCAGAAATCGCTGCTCCGGGCATCGACGAGGAGACTTTCTTTCTCGGGTTTCTGGGGCTGTGGTTGTGCTGGTTCGCGCTCTCCATGCATCCTCGCTATATGAGGCCGTCCGTCTTCTACCCAGCACATCGAATGGTGGCAGGAATACAAGTGGCCATCGGGATTGCCGGGCTGGCCCACCTGTACCATGGTCTTAGCATGGCGGAAGATACAACTGAACCGGGAGTGCAAGCTGCCAATTTCCCGATGCACTACTTTACTTCGTGGATGGAAATGCACGTGCTCGGGGTGCTTGGTATCCATAAAAGACCCTCGTTTTATGAGAAGTGCAGATTCCCGAGAATTATGCGGCTGATCGACGCTTCTATCGTGAATCCATCTCCGCGGGAAGCTAGGGGCTTGCTTCTTTGTCCGCGCACAGTCGGGGCTGGTATGTCTTTCATGGACAAAGTCCTGACAATCGGCCAGGAAACTTCCAAAACGGTGCTGGTGTTGCACGACTCCTTTAAGGACGGGGCCTCTGTGTTGAAAGCCCGGGAGATTCTTCACCTGTACTCCATTAGGCCGGGCTTCCTTGTATTCAGGCAAAATGATGCGGCGCTTTTCATGAGATACAACCCCCATCATTTTGCCCAGCAGCTGAGCTATAACCAGGGGGTTCCACTGAAAGCGTTTTTGGAAGAACTTGCTGCCACGAGAGAGGGAATACGGGGTGCGCTGCATCACTTTATGCGCTTGAATATGGGCTCCCACTTTTTCATTAGTGAGCCGAGTTGCATTCCAAGGGCCCTCAACGTATACGGGGCCTGGTATCAACATGCGATGGGCGCTGTCATCAGGGAAGAGAGACGGCTGCTGCTCGATCGCAAGAGTGCGCCCCCCGCCAGCGATCACAACGTCCCTTTGAAGCAACGGATCGCTATCCCTCCTCCGCTAAGAGGAGATGCTGCAGCTGAGCCTCCACGTGTACTAAGTCCCATATGTGGATTGCCCCATGATCCCGTGGAGACGGTGGATGTGCCATCTGTGCCCTGTGCTCCCATGGAGATGGTAAACGTGGCTTCACCCGAATCTGGTGTGGGCTCGGATATCGGGACTCGCCGTCCCAAAGTGCCTACAAAGCCCAAGCTGGTTCTGGCTGCGACCGGAGCTCGCGCACAGAAGAAGAAGAAGAAGTCGGTCCTCTCCCTCGATGCCGTACTCGGCCTAGAGCCTCAGGCTCCTCTTACCAAAAGCCTAAATGAATATGGGACCAATGAGGGTCTCTTTATAGCGCCAGAAGACACTGATCTTGATGCCGCTATTGCTGCTTTTGCGCGACTCGCAAGCCGTCAAGCGGAAATAGCCGCTCTCGTGCAATCAAGTAAATATTAGTCGCACTTTGTTTTTGCGTTATATTTTTATTTTTATTATCGTGTCTTGACTGACATTCTTCCTTTTGTAACAGGCTTTACTACTGAAGAGGTTCTGGCGGCTTCCCTCAGGACCTTCGAGGAGGAGGAAAGGAATCGCGCTTCATTGGGCATTGGTATGTCTCGGCTCATTGAGTCTTCATTCTCCTTGTTATGCATGATCTAACCCTTTCTTTATCTCATCGCAGGAACCACAATGCCGGTCCCGCAAGGTGACGCGGAGACTCTTCCCGGGCCAGCCACCGAAGTGCCGGCCTCTTCGGCACTGCCGAAGGAGGCATTGCTCAAAAAACCGATGACGGAAGCCTTGACTGCTCCAGAGGTACCCCTGGATGTGGACGAGGACGTCCTGTTAAAGGAGGCTTCTAGAAGGTCTGCTTTGACGGCCCGGGAGGAAAGGAAGCGCCTGAGGCGCGCAGCAAGGGAGCATAGTGCTGCTTTAGCTGCGGGAGCAGGTTCGAGCGCCGTTACCCCTGCTGCTACTCCTTCGGAGGAGTTTCCGGTTGCCTTGTCTACTGCTCACAGACGGGCGGTACGTGCGGCTCGGGAAGCGAATGGTAAATCAATTCCAGGTAATGTGCCGTGAGGCTTCATTGTCAAATTTCTAAATTATCAGTTCTCATACATCTTGTCTTGCAGGGCCGAGCCTTACCGAAGAAGTGGCGGCGACCGCTGAGCCTGAAGGAGCGGTGGAGGAGGTAGCTGCTGGACCCCGGCAAGGCGGTAGGCGATGTGGCCGCCATTGCAGGGCCCGAGGTAGTGGCTGACGAGACAGTCACGATTGCTATGCCCGAGATAGCTATCACTGCCGAGCCTAAGGTGGCAGCGGGTGAGACGGCTACAATCACTGAGCCTGAGGTGGTGGCGAGCGAAACGGGTACAATTGGTGGGTCCGAGATGGCCTCTCTTTCTCAAGAGTCGGGCACCGCCCCGATCATCGCCCTTCCCGCCTATGGTTCTTTACAGTCTCCTGGCGTCGCAAGCGTGACGACGGCTCTCGTGGAGTCAGAGGACGAGGCGACGGGAGGTGAGACCGTCCCGATGGAGGAAGGAGACGCCGCTGTTGTATCAAGTGACGCCCTAGTCACGGTTCCGGCTGGTGACTCATCAGGTAAATTTTAGGTCACAGCCTTTCTTTTTATTCCGCAATCTTTCCTGACAGGGTTTATCTTGTTTCTAATGCAGGTGCGGCTAGTGCTGATATTGTACCACCCGAGGCAGCGCCATCAGCTACCGCCTTGACGGTGGCATCTCCTCTGCCCTCTCTCATACCATCTCAGATGTTGGAAGGTGGGGATCCGTGACTCATCAGTCTTATACTTTTTTTTAAGCTGTATAACCTACGTACTGACACTGCACTATTGCGTCCTTGCAGGAGTCCTTTTTGACCACCTGTATTAGGTGCTGCACCCACACCTCTCCTTCCCGCCGGAGATTGCTTCATCCAGTGGCGCTGGTGAATACAGCCTTCAATTAATACTCTTTCTTTTATCAACAGTGAAATCATTTCTGATTCTTCTTTGTCTTGGTTGCAGTACTACAGATTGAAGGAGGAGATGAGAGAACAGTTGCACCACTGGTCCTCCCGGCTTTGCCATCTGCTGTAGCTGGTATAGCAAATCCCATCTTTCATGAACTTCTTATATTTCTTGAACCGTCATCTGATTGTGATTTGTTTTGCAGTGATCGTTTCGACTCCGGCCTCTTTCGAGTCTCGCATTATGATGCCGGCAGGCCCATTCTCCAGGCGTCGATCCTCGAAAGGCGCCGCGAATAGTCTGCGCATGCTGAGCGACTGTATTGAGGAGCTCGATGTGGAGACTCCCACATTTGTTGCGGATTTTGCCGCAGAGGTTAACCCCATGCTAGCGACGCTCGCGAACTTTCATGGTGAGGGCGTCGTTGAGTCCTGGGTTCATTGCTGCAGGGAAATCGAGGCTTGCCTGCATGAGCTTGAGCTTAGGCATCCTGCACCTGAGATTCTGGCTGCGAGCACTCAACGGGCCGCGTGGATCGAGCAGAGCACCTCCTACTTTCGCCATCTTGAGCAAGAAGTGGCTTTAAAGCAGAAGGAATGTAAAGAAACTTCAAGCGAATCTGCTCGACTGCATGCTCAGGTTGATGCGAATGCTGCCCAGTTGAAAGTTATCTTCCAAGGCCTTCTGCGATACATTTCTGATTGATTAACATTGAGGCAGAAGCTCGACGTCATTGAGCGGGACGCACAAAATCGTGAAGCAGCTCAGCGGGCTGCCGAGGAACAACTTTCGTCTTACTTGCAGCAGCGAGCCCAAGTTGAGGCAGAGTTGGCTGCGGCAGCTGATCAAGAAGAGGGGCTGAAGGAAGTGCGTGAGCGGCTGATTGGATTATTAAAAGCGCTTCCTTCTCAATAATTTTTGTACCCTTTGTAATTTCGAATAAAATGTATTCATTCTTTAATTCTTTCACATGATGTATTTTGTACCCAACTGAATTCATGAATACAAGATACATTTTTTTTGTAATGTTTTGTGTTATCTTTCTGCTTTCTTCTTTCTTTTGTTATCACCATGTCACCTTAGCAAACATAACCGATAGATGATAGAGTGAGCACCTTGTCTTGGCTTCTTCAAAGGGTAGTGATGGCTTAGGAAACAGAGTTAGGATCTGTTACCTAAGACTTTTCAATTTTATGAGCCGTGAGGGTCTCATAAAAAATTTTCTCCCTACGAGTCGTGAGGATCTCGTAGGTGTATTTTCTCCTTAGGAATCGTGAGGATTACTAAGTGCATTTTCTCTTGAAAGTCGTAAGGATCTTACAAGAGAATTTACTCCCTTACGAGTCGTGAGGATCCGCAAGTGATGGGTGAAGTTGTCCTTATCCGCATTTCACGGAGTCAGGAGTTGCTCTGGATGCTTCCCACGGGTTCACTGCCGTGTTCTGCGAGGACCAGGCTCCGCTCTGGACGTTTCCCATGGGGTCATTGCCATGTTCCACGTAACCAGGAAGGGTTGACTTTATCCTCATTTCATGGAGTCGAGGTTTGACACTCGGTCATCTGTGCACCGCCGAGTCGTGGAACCGGGAGTTGCCGTTGTTCTGCTTTGCTTGATGTTGTGTATTCCTGCAGAGACACTGATTTCTCTGCGGGCCGGCATGAATTGAGATGTTCTCGTCAAGGACGCTGATTTCCTCGGAGTTGAAACGAATCAAGGTATTCCTGCAAAGACGCCGATTTCTCTGCGGGTCGACGTGAATCGAGATGATCTCGTCAAGGACGCTGATTTCCTTGAATCGAGGTTTTTGCCAAGGATACTGATTTCCTCAGAGTTGAAATGAATCGAGATATTCCTGCAAAGATGCTGATTTCTCTGCGGGTCGACGCGAATCGAGATGCTCTCGTCAAGGATGCTGATTTCCCTGAATCGAGGAGGTGCTAAGGACACTGATTTCCTTGGGGTTGAGACGAATCGATGTGTTCCTGCAAAGACGCTGATTTCGCTGTGGGTTGACGTGAATCGAGGTGCTCTCGTCAAGGATGTTGATTTCCCTGAATCGAGGAGGTGCCAAGGACACTAATTTCCTTAGGGCTGAGACGAATCGATGTGTTCCTGCAAAGACGCTAATTTCTCTGCGGGTCGACGCGAATCGAGGTGCTCTCGTCAAGGATGCTGATTTCCCTGAATCGAAGAGGTGCCAAGGACACTGATTTCCTTGGGGCTGAGATGAATCGATGTGTTCCTGCGAAGACGCTGATTTCTCTGCGGGTCGACGCGAATCAAGGTGCTCTCGTCAAGGATGCTGATTTCCCTGAATCGAGGAGGTGCCAAGGACACTGATTTCCTTAGGGTCGGTTGAATTGTTTCCGAGACGGAGTATTAATCCGACGGAGAGGTCATTGGTTGACTCTAGGTTGTCTGTAGACTGCAGAGTCTTGGAACTAAGGACTTTGCCGTGGCTCCATTTGTTGAAGTTACATCTGCATCCGAATGAACTGCGAAGGAACGCCGTTGTTGACATTGCGTTTGCTGTATCGAGACGAGTGTCGCGGTTGTCTCGAGGTTGTCTGTAGACTGCAGAGTCTTGGAACTAAGGACTTTGCCGTGGCTCCGTTTGTTGAAGTTACGTCTGCATCCGAATGGACTGCGAAGGAACGCCGTTGTTGACATTGCGTCTGCTGTATCGAGACGAGTGTCGCAGTTGTCTCTAGGTTGTTGGTGAACCGTCGAGGCTTGGAACTAGGGATTTTGCCACTGCTCCGTTGTTGGTGTCGCGTCTGCATCTGGTTGGAGGAAGAGCGCTGGGGTGACATCGCGTCTGCTGTATCGAGACGGCCGTCAAGGTGGTCTCTAGGTTGTTTTTGAACCGTCGAGACTTGGAACTGGGGTCTTTCCCATGGTTCTGATTTATTTTGACATTGGGGTCGCTTGTTCACGTCTTGTCTGCATCCTATTGGAGTAAGGAGAAACGCCGTTGGTGATCTCCAGGCCGTCTGTAGACCGTCGAGGTTTGACTTCGCTTTCTGACGGAGCCTGGTGGGAAGCTATGGTTCCCTCTTTGTTTGTGCCCCTGAATTGTATACAGGGATTGATGTGATATCACCTGTAGGGCAAAATTTTTATTTATATATATATATATATATATTTATTTCTTTCTGCGATGCTCTATCATTTCAGCTTTTATATCGCGAAGATCGCGATTGCCCGATCATTTCGGCTATTTTTCGCGGTGCCCGATCATTTCGGCTATTTATTCTATTTTTACTCGCTGTTTTTTTTATTGCGAGTTGCCCAATCATTTCGGCTATTTTGCATGCATGCATTTTTACTTGCTGATTTTGTTTGCAAGCTGCCCCATCATTTCGGCTATTTCGTATGCATGTGTGGCTCGCTGGCTTTTCACTGCAAGCTTGGAATTAGACACTGATTTCAGCATCAGCATCGCTACAACTGGGATATTGCCAGGAGCGAATCATCATTTGCCTCTGTCGATATCGAACAAAGGTGGCTTAGCGAACAGGGTTAGGGTCCTGTCGACTAAGGCTTTTGACTTCATGAGCCGTAAGGGTCTCATAAAGAATTTCTCCCTGCGAGTCGTGAGGATCTCGTAAGTGCGTTTTCTTCTTAGGGATCGTGAGGATTCCTAAGTGCATGGTCTCTTATAAGTCGTAAGGTTCTTATAAGAGTATTTTCTCCTTTTAAGTCGAGAGAACTTAAAAGGGCTATTCACCGTGTAGACATATTCCTAGTCACGGATGGGACCTTGTTAGGGAAATGTTTATTCGCGCCCGTGGATTGTATACAAGGGTCAGCATTGAGCCGCTTGTAGGGCATTATTGGAGGTTGTGGGGGCTGCTTAAGAACAGGTTCAGATCCCTGTAGCTTAAGACTTTTGAATCTTATGA
The DNA here is from genome assembly GCA_030015575.1 of Agapanthus africanus. Lineage (NCBI taxonomy): Eukaryota > Viridiplantae > Streptophyta > Magnoliopsida > Asparagales > Amaryllidaceae > Agapanthus > Agapanthus africanus. The sequence continues at coordinate 39,343,844 of CM057340.1, forward strand.
GCCGTGAGGGTCCCATAAGAGAGTTCTCCTTATGAGTCGTGAGGATCTCGCAAGTGTAATTTCTCCTTAGGAATCGTGAGGATTCCTAAGTGTGTTGCTCCCTTATGAGTCGTAAGGATCTCACGCAGGTGGCTTCTCATTACAAAGTCGAGAGGACCTTGCAAGTGTCTTTTAACGAGATTGCGCCCTTTCGGGTTTTCACAAAACTCGCCGGTAGCCCTGCTGTTTTTACTCATGGAGCCCTTTCGGGTTTTCATCCGTGCCCATTTTGCTTATGGACATACCGTTTTTTTTACCACGACAGCCTGAGAATACTGCGGGTTGGTAGTAGTTTAACGTTTCGGTCATTTGCAAGTTTTAGGACATTGCGGTCCGCCATTGCCGTATTTGAGGTGAATTTCTAGTTTACGGACTTTTCGGTCCACGGGGCTTTCTCTATGAATGAGCACGATGCCCCCGGCATGTCCATCTTTTTCGGAGCATGTGGTTGTGGCGGGTTCACCTTCCAATTTTCAGACAATGCGAATTTGCCTTACTGGTATTGGTCTTCAACCCAATTTTTGAAGACGTAGCAATCTTCGAGTGGATGACCCAATACTCAATGGTAGGGGCAATAATTGGGATCGTCGACGTCGTTCGGTTGCAGCGGATGTCTCGACTCTGGTAGAGTAATGAGCCCATTGCGCATTGCCAGTTCGAACAGTCTCCTTGTTTTATCTCGGGGAAACGAGTAAGGACGTCTCAGCTTCTCATCGAGGGATTGCCACTTGTTACTTTGGCGAACAACCGCTTTCGGGCCACTCGGTTGTTGTCGAGCGTTGGTGACAAAGGTTGCTTTCCCTTTGCCCTTTTCGTTGCGGGAGTCCGGCTTTGGAGGAGACGGTCTGTGACCCATCTGGTCCATCTGGGCCAGCTTGTCGATTAAAGCTTGGAACGTAGTCGGTTTGAAGAACATCATGAACTGTGAGATGGTCGCTTGAGGGTCAAGAGTGCCCAAGAACATGCCCACTGCCAGTGCTTCTTCGATGCGCTGCTCGCATTTTGACCATAGATTCCGCCATCGTATTGCGTATTGAACCTATGTTTCGCCTGGCCTTACCCTGGCGTTGATTAATGCGGTGATCGGAGTGCGCTCACTGGCGCTTGCAAATCTTTGTGTAAACAGTAGCTCCATCTCCGCAAATGTTTTGACAGAGTCGTTAGGCAGTTCAGAGTACCATTCGAACGCTGTCTCCGACAAGCTGCCGACGAATTGGCGAAGTAGCAATATATCATCGCCTCCGGTGTTACCACAAAGAGCCCTGAACTGGGCGACATGCTGGTGCGGGTTTCCCGTCCCTTTATATACATGGAATTTAGGGATCGTATATCCCGACGGGTAACTGATTTGGTCATACCAATCCGGATAGGGTCGTCCAGTCTTGACAACTTGGCCAGCCGTTTCGTTCGTTCGGTGAGCTCGTATTTGCCGAGCTATATAATCATCGAGTGTGGCTTTTGAAATGGTTTCCTCCTTGGCTGCTGAATGAGCCGGAGGAGGATTAGATGTCTCCCCTCTGTCGTCTTCAATAATGACCGGAGGGTCTTCAGCTGGAGGATCCGGCTGTAACATCATTCCTACCATGTCTTGGAAGAGAAGCGCCATTTGTTTTATGTTGGAAGCTTGTTCTGCCGCTTCTCTGTCCTTCTTTTCGAGGACTCTGCGTAGGAAGTCAGCGTCAGTTTCTTGTTCGTGACGCTGTTCTGATGATGCCTCCGGGCTTTCTTTTGGCCTGGTAAGTGCGGCCATTATAGTCAGCATCTCTTGAAGCTTCTGCTGTTGCTCCTGGGCTTTTGTCACGGATCGGGTGAGCGGTCGGTGACTCGTCGAAGCGCGGCTATCCTCTTTCCCGGACACCATGTAAACAGTATGGACCGTTATGCCCCCAGGCTTGAGGCGTTTGGTCTCGGCGTCTTTACGTTCTGCCGTATTCATAAGGGCTTTCCTTGGCCTCCTTCTCCTTTGAGCAGTTGATGTTGAGGGGGCCGTCGCAGCGGGCACCCAGGCAGTTGTCGTCCTTTGTGGCTTGACAGGACGGTTCTCTTCCTATCGGACCTTCAGCTTCTTCTGCTGGCGGGAGAAATTTGGATCAATCACCGAGTCTTGGACTTGACGCCAGACCTTGTAGATTTTAGAGGATAGCCGTTGAGGGGACTGTTCCGGCTTCATTTTTGTGACGGTCTCCACTGGTGGCGGAGATCTTTTCAGCACGGTGGTAGGAGAATTCCCGCGCACCTTATTCAGCAATTCGAAGCTGTTCCCGGTTGGAACAGCAGCATTAATTTCCACCGTCGGAGCTGGTGGAGTTAGCCCAGAAGGGGAGTTGCCCCCAGCCTTTCTTACCAGGCTCCAGTGGCGACATCGAGCATGTCGAGCCGCTGGTGTTGGTTCGGTAATGGCTTTGTCTTGCCCCCTGTTCAGGTGAGGGGTTGTTGCTGGTGTCAGCCTCTTGAAGACTGATGTCCGTTGAGAAGCCGTGTCCAACCGGTCAAAAACAGACTTCTGTGCGGGAGCGGGGGCAGTCAGTCTTGTAAAGACTGACCCTCTGGCAGGAGAAGCCGTCTTGACGACTTCAGGAGCAGGGATGGCTATTTTCTTTGGGATGGCCACTTCGGGTATCATGGGCTTCTTGGCAGGCCCATCGGGGTTCAAGCTCAGCCTGGTGAAGACCGAGGAGTTGGAGTTGGACGACCCGTTGAGAGGGACCGTGGTAGTAGCAAGCTGATCGAAGACTGACTTCTTGGGAGCCTCCGGTGCGGGCATAGGAACGGTGAAGCTCGCTGGCGGGAGCATGGTCCCGAAAAACAATCCTGTGGTGGCTTGGGTGACCTGTTCTACTGGCATCGTGAATAAGGAAGCCGCTTGGGGCCCGTAAGCTACACCTCCAGGTGAGGCGGAGCGTAGGTTGCAGTTGCATGTGGAACACTTCGAGCAGGTGAATGCCATTGATCCTTTGCTTTCTGCACCAAGCAAACGCCAAATCTTAGTACTTCGAAACCCAAAGGCAACTATTGGCAAACCGCGATTGGTTCGCGAACACGACACACGAAGTGTGGAGTGGAAAGAGGAAAAAGTCCCACCGGGCGTGCCAGAATCTGTTCCCCGCCGAATACAGAGACGCGACCGTGCAGGTCCGTCTTGCCTGAAATTCGGGGCAGATGCTAATTTGTGCTATCCGTCTACCTCTCCGAAGATGCCAAGTTGATTTATGGCACCAGGTATCGAAGGTTTAAACGGATGCGGCCGATGTAGTAGACTTCGTCAGATTCCCCCTCGTTTGAGGGGTTTTTGATTGTGGGGACGCTTTTCCCTGCAGGCGCAAGGCCCTGCAGTTAATTACGCTACCGCATCGCGGTAACAACTTTCTCTTTCTCCAGATGGTCACTTCGTGTCGTGGGTGTTTGTTTTGTGTTCGGTTGCCCGTGGATTGTATACGGAGACTAAGTTATGCTGTCGCCCGTAGGACGTGGATTAGTCCAAATCCGTATCTTTCTTAGATTTGGGTTTGGGAGGGTTATGTTTAAGGATACGTTAGCCTTATTTGAGACTAAGATCAACTTAAACGTTTGTTAAGGACACGTTAGTCTAATTCTAGACTAAGATCAACTTAACGGGATTGTTTAGATCCGACAAGAGAGCAATTGGGCTCTATTGTTTAGTTTAATGACATTGCGGTCGACAATTAGTTTAAGGACATTGCGGTCCATTGTTAGTTTTAAGACATCGCGGTCAAGATTAAGGACATCATAGTCCGTGGATTTAAGGACTCCACAGTCCGATATTAGTTTTAAGACATCACGGTCGAGGTTAAGGACATCATAGTCCGTGGATTTAAGGACTCCACAGTCCGATGTTAGTTTTAAGACATCACGGTAAAGGTTAAGGACATCATAGTCCGTGTATTTAAGGACTCCACAGTCCAACGTTAGTTTTAAGATATCACGGTCGAGATTAAGGACATCATAGTCCATGGGTTTAAGGACCCCACAGTCCGTAGTAATGTGTGGTTGTCGGGACCCATTACCTCTCTGACGACGTTGAGAGATTACAACGACAGATATCAGAAGAGTAAAGAGATGTACCCTCGAATCGGGTGTAAATTGATTGGAAGAGCAGATGAGCTCAGTTCAATTTAAATTGAGGACTTATGGCCAGGATTGGGCTAAATCCAGTTTAAAATGTTTTAACATTTTATTTCTTTGTTCTGCCTGTTAAGCCTTTGTTTGGGCTTTGCCCTTTTAATAATGTCAAGTATTGGGCTCTGACATTTTTTGTCTTATACTGAATGCACAACATTTATCAGAACAAGGTACGTTCTGATAGCACGCCACGTGGCGCACTAAGCGCTTTGCGCCAATCAAAGAGTGCGTTGCGCTTCTGTCGGTTAGCGCACACGAGGAGGACACGTGTCGCTTAGCGCTAAGCGCTAGTTTGTTAGTGCACCGCGCTTTTAATTTATGAGCGCGCTGCGCTAGCTTATGGGTGCACCAGTAAGTGACACGTGGCATGCTTGGCGCTGAGCGCCAACCCAAGAGCGCAGTGCGCTGTTTTCAGGAGCGCAAAGCGCAGATCGTGTCTATGGTTGACACATGGCATGTTTTGGTGCCGAGCGCCGATCCAAAGAGCGCAAAGGCGCAGTTCATGAGTGCAAAGCACTTTCCAATAGCGCAAAGCGCATTTTGATCAATTTTAAGATCAAAGAACAAATTTACGTTTTTCAAAGGAGGCCTTGCCTCAAGATCCAAGAACAAAAGTTCTTGTTTTTATTAAAAGGCTCTGCCTTTATAGATCAGAAGATCTGTGAAGTAAAAATACTTCTTTTTATATTTTTATGATTAGGTCTTTTGATCTTTTCTTTTTAATCAAAGACCTTGGCCTTTTTTTTTATAGATCTAAGATCTTTTTAGAAGACGTTTCTTCTTTTTACGAGATGATTTCATCTCTGTTGTTCAAGAAATAATTCTTTACCTTTAAAGATGAAGAAATGATCTTCTTTTTTCTAAAGGTCTTGCCTTTCTTTCTCTTTGAGTTTTTTTCTATCTCAAAGTTTGCAGAGGGTTTTTTTCTATATGAGACTTGAAGTCTTGAGGACTTTATATAGGGCCAATTGATTTGTTAAATCAGTTTAAGAGATCTTTCTCTGATTGATTTGGGAATATTTCCCACCGTTGGATCTTTGATCCTAAGGCTTCTGTTTTACAGAAGATAATCTTCTTGTTTTAAACAAGATTGGAAAGATTTTTCCATAACAGAATTTTAATTCTGATTAATTAATAATTTATTACTATTAGAACTTTTGATCTAACGGTGGGGAATTCTTTTAATTCCAGCGCTGGCGTACTTTGCGCGAGCGCACCTACGTTCGACACGTGGCGCGCAGCGCAGCGCGCAGCGTAATTGCGCTAGCGCACCTGTGTTCGACACATGGCGCGCAGCGCAGAGCGCTGGATCTGAAGCGTTACTTCAACTTTTAAATTTTGAATTTTAAAACAGAGCTTTGCTCTGATTGAGGGTGCGCTGCCTAGGGCGCAGCGCTCCTGCCGCTGGCGTGTCTGCTTTTGATACGTGGCGCGCATCGCGCAGCGCACGGGATCTGAAGCGTTGCTTCAATTTTTGAATTTTGAAATTCAAAACAGAGCTTTGCTCTGATTGGGGGAAACAGGGACCACGGTCAAGATTCTCGGGCTGAAACCGAGACATGCCTTTAGGCACTAAAACAGGAAATATGTATAGATGAATGATGTCGGCTGCATCATCCCATGGCTGGCCTAGCCTCTAAAACTGATCAGTATAAGCAAGCGAACTGTCGAGTTACAAGTCAGGTTTCATCATTGATTTACCCATACCCCCAAGTTATATATGTCAAGTCAGGTATTAATATATTTGGAGCTAATGCCAACACAGGATCAAGCAGGTACAGGTTTGTCTGGATAGACAACAGGAAATGTCCGTATGGACAACAGGTCAAGTTTGTTGGCATTAGTAACAAGATCAGGTAACAGGTCAAGTCAAGTAGTGTATATAAATCCAATCATATCAAGAAGTGCACGGTATCAAGTCGTATCAAGTAGTAGGTGTATCAAGTCATGTCAGGGGTGCACAAAATGTCACGTGGGTGCTCATAATCAAACTAAAATAAGCATGTGTATACAAAATAAGTATGGGGTACTAATGGAACAATAAAAATAGAACATTGTGATGTGGTATGCAAATAGGTACAGATTAAAGCTTATGGATGCACAGTTATCGATTTGGGTTAAGGTTAGTTCCAACATTAATTAAAATACACTTTATCAAATATGGAATGTTAATATTACAATATTGTATATTAAATGATCTAGGTATGCAATTGTATATATATTAAGCTATGTGGATGCAAACGGGTGTCCGAAAGGGTATAAACTATTAAAAGGGTATTATGGGCTGTACAAATAAGCACTATGTGATATAAATATGGATATGGGTACACTGTATTGTAATCTAATATGTAACAAGATATGTTTTCATGTTCTAGATCTAAAATGATATAAACGGAACATCGAAATGTTAAAATGAAATATGGGGCACTAGATTTAAACAACAGGTTTAATATGTATTTAAATAAGTATATAATAATTTAAATAGCATTTAGCAAGATTTTCTTGCCTCGGGGATCCACAGATGCACGACACGCTGCAAGAATGCGATAAAACGATGGAAAATCTCCATTGGGGCATTTCGTCGAACACTTTGCGCGCACAAATACAGAACAGAACCAGGCAGTGCAAGAATGTAACCGCGTAGGTAGGGAACGTCCACTGGGTTGCTTGGATCGTCGGTGACGGTCACGGCTCCGGCGGTGATCACCGGAAACGAAACTCCGAAATTCAAGAAAGAAAATAAAAGAGAAGACCAAGAAGAAAGGAAGAAGAAGGTTGCTGCTCTGGGTTTGGTGTTTGGGACAGAGGCGAGGCGAGGGGGTCATTGACGACGAGTTGTGGGTTTTCCGGCAAGGTTCCCGGCAATGGCAGCGGGTTTCGGTTCTTGATGTCCGGTGAGGATTTTTGTGCAGGGAAAAGGGTCAGGGAAAGTGGCGATGGTGTCAAGAGAGAGGGGAGAACAAGAGGAGATATCGAGGGTGTGAGGTGGTCGACGGGGTCAGAGATCCGGCGATGGTAGAAGATGGCTACAGGGTTGCAGGCATAGGTTCTTACAGGGGTTTCTGTGTCGGGGTGATCGGGGTTTGCAGGCTCGGGAAGGTAAGGAGAAGAGGAAGAGTAAGGTGGAGACGTGGGGAGAGATTGACGGCGATGATCGGATCTCCGGTGAGGTGTGCAGGTGCTCGGGTTCTTGGGTCGCAGTGGGTACATTTGGGTTTGTAGAAGTCGGTGATGGTGTAGGGAGGTCGGTAGAAGGAAGATAAGGAAGGAGAGGGGGAGGTGACAAGATCAGCGTTGAGGTCGAGGGTTTGGCGACGGCGAGGCGAGGTCGGGTCGAGCGTTGGCGTACGGTGGGGTTTCTTGGTGGGGTTCGTCGCGGTTTGCGACGAGTTGCAAGGGAGATAGGCAGTGAAGGCGGAGGAACGAGGGTGATGAGGTGAGGTTGAGGGTGGCGAGGCGATTGTGATCGGCGGTGAGAGCGACGGTGAGGGATGGTCGACGAAGGTGCCGGCCATGGAGTAAGGTTCGTGTGCAGGTTCTTGGGGTCGTGCAAGGGTTGTGGGCGATGGGGTGAAGGAGGAAGGAGAAGGTGGAGGTTGAGGGGTTGAGGATGAGAGGCGACGGCGAAGGCAGGGGCGACGGCGAAGGCAGGCTGAGGTTCGCGAGGGCGGAAAGAGAAAGGAGAAAGAGGTAGAGAGAGAGAGACGTGAGATTATAGTTTTTAAAAATTAATATATATAAAATTTTATATTATATATATAAAGAAAGAGAGAAAGAGAGAATTGTGTGTGTGTGTGTGAGAGAGAGAGAGAGAGAGAGAGAGAGAAAGAACGAGATGAGAGAGATAGAGAGAGCGAGATCGAGAGGTGAGAGAGAGAGAGAGGAACAATAAGGAGAAAGAAATTTGGAGGTTTGTGGGAGAGAGAGAAAGAGAGGAAGAAAAAGAGAAGAGAGAAAGAAAATGAGAGAAAGAGAGAAAGAAAGGTGGGGCCACAGTACAGAGAGAGGAAGGCTGGAGGTGGCTGCAATTGGTTAGAAAAGATAAAAAATTTAAAAAGATTTTATATTTAAAATCTGAAAGTATTCGTTTGTTAACAAGATTTTTAAAGGAAAAATTAAAATAAAATATTAAATAAATTTGAATTTAGGCGAGATACAAAAATATTCCAAAACACGCACGGGTCGGGTCTAAAAATTCAGATTTAAAATACGAAAAATATATGCGACTTCCAGATTTAAAACGAATGCTCAGGTAACGAAAATGCATACCCCCAAGAACGGATGCACGTACGTGCGTGTAGCCATCCCAAACACGTCCGTTTCACTGAACGAGACGAGAACAAGATACACGGATGCTACCACGGGGTTAGGGGTACCAAGCAGGCCATGAAATGCAATTTTAATTTATTTTCCGTGACTTAAAATGTTTTATGGTAAAACATGCGATGCTAGATGAAATGCCAGTATGTATTAATCATGAGATGCACGTGTCCATGCAACAAGTCAGGGTAATCTATAAATATGAATCAAACAAGTTTCAATTAAGCGGGTCGGGTCGAATGCAATGTAAAATGTAAAATACCATCCGCACCCAAACCCGATAAATCAATAAAATGCCACAAATAAATAAATACGGGAACTGAAATGGTATAAATGAACTAGGTTGTTACACAACTTAACGGTATCATTTAGATCCAACAAGAGAGCATTTGGGCTCTATTGTTTAGTTTAGGGATATTGCGGTCGATTAGTTTAAGGACCTTACGGTCCATTGTTAGTTTAAGGACATCTCGGTCCAGTGTTAGTTTAAAGACATCGTGGTCGAGGTTAAGGACATCATAGTCCGTGAGTTTAAAGACCTCACAGTCAAGGTTAAGCACATCATAGTCCATGGGCTTAAGGACCCCACAGTCCATGGAATGTATGGTTGTCGGGACCCTTCACCTCTCTGAAGACGTTGAAGGATTACAACGACAAATATCAGAGGATTAAAGAGATGTACCCTCGAACCGGTGTGAGTTGGTTGGAAGATCTGTAGTCCGATTTTGGACTAAGATCTGTTGAAATATTTATGAGCAGATGGGCTCAATTAATATAAGTTGAGGACTTATGGCCAATTTTGGGTTAAGTCCAATCAGATTAAAAATGTTTAACATTTTATTTTGGGCTGTTGATCTTTTATTTGGGCTTGGCTCTTTTAACAATGGTAAGCATTGATCAAAGCTATGAGCTTATTAAAAGACAGAATTTAATTCTGTCAGCGCAACACATGGTGCGCTAGGTGCTTTGCGCCAATCAAAGAGCGCATTGCGCTTCTGTAAGGGACACGTGTCGCACTCAGCGCTAGGCGCTAGATGACGAGCGCATGATGCCAGTTTATGAGCGCTGAACGCTAATCCATGAGCGCATTGCGCTTTCAGTTTAGTGGCGCACACGTGAGTGACACGTGGTGCGCTTAGCGCTGAGCGCCAGCCCATGAGCACAGTGCGCTATTTCAGAAGCGCAAAGCGCAAGTTGTTAATTGGCACATACGTGGTTGACACGTGGCGCATTTTGGCGCTGAGCGCCGGTCCAGAGAGCGCGGAAGCGCAGTTCAAGAGCGCAAGGCGCAGTTCTAAAGCGCAAAGGCGCATATGATCAATTTTATGATCTTGAAAACAAGTTTATGTTCTTTTAAAAGAGACTTTGTCTCAACATTTAAGAACAACAGTTCTTATTTTACAGGAGATACTTTAATCTCTTGTATTAATGAAAGGCTTTGCCTTTATAGATCCATGATCCTTAAGAGAATTTAATAATTCTCTCCCCCTTTATAATGAGATGTTCATGATCTCAGAAAGACAATTTGTCTTATAGATCTATGATCTGTGAAAGAAGTAAGTACCTTTGTGTTTTTATGATGAGATCTTTATTTTTATAAAAGACCTTGGTCTTTGTAGATCTATGATCTTTTAAGAAGATAATTCTTCTTTTTAATTATGAGATGATTTCATCTCTTTGTTCATCACCATTCTTTTTACCTTGAAGAAAATTTTTTCTTTTGCTGAGAGCTATGCTTCTCTTCCTTTGAATTTTTCAAAGTTTATGGGGGTTTTTCTCTATGCTTCTGTCTTTCTTCTTTTTTTATTATTTTGGAAGGAAGGATTATTGGTCGTTGGGACCCACCACCTCTTCGACGACATTGAGAGATTACAGTGCCATATATCGAAGGTGCGGGGGGATGTACCTTTTGAACCATGTCCCACACATGGGGGGGAAGAACAGGCTGGAGTTTAAACTTCTCGCTGCTGAAAAAGGCTTCTTTGCGTTCGCGCACGTGCGTAGCACGTGTTGGGCGCACGTGCGTCGCACATATTGGGCACACATATTTGCACGTAGCGTACATGGAGTTTGCGCATATATGCATTATGGGGGAGCAAGCTCCAATGGGGAACGGATCTCCTTTGAGTATTATTGAATATTCTCATGTGGTGTGCACGTGCGTGCACGTGGTGCGCGCATGGCGGGCACACGTGCGTTGCATGTAGCGTACATGGAGTTTGCGCATATGTGCAATATGGGGAGGAGCAGGCTCTTATGGAGAACGAATCTCCTTTTAATATTATTGAATATTCTCATTGTTTCCTGATCAGTCGAAAATACTGCATTTTTAACACGTCAATTTCCCTATCATTTGCACTCATTTAGAAGTGTTCGGTTTGCATATTACACATATTAGCAAAACATCCCTAAAATACCAGATTACCTGTGTTGCATACTAAAACCGGCATTTCTGAGAGAAATTGTGTGTTTTTCATGGCATTGCATCATCCTTGTGTAGCGCAACACTTGTTTCGAACTCTGTGCAGGGAATTCCAGGAACCGAGCCAGAATTGTCAAAGTGCTGATCAAAAGATGCGCCAAGTCTAAGCTTTCTGATCTGGCATTTATAGAAAAAGTAATATAAAATCCAACATATCATGAAAAGACCATTATGTCCAGAGGAAGCAACACAAAGAAAATCACTCACTGAAGCGCCCACGTGACCGCGGATCCGCGGCCTGAGGAGGCACGTGCAGTCTGATGATGTCAGCAGCTCAATTTTTCCCATGTGCTTAATTTTAATGGCCAAGATTCCAGAACACTGCAGAAACTCCACGTGGCTTCAACTAGAAGGCTCTCTCCAACAACCTTCTTCTAGAAGCCTCCTTGTAACAACCTCATTCTAGAATATTCCCTCCAACAAACTTCTTCTAGAAGATTCTTTCAAACAACCTCATTTTGGAGGGAAAATTCAAATGAGGTAGTTCATTTTTTAAGGAAAATTCAAATGAGGTGGTTCATTTTGGAGGGAAAAGTTGTTCATTTTGGAGAGAAAAGTGGTTCATTTTGGAGGGAAATTTGAAATTTGAATTCTAGATCTAGGATTTTGGATGGCTTATAAAAGGAAACCTAGATCTAGGGTTAAGGGTCTTCTTCATCTTCCTCCTTCATCTCTTCATTACAAGTTGAGTGACACAACTTGTAAACCCTAATTCAAATTCCAAAGGCCAAATTCAAGATCCCGAGTACCAAATCAAGCAAGAAACCTTCAACCTTTTAGCAGCGGAGCCGATCTTCAATCAAGCAAGTGATCCAAGCCGATCCGCAACTCAAGGAGACGAGCGAAGCCAAATCGACGATCGAGTTCTTTCCTCTTGTAGTTCTTGAGCGAATTGTAACGAAATTGTTGATAAATAAAAGGTGAAATTCTTTAATCTTGCTTTCTTTAAATTCTTGCATCATGATTCGATCTTAATTTGTGATTGTGGTTTTTGTTGTGATGTTTGAGTAAAACTCCGCTCGTAAAGGAGTCGAGACGATCAATAGAATGATGATGTAACAAATCTTAAAACGATTCTTAAGTCCTACGAGTTTTGTAAACTCTAGCAAATTGAAGAATCGACGACCTACTTTTGTTGCGATGCTTTCTTGATTGTGATCGCTCGAAATTAGGGATCCACGATCGATTCTTGAATTTACTAGAGGCTAGAATGTGAATGATATCGACGAAGGAACAAGGGATAGATGATGAAACCCTAGTTTCATAAAAAATCCCTAATTCTCGTTGATCATCATCGATCTAGTATCAATTCATCGATGGATAAGAATACGTAATCGCTAGATTTCATCACATTTATAGATCCGATTGATTCCTACGAGCCTCACTTCGATTCTTGATATTTGATTTGGAAATCATCACAAATTCTCAATTCTTGATTTTGTTGTTTCTTGATTTAGACTAGATTTTCCTAATTCTTGAACTCCAATTTACAAATCATGAATTGTTTCTTTTCTTTTCTTTAAAGTTTCAACTCATCTAAATCGAAACACGAACGATTACACTTTCCCTGTGGACGATCCGCACTTACTAACGCGCTACATTCGACACCGTTATTGATTGCGGTCAAAATAATTTTTGGTTGTGATTTCTTTACAATTTTCATACTACACAATCCGAAATCGTTTCAATCAAATGGCGCCGTTGCCGGGGATAGTGCGCTAATTGTTCGTTTTTTTTTGAAATTTGAGTTGAAAAGTTTATTCCATCTATATTTTTAGATCTAAATTCGCACAAACCCTAAACGTGTTTTTGTGATTTGTTGCGAGGAAATCTGGAATCTGTGGAGCTATGGAAAAATTTTTCAAAGCATTCCAGAGAGCCTAGAAGGTGATCAGAAACAGAGCCTCAAAATTTTGTGCAGTGATCTGTTATTTCTACCGCGTTTCCGCGGCATTAGTGCGCTCCCGCGGCGGATCCGCCGCATGTCTGAAGCTACAGTGAACAAGAATTTCTCAGGTGAATTCTCACTTTCTTATCTCCTCCTAAATCTGCTCCAATAACAATTTTTGTGCAGGTTTCTTTGCAAATAAATCGCAGCGCCGCAAAAAGCAATAATAATTGTGCGTGTTTTTGATTTTTGGTTGTTTGCATATTAATACGGAAATTAAGGGGTACGGCCAAATTCAGATTAGGTGGGGAGTTCATTACCCTTCTTAAGCCCCAAAAATCACAAACTTGCATCCGCATTACCCTCATTAACTAAAAAAAGATCTAGAGATGACTCTAAGGACCGTCGCGCTCACTAAGGACAGAAGAAGGCCGTGGGTAATTCATTGCTTATCCGCGTTTCTTTTGTGGTGTCTAAGGCAAGTGTGTCTAAGGCTAGTGGTTATTAATTAGGCCCACTACTTACGTAGTAGAGTACCTTCCCACTTACCTGGCACTTACCTGGCCACAGGGGAGACAAAGAGGCAGTGGAGGATTTATCCTGCGACTTGTCTTTTGGCAGTTAGGAGCGGTCTAGAGCTTTGACCTAGGTGACCACTAGATTTTAGGGTTTTGCTTGTTGCATTTATTGTGATTTGCATCATTTTTTCAAAAATCCGTAAAATTTTCAAAACAAACACCAATCACATTCATTCATTCCCCTAATTATAAGTCACGCTGCCATTTGTACTAACCCTTTTTAGTGCAAGATAGGCTGGACACGGGATTCTAGTGCCCGTTTAGTCCGCGTCCCTTCGATCGACCCAAAAGTCGGTATTTCTACATTTACCTCTTCTTTACCCACCACCACACCCACATCGATGGATCCGTCTCCATCGAACTTCTTTACCAGTACTTTGCCGTCGTCCGTTGGTGCGCAGAATCCACCCCGCATCTCTCTCCAAGAGAGGTGCTATCCCACACGAGGTCCTCTTTCGACCCGTCTCTCCATTCCACCAGCCAACGGGGACAACTTTCAAATAAAACCCCAATACATCAACCTTCTACCCAAATTTCACGGTCTCGAGACTGAAGAAGCATATGTCTTTATCATCAAATTTGAAAATGTATGCACAATGATGGGTACTTCACAGCTTTCTGTGGATGCTATGCGTCTTCGTCTTCTCCCATTCACCTTGTGCGATATAGCCGAGAAGTGGCTGTATAACACTACCGCACATTCCATTTCAAATTGGGAAGAATTCGTCAAAGCATTCCTTAAGAAATTCTACCCACATCATAAGACAGCTCGAGTCCGTAGCGAAATAAATCAATTCACCCAGCTTCCAAATGAAACATTTTCATAATGTCTTGAACGCTTTAAGGATCTGTTAGTCCAATGTCCACATCACGGAATCCCTAGATGGGAACTGTGCAGAATCATATATGAGGGCATTAATCCTAACACAAGACAGACCCTTGAATCCATGTGTCAAGGCAACTTCATGACTAAAGATGATGGGGAAGCCTGGAAATTTCTAGAAGATTTCGCTGAAAAATCTTTACAGTGGGAAGGTGTGAGTCAATCGTCTAGGGATGGCAATAATGTTGCCATAGGAGTTAGAGCTGACATTTCAGCTATGCAAAAGAAACTTGAGACTATGGAAAACAAATTTTTAGCCGCCCTAAGTCAAATGTCACTCTCCAAAACTGTATGTGGCTGCTATTCTGATCCTTCTCATTTGACGGAAGAATGTCAAATAAATTCTCCATTTCAAGTTCATGAGCATATCAATTCTGCTTACCAACAAAGACCTAGAAACGACCCATTTTCTTCCACATATAATCAGGGTTGGAGGAATCACCCGAACTTTGCTTGGAACCAATCACAAAATCAAAATACGGTTCCAAACCAACACAATTTCTAAAGGGTCCCTCCACCACAACAGCAATCACCACAATTGAGTCAGCACCCCTTCCAAGCACAAAACTTCCAAAATTCGGTCAACACACCCGCACCGTCTAGTCCTTTACAGTTGACCGGGACCGATGAATCCTCTTCATTCATAAACTTGCTTCTAACAAATCTCATGCAAGTATCGGCTGAAATAAAGACTTCTGTCGATGATATAAAGAAAAACTCAGCGTCCCAAGCTGAGAGTATTAAATCGATGGAAGCAGAAATTGCACGATTAAAAGCCGAAATGAGTGCAAGAGAGAAAGGGAAACTTCCAGCTCAACCTTTGCCCAATCCTGGCTATTCACATCATGTGAATGCAATCACGTTGAGATCTGGAAGAGTGCTTGACAATCACGTTTGGGAAGAGATTGATGACACTGAAAAATCTATCGATGATACCCCGGCTGAGACCTTTCCTTCCACTTCTACTTCTAATTCTGACCCCAGTTCTTCTACCCCACCACCTTCTTGCGAGCCTATTCTTCGTTTCCCAAAAGGCTCGCCACCTCAGCCCAGCTCTTCTAGTTCTCCACAGACGATCCCCACTCCTCTTTTGGGATCACGTCTACCCCCACTTCCTTCTCCTATGATGGACCCAGCGCTTATTGCTAAAGCACCTTATCCTAATCGGTTAAGGGCTAACACATCGAGTCCACATATGAAGAAGATTATGGACATTTTAAAGCAAGTTAACATCAACATCCCTCTCCTAGATGCCATCCAACAAGTTCCGTCCTATGCGAAAACTCTTAAGAACTTGTGCACTAGGAAGAGGAAGACTCAAGTGCCCAAGAAGATATTCATGGCAAAAACAGTAGACACAACCTTTCCCCAACAATTACCGAGGAAACGTAAGGATCCTGGCTATCCTACTATTTCCATTTCTATCGGGGAGAAACACATCAACCGTGCTCTACTAGATCTTGGCGCTAGTGTTAACTTTCTTCCTTTCTCAGTCTATGAGCAGTTAGGGATCGGAGAGTTGAAACCATCTCCTTGCACTCTTCAGATGGCTGACCGATCAATCACCAAACCTAGGGGTGAACTGGAGGATGTGTTAATAAAAATCGGGGAATTTATATTCCCGGTGGACTTTATTGTAATTGATACACAGCCTGTAGCGAACCCACGGAATCAAATTCCGGTGATTTTAGGTCGCCCCTTTTTGGCCACTTCCAACGCTATCATCAACTGTCGTAATGATTCTATGGCCCTATCTTTCGGGAATAGGTCAATTGAGCTGAACACTTACAAGTTGGAAAGTGTACTCTCCGAACCTACTGCTTAGGTCTGTTCTGTCGATTTAATGGATGTCGACAGCAGCGAATTTGATGATCCTCATGATACTGATCTTGACGCTTTTCATACGTTGTTGTTTGACCCAACTATGTATCATACACATACGGACTCTTCCATCGAGTTGTCCGGGTTAACAACTAACACTGATTATGAACTGCTTTTAGAGTCTGAAGATCACCCCGCACTTTGTGATAACATTATTCATCGAGGTATTGATGGAACTTTTGAGAAAATCTTCGCTGATGAACTCGCATTTTTGAATGACACGGGTGTTGAGATGAATCATCTCCCAATCAATGAAATTGAACCTCCATCCCTTCTTCTGAATTGTAAAAAGAATGTGAGCAATCCATCACATTCACTGCATCGTCTCTCCAAAATGAGACGCACACACATTCTATTCCACCCCTTACCCTTTCCCCACTTCTTCTTCCACCAACCAGAGCAGTGAATTGATAAAATTTTCGAATGGTTGGTGTTAATTTTCGGTCTTTGCAAAGCTTAGCATCGACCAATGATTTTTGACACCCTCATGTGATTTTCAAAGATTAACATGGCTTAACTCAAGTTTGGGAGGGGGTATATTTTCTGGCTCTTGAAAAGAAAATTTTTACAAAATGATGAGCCCAAAAATAAGTTTGGGGGAGGATCTTCACTTAAATATTTTGCCCCCATTAATAAATTTCCTCCCAAATTTACAGGTTTTTCGAGATTTAGCTGATGGCAACAGTGAGGACACAGTTGAAAACAAGTTTGGGGGAGGTTTGTGCTTATTTTCGCATCATTTGCATCATACTTTGCATAAGCACAAAACATTTTTAAAAACCTATAAAAATTTAAAAATTTTCAACAGATAATTTTTTTTTTGTACATAAATAAGATAATAAAAGATTAGATAGTGAAAAATTACATCCAAAAGATTGGAAAAATTTAAGAAAACCAAGAAAATTAGAAGTTTTCTTAAACGAACTAGTAATAAGTAGTTATGAGCCGTTGTCCCAAGGGTTAGTAAGATGAAAGAAGTCACTAATCTGAGAATAAAAATAAGTCTAAAAAATAGTTTCTATTCTGCATTTTTAACACGTCAATTTCCCTATCATTTGCACTCATTATGAAGTGTTCGGTTTGCATATTACACATATTAGCAAAACATCCCTAAAATACCAGATTACCTGTGTTGCATACTAAAACCGGCATTTCTGAGAGAAATTGTGTGTTTTTCATGGCATTGCATCATCCTTGTGTAGCGCAACACTTGTTTCGAAGTCTGTGCAGGAAATTCCAGGAACCGAGCCAGAATTGTCAAAGTGCTGATCAAAAGATGCGCCAAGTCTAAGCTTTCTGATTTGGCATTTATAGAAAAAGAAATATAAAATTCAACATATCATGAAAAGACCATTATGTCCAGAGGAAGCAACACAAAGAAAATCACTCACTGAAGCGCCCACGTGACCGCGGATCCGCGGCCTGAGGAGGCACATGCCGTGGATCCGCGGCAGTCTGATGACGTCAGCAGCTCAATTTTTCCCATGTGCTTAATTTTAATAGCCAAGATTCCAGAACACTGCAGAAACTCCACGTGGCTTCATCTAGAAGGCTCTCTCCAACAACCTTCTTCTAGAAGCCTTCTTGTAACAACCTCATTCTAGAATATTCCCTCTAACAAACTTCTTCTAGAAGATTCTTTCAAACAACCTCATTTTGGAGGGAAAATTCAAATGAGGTAGTTCATTTTGGAGGGAAAATTCAAATGAGGTGGTTCATTTTGGAGGGAAAAGTTGTTCATTTTGGAGGGAAAAGTGGTTCATTTTGGAGGGAAATTTGAAATTTGAATTCTAGATCTAGGATTTTGGATGGCTTATAAAAGGAAACCTAGATCTAGGGTTAAGGGTCTTCTTCATCTTCCTCCTTCATCTCTTCATTACAAGTTGAGTGACACAACTTGTAAACCCTAATTCAAATTCCAAAGCCAAATTCAAGATCCCGAGTACCAAATCAAGCAAGAAGCCTTCAACCTTTTAGGAGCGGAGCCGATCTTCAATCGAGCAAGTGATCCAAGCCGATCCGCAACTCAAGGAGACGAGCGAAGCCAAATCGACGATCGAGTTCTTTCCTCTTGTAGTTCTTGAGCGAATTGTAATGAAATTGTTGATAAATAAAAGGTGAAATTCTTTAATCTTGCTTTCTTTAAATTCTTGTATCATGATTCGATCTCAATTTGTGATTGTGGTTTTTGTTGTGATGTTTGAGTAAAACTCCGCTCGTAAAGAAGTCGAGACGATCAATAGAATGATGATGTAACAAATCTTAAAACGATTTTTAAGTCCTACGAGTTTTGTAAACTCTAGCAAATTGAAGAATCGACGACCTACTTTTGTTGCGATACTTTCTTGATTGTGATCGCTCGAAATTAGGGACCCACGATCGATTCTTGAATTTACTAGAGGCTAGAATGTGAATGATATCGACGAAGGAACAAAGGATAGATGATGAAACCCTAGTTTCACAAAAAATCCCTAATTCGCGTTGATCATCATCGATCTAGTATCAATTCATCGATGGATAAGAATACGTAATCGCTAGATTTCATCACATCTATAGATCCGATCGATTCCTACGAGCCTCACTTCGATTCTTGATATTTGATTTGGAAATCATCACAAATTCTCAATTCTTGATTTTGTTGTTTCTTGATTTAGACTAGATTTTCCTAATTCTTGAACTCCAATTTACAAATCATGAATTGTTTCTTTTCTTTTCTTTAAAGTTTCAACTCATCTAAATCGAAACACGAACGATTACACTTTCCCTGTGGACGATCCGCACTTACTAACGCGCTACATTCGACACCGTTATTGATTGCGGTCAAAATAATTTTTGGTTGTGATTTCTTTACAATTTTCATACTACACAATCCGAAATCGTTTCAATCATTTCCCCAATCAGAGCAAAGCTCTGTTTGAATTTCAAAAATTCAAAAATTGAAGCAACGCTTCAGATTCCTTACGCTGCGCACAGCGCGCCATGTGTCAAAAGCTGACACGCCAGCGCTGCGCCCAAGACAGCGCACCCAATCAGAGCAAGGCTCTATTTAAAATAAAAATAAAGGAAGCAATGCTTCAGATGATCTGCGCTCTGCGCTGCGCGACACGTGTCAGGACAGTTGCGCTGCGCGACACGTGTCAAGCGCAGGTGCGCTTGCGCCAACTGTGCCAGCACTAAAACAGAATTAAAATTCCAGAAAGATCTTTCTAATCTTGTTAAAACAAGAAGATTATCTTCTGTAAAACAGAAGCCCTAGGATCAAAGATCCAACGGTGGGGAAAAATTCCTAAATCACTCAGAGAAAGATCTCTTTAACTGATTTAACAAATCAATTGGCACTATATAAATGTCCCTAGACTTCAAGTCTAAAACACATTGAGATCGTGATAGATATAGAGAACTCCTCTAAAACTTTGAGAAGAATTCAAAGAGAAGGAAAAAAGGTAAAATCTTTTGAATAAAAAAAGAATTTCTTCTAAAAAGATCAATGATCTAAGAACAAGATCAAGATCTTGGATAATAATAATAATAATAATAATAATAATAATAAAGAAGAAGTAATTTACTTCTGTATGAAGGCATTGCCTTTTGATGGACCACTGGTTCTTGAAATTTGAGGTAGAACCTCTCTGAAAACAAGAAAACGTGTTTTCTTTGATCTAAATTTGATCAAGATATTAAATAGTGCCTTGCACTTTTGAAATTTGCACTGTTGTGCTCCTTGGATTGGCGCAAGCCACCAGAGAGCGCCACGTGTCAATCACAGAACAACTGCGCCTTGCGCTTCTAAAAACAGAGCACCGCTCTCTTGGTTTGGCGCAAGTCACCAGAGCGCGCCACGTGTCAGCAGCGTACTGGGGCAGCGCATTGCGCTTGCGCTCACCAGAGCGCGACACGTGTCACCTCCACATCAATTTGCGCCTTGCACTCCTCAATTGGCTTAAAGCGCCTGACATGCCACTTGGGGCATTGTCAGAACATTTAATGCTCTGCATTATTAAAGAAAAGGGACAGAACCCAATTAAAAAGGACTAACAGGCCAAAATAAATGCCATGCATTTAAATAAAGGGCCCAATGCCATGTATTGTCTAAAAAGGGCAGAGCCTAAATAAAGGCTTAACAGGCCAGACACAAATAAAAATGTTGAATATTCTCAACTGGACTTAGCCCAATACTGGCCATAAGTCCTCAAATTAAATTGAACTGAGCACAACTGCTCTCTCCCAATCAATTTACATCCGGTTCGAGAGTACATCTCTTTACTCCTCTGGCATTTGTCGTTGTAATCCTTCAACGTCGTCAGAGAGGTGACGGGTCCCGACAACCATACATAATACGGACTGTGGGGTCCTTAATCTCATGAACTAATGCGTCCTTAAACCAACATTCTTCCCCAAAACGGGAATGATGGACCACTATGTCATTAAACTGGTAATACGGATTGTGGGGTCCTTAAACTCATGGACTAATGCGTCCTTAAACCAACATGCGTCCCCAAAATGGGAATGTTGGACCACTATGTCCCTAAACTGGTAATACGGACTGTGGGGTCCTTAAACTCATGGACTAATGCGTCCTTAAACCAACATTCTTCCCTGAAACGGGAATGATGGACCACTATGTCCCTAAACTAGTAATACGGACTGTGGGGTCCTTAAACTCATGGACTAATGCGTCCTTAAACCAACATTCTTCCCCAAAACGGGAACAATGGACCACTATGTCCCTAAACTAGAACAATAGAGCCCAAATGCTCTTTTATCGGATCCAAACGATCCCGTTAAGTTGATCTTAGTCTCAAATTGGACTAACGTATCCTTAACAAACATTTAAGTTGATCTTAGCCTCAAATATGGCTAACGTATCCTTTAACCAAAACCCCAAACCCAAATCTAAGAAAATACGGATTTGGACTAATCCACGTCCTACGGGCGACGACATAAATTAGTCTCCGTATACAATCCACGGGCAACCACAAACAAAACAAACACCCACGACACGAAGCGAAGTTCTGGAGAAGGAGAAAGTTGTTACCGCGATGCGGTAGCGTAATTAACTGTAGGGGCTTGCGCCTGTAGGGAAGAGCGTCCCCACAATTAAAAACCCCTCAAGCGAGAGGGAATCTGACGAAGTCTGCTACATCGGCCGTATCCGTCTAAACCACCGATACACGGTGCTATAAATCAACTTGGCATCTTCGGAGAGGTGGACGGATAAAACCAAATAGCATCTGCCCCGAATCTTGGGCAAGACGTCTCCCTGTCGTCGCGCCGCCATTCGGAGGGGAACAGATTCTGGCACGCCCGGTGGGACCTTTTCCTCTTTCCACTCCACACTTCGTGCATCGTATTCGCGAACGAATCGCGGTTTGTTAATGGTTGCCCTCGGGTTTCAAGTTACTAAGATTTGGTCTCTAGCTTGGCGCAGAAATCAAACAGCAATGGCATCCAACTGCTCGAACTGCTCCAAATGCAAATGCAACCGACGCTCCACCTCACCTGGAGGTGTAACCTATGGGCCTCAGGCGGCATCACTATTCACGATGCCGGTGGAACAAATCACCCAGGCTACGACTGGACTATTTTTCGGGACCATGCTCCCATTAGCGAGCTTCGCCATCCCAGTGCCCGTACCGGAAGCTTCAAAGAAGTCGGTCTTTGATCGGCTTGCTACTACCACGGCCCCTCTCAACGGGTCGTCCAACTCCTCGGTCTTCACTAGGATGAGCTCAAGCTCCAAAGGGCCTACCAAGAAGCCCATAATACCTGAAGTGGCCATCCCAGAGAAGATTGCCATCCCTGCTCTTAAAGTCATCGAGGTGGCTTCTCCTGCAAGAAGGTCAGTCTTTGCAAGGCTGACTGCTCCCAGTCCCGCTCCCGTTCAGAAATCTGTGTTTGACCGGTTGGACACGGCTTCTCAACGGACGTCAGTCTTCAAGAGGCTGACACCGGCAACAGCCCCTCACTTGAACAAGGGGAAAGACACAGCCTTCGTTGAACCAATCCCAACAACTCGCCACACCCGACGTCGCCACTGGCGCCGGACAAGGAAGGCTGGGGGCAACTCCCCCTCTGGGCTAACCCCACCAGCTCCAACGGTGGAAGTTAATGCTGCTGTTCCAACCGGGAACAGTTTTGAGCTGCTGAACAGGGTACGCAGAAATTCGCCAACTGCGGTGCTCAAAAGATCTCCTCCACCGGTAGATACCGTCATGGAAGCAAAACCAGAAAAGCCGTAGCAGTCTCCGCAACGGCTGTCTTCCAGAATCTACGAGACTTGGCGACGAGTCCGAGAATCGGTGATTGATCCGAATTTCTTTCACCAGCATAAGAAGCCGAAGGTCCGACAGGAGGAAAACCCCCTGTCGAGCAACGGAAGACGATAACCACCTGGGTGCCCAAAGCAACGGCCCCCTCAACTTCTACTACCCACAAGAGAAGAAGGCCGGAGAAAGTCCCCATGCCTGCGGCGAATGTCAAAGGTAGTGAGCCCGAACGCCCTAAGTCTGGGGGCATTGTGGTACACACCGTCTACATGGCGTCTGGGAAAGAGGACAGCCGTATATCCACAGGTCATAGACCGCTTACGCGATCGGTGACTAAAGCTCAGGAGCAGTAGCAGAAGCTCCAAGAAATGATGACTGCGATGGCCGCACTCACAGGGCCAAAAGAAAGCCCAGAAGCATCCTCGGATCAACGCCAGGAGCAAGAAACCGACACCGAATTCCTTCGCAGGATACTGGAAAAGAAGTACAAAGAGTCTGCAGAACAAGCAGCCGATATAAAACGAATGGCCCTTCTGTTCCAGGACATGGTGGGTATGATGATCCGCTGAAGATCCTCCCGCTGAAGATCCTCTGATCGCCCTTAAAGATGACAGAGGAGAAACGTCGAATCCTCCACCGGCTCTGTCAACAGCCAAGGAGGAGACAATTTCCAAAGCTGTCCTAGATGAATATATAGCTCAGCAGATACGAGTTCACCAGGCAACTGAGGCAGCCGGTCAGGTCGTTAAAAGGGGACGCCTATATCCGAGCTGGGATGATCAGATCAAGTACCCGCCGAGCTACACGATCCCAAAATTCTATGTCTACAAGGGGACATGCAATCTCCATCAACATGTTGCCCAGTTCACGGCTCTTTGTGGTAACACCGGTGGCGATGATAAGCTCCTGCTTCGCCAGTTCGTCGGCAGGTTGTCAGAGACGGCGTTTGAATGGTACTCCGAGCTTCCGAACAACTCCATTAAAACTTTCATTGAAATGGAGTTGTTGTTTACCCAGCGTTTCGCAAGCGCCAGCGAGCGTACTCCGATAACAGCTTTGATCAATGCCAGAGTAAAGCCGGGCGAAACTTGGGTTCAATATGCGATCCGATGGCGGAACTTGTGGTCGAAGTGCGAACAACGCATCGAAGAAGCGCCAGCGGTAGGCATGTTCGTGGGCACCTTAGATCCTCATGCAACTATTTCACAGTTCATGATGTTCTTTAAACCAACCACGTTCCAGGCCCTGATCGACAAGCTAGCTCAAATAGACCGGATGGGCCATAGACCGTCTCCTCCAAAGCCGGACTCTCGAAATGAGAAGGGGAAAGGAAAAGTGATCGTCGCCGCCAATGCTCAACAACAGCCGAGCAACTTGAAGCCGGTTGTTCGTCAAAACAATATGCGTCCACGTGTACCCCTCGAGGAGAGACTAGGACGTCCTTACTCGTTTCCTCAAGATAAAACGAGAAGACTGTTCGAGCTGGTATTGCGCTACAGACTTATCAATCTGCCGAATTCAAGATGCCCGTTGTAGCCAAACGGCGTCAATGATCCCAATTACTGCCCCTACCACCGAGTATTGGGTCATCCGATCGAAAATTGCTACGTCTTCAAAAACTGGATTGAAGACCAATACCAACAAGGCAAGTTCGCGTGTTCCGAAAGATGGAAAGTGAAGCCGCCGCAACCTCATATCCCTAAAAAGGTGAATACGCCGGGGGCAACGTGCTCCCTTGTTGAAGAAGCTCCGTGGGAGGTTGTGCTATCAGCCAAAACCAAAAGGATGTTGAATGATCTCAAGACATGCCCGGCGATCAGGTGGAAGAACCCGCTAGAACCCCAGATCATCGAAGGGATGCTGAAGCCGCGCCCAACTCCAAAGATCGGTGGTGATGGCCCAAGCACTTGTACCCAGCCGTCAAAATCTTCGAAGAAGAAGAAGAAGAGACCCAAAAAGCCCGTGAAGCTTAGCGACAAGTGCACGGACTTACAGAAACAGATTGATGCGCTGGAGGAGTATAATCAGATGGCACGGACTCCCATCACGCTCCAAGAGTTCCTCAGCCACGTCTTTCAGGAGGAAGATGATGGAGAAAGCTCGTCAGACGAATCTGAGGGTTACGTGGCGAGTTGTCATATGATCTCCCACTCGTTTACAGACGATAAGAAAACTTCTTTCACTGAGAAGCTGGGGGCGGATCCTAAACCGGAACTTCTGGGGCCGTCAGATGAAACAATTGATGCATTCTTCAACGAAGCTCTTTTGAAAAGTAAAGCTGATCGGGAACGCGAGACGGTCATATTTGAAAGGGCCAAGTGTCGGCGACTAGACGAAAGAGTTGAGACACTCCCGTCAAATCAAAAGACATCCGTTGCGGATAAAAACAAATTCAAGACGAGGAAAAGGTTTGCTAAAGCCATATCAATGGGGATGAAGCTACCACCCTCTGAAGGAAACACTGCCGGCGAAGCAGAAATGCACCCTTTCTACTGCTTGTATCATCGAAAGATTTCGCATCTGTAACACCCGAGCCCAATAATACTATGTATATTACTAGTTGAGGGTTATTTATTGCTCTTTCCAATTTTCCTGATTTTCTGGTGTTTATTGCTAAATTTTACCCGGTTAAGTCATTTTGGCACATAACAAATTTTAACTCCGAAAATGAAATTTAAGATGTCCATGTTGGCCTACTCGTCGCCACTAGTCGCGTAGTAGCGTCCGCATGTCGAGATTCCGTTCCGTTTGGTTAAACGGGTCAGTGTGGGCGACTACGCGCGCGTGCAAGTGTCCGACTTGGGGGCATGCATTTTAATCACTAAACACCTCCTTTCAAAATTTGGAACCCGCTTAAAATCCTATAATTTGAATTTGGAACATTTGGGCGCAACCCGGGCGCGATTTGGAAATGTTTCGTTTCGCGCCAAAAAGGCCCATTTAATTGAATATCTTAAAACTTAATTTATACGAATATATATTTTCCCTTTAACTAATTATCTTTCCAAATCATTCAAATC
This sequence comes from Agapanthus africanus, assembly GCA_030015575.1. Taxonomy (NCBI): domain Eukaryota; kingdom Viridiplantae; phylum Streptophyta; class Magnoliopsida; order Asparagales; family Amaryllidaceae; genus Agapanthus; species Agapanthus africanus. The sequence continues at coordinate 39,369,341 of CM057340.1, forward strand.
TTTTCCCCCATCTGTGATCAGCCAATCAGTAAGGCTGAACTCGAGTGTGGGCCCCCTTCCATTTTTCCCTATCTCACTCTCTCTCTTCCCTCAATCTCTTCCTTTCTCTCTCCAATCTCTCTCTCTCTCTCTTTTCCTCTATTAATATTTCCCATGCAGCAGCCGCCCCCGACCCATCTTCGTCGCGAGAAACCCCTTCAAACCCTAACCCTAGCCCTCGCGATCCCGTCGCCGACTTCCTCGCGACCTCGCCGTCGCCGCCCTCACCACCACGACCTCCACCACACCCACCTACCCTCTTTTCCCCGTTCTCCCGCTCCTCCCCGCGCCTGCGACCCATTCCCGACCTTGCCTCCACCCGCGCAAACCTCGCCGTCGACGCCACCCGTCATCGTCGACGACCCCGCGACCCCCTTTCACCCTACTCATCGAGACCTCGTCGTCGTTTCCTTCCTCCCCTCGCCGGAACAGTAAACCCGAGCCCTAACCCATCGCCTACCCCGCTGTTCGCCGGAGAAACGTGCCGGCGACCTCTTCGACGCCACCTCCGACCACCTCTCTCTCTCCCACGACCACCAGAGCCGACCACACCCTCCTCCACTCGTCGCACCCCTCTCCAGCAAGCCCAGCGGCTGTTCCAGCCTTCGCTGCCACCATCGCGGCCTCGCCGGCGTTCCAGTGCCGTCAAACCCGCCGCGGTCACCCCCCCTGGTGTCTCCCTGTAAGTTTCCTTCTCTTTCCTTTTGGTACAACCCCCCGCTGGTCGTTATTTTGCGTGTATCGTATCTTGTTGCTAACTTGTTACCGATGACATTTTGCCGGAATCCGACCGTGCCGTCTGACGAACCCGACGCTCCAGCGAAGTCCCCTGGTCCGTGTGATCCCGTTGACCTCTGTTGGGACTCGATCCGTGGCCCGTGCTTTCATATCGCGTTTCTACCGACATCGCATCCGTGTTTCGGTTTGCGGAACCGCCGAGGCAAGTATCCGAATACTTGCTTTAACATGCTACAACTTAATCATCATACTATAACCACACCACTATTATAACATCGATACCTTTTATAACTTAGAATTGCTAGTCACAATTATCCGTAACTTTAAATCAATGAAATCATTGCTCGTATTAACCGGTCTGCTATTAATTCACACTTAACTAATCAAACCAAGTAGATCATCCCCATTTCATTTGTTAAAATCACTCATGAGACAATTATTATGCTTAGTTCAAATTCATGTAACTCCATTGCGTATATTATCGATATTGTTTCGTCTTGTGGCTATTGCACCTCAAAGGTGCGTGAACCGGATTAGTATGAAAATACAAACATCACTGTGTTCACATAGAATAATATTTGTTATTTACTGTTTCCTGCTACTGTTCATTATTTGTTACTATACCTGTTATCATCATATACCTGATTGCATTACATATTGACCGATCTTGATACACCTGACACATGTACTGATACACCGGACACAACACCCTGTACATATCGACTCTACCTGTTGAAAGTAACCTGACCTGTTACCTGATCTCATGCCTAATGCCGACAAACCTAACCATTCCTGCTGTCGATCCAGACAGACCTACCTTTACTTGACTTGTGTTGGCATTAGTCCTTGACTACTGAATACCTGACTGACATACATAGCTTGGGGGTATGGGGAAATCAAAGGTGAAACCGACTTGTAACTCAACAGTTCGATATATTGTTCTGATCAGTCTTACGGGCTTGGCCAGCTCCGGAGTGTTGATGCTGACATCACTCATCTATCCTACTACCTTTTACTGCTTAGCGGCACGTCTCGGATTCAGCCCCGAGGATCATGACCGTGGTCCCGGGCATGCACGGAATACTATTGAGTTACATCGACGATTCATCAATTGGTTTCAAAGACTATAGAGTAGAAAACCTGATAGGACAGTTTAGTCACCAGTGCACATTACTCTGCTCGTTATTTCTTACTGCTGCTTTATTCATGTTCATACTTGCATTGTTTATTACCATGTTTATGCTATATACTTGATATCATGACGCGCTGACGTCTGGGTTTTGCATGGCCCAGATTCCGTACCTTTGTCGTCGACCGAGCAGGAGTACTTCAGCCAGCAGGCTGAACTGTGAGTTCTTTAGAGTTTAGTTTATTTATGTCATTTCATTTCCAGATGTGAGCCCGCATTATGGGACATACTGTTTATTCATTGTATTGGATCATTAGCTTCCGCACTTATTGTTTATTGATTCTTGTTATTATGGATTTGGACATGTATTTAGTTTATTTTATCTTGTTCTGGATATCTTTACAACCGTAATGTGACTGTGGATGGATACTTCCTACCCACAGGTAGTATGGTTGGCTATGTCACGTGCCCAAATCTTGCGTACTCTGGGAAGCGGGGCGTGACATGGTTTTATGGTATCAGAGCCATAGGTTTATTGGGTTGATTCTTTGTAGTTGGGTATTGCACCCGATACACGAATCATAATATCCGTGATTAGGAAACATGTCCTGCCACTTTGACCGTTTTACTATCCTTGAATCATTCTTCCGGATCATGTCGACGTGCAAACTTACTTTGCATTTGTCAACTCAAAAACCTAATTTCTTGTTATCTCTAGGACTTAGGCGACTTGGGTGGAGTTAAGTAATTGCGGCTATGATACCGCGGCATAGCTACAATGCAGTACTCTATTTAAGTATCTTTGAGTTCTAGCCTTGATCTATACTCAGAATCTATCATCATGCTAATGTTGGGTACTTTGATTTCCAGGATTCATGGCAGGTACGAATTTGAAGATGGACCAAAGAAGTGCGGTCTTAGCCGCCAGGCGTAGAGTGATAAGGGGATTGCTGGAGAGTCTAAAGGAACAGATCGAGCTGGAACCGGCTTTTGCACTGAACCAAACGTCGGTACGTAGAAGTATTCCAGTGAACAGGCGCAGCGTAGCACCGATGAAGAAAATGATTGTGGGTAATCGAAAGGGGAGCGTGATCTGTAGCCACTGCCATAAACCCGGACATGTGCGAAGGGAGTGTCGTTTGAGGCTGGGACTCTGTTTGAGATGTGGAGCGGCAGATCACACCGTTAATGCTTGTCCGTCGAAGCCTCGCACGAAAGATGATGTTCAGAAGCCTCCGCAGAGACCGTTCCAAGGACAGGAACCGCTTACTCAAGGACCACAGCAGGCTCGAGCGTTCGTGTTAACAACGGAAGAAGCTAAGGCATCGGAAGAAGTGGTTTCAGGTAATTTACTCGTTCATGGTTTTCTCGCTTTGGCATTACTTAATTTCGGAGCATCCCATTGTTTATGTCATCCAAATTTATAGCTACACACTCGATTACCTGCACGACCCTGTCTAGTTTCTGGGATATACACGCTGGGAATGGGAAAATCATAGCTAGTAAGGATGGTAGAGATCGTACAGTTGTTGTTTGCGGACGGGAGCTTTTTGCGGACTTCTTGGTGGTAGATACGGGCAGTTATGAGGTTGTCTTGGGGATGGATTTTCCGGGCACTTTCCACGCCCACATTGGCTGTAGGGCAAGGAAGGTAATTTCCAGACTCCCGGACATCCTAGGTTTACTTTCATTGGAGAAAGAAATTCTGTCGGGCCAGTCGAGTTTAGGGCTAGGCCGACGAACAGTGTTCTTGCGGCTATGGTAGTGGAGAGTGATGAAGAGCTGGCAGTTGTCCGCGACCTTATGGATGTGTTTGAAGACATTTCGGGCTTACCACCGAAGCGAGATGTGGAGTTTGCGTTTGACCTTACTCCTGGTGCAACACCAGTATCAAAAGCTAACTATCCAATGACACCAGTAGAGTTGGAGGGAGTTAAGAAACAAGTGAGTGAATTACTCGAGAAGGGATGGATTCGAAGCAGCAACTCACCTTGGGGAGCTCCAGTTCTTTTAGTGAGGAAGAAGGATCGCACTACAGACGCTGAGACAAGAGAAGATATTTGCGAAGATGAGTAAGTGGGAATTCTGGCTGGAAGAAGTGAAGTTTCTGGGGCATGTCGCGTCGGGCGATGGAATCGCCGTAGATCCTGAAACGATTGCAGCAGTTCAAGATTGGCCTATTCCAAGGAATGTAGCTGAGATAAGAAGTTTCCTTGGAGTAGCCGGATACTACAGAAGATTTGTGGAGAACTTCGCTCGTTTAGCTGAGCCGTTAACCAAGCTTACGCGTAAGGAGGTACCGTTTGTTTGGACGGGTGGATGTGCGTTGGCCTTCGAGACGTTGAAGCAGGAGTTGATAACCGCCCCGATCCTGACCGTACCGGATAATTCGGGAGGACTGGTGATTTATAGCGACGCAGCTGGAAAAGGATTGGGATGTGTTTTGATGCAGAATGGGAGAGTCGTCGCTTACGCATCGAGACAGCTGAAGACTCATGAGAAGAACTATCCGACTCACGACTTGGAGCTTGCAGCCGTGATCTTCGCCCTGAAGATTTGGAGACACTACCTTTTGGGCGAGAGAGTTGAAGTCTTTACGGATCACAAGAGTTTGAAATATGTGTTCACTCAGAAGGAGTTGAACATGAGGCAACGCAGATGGTTGGAGCTGATGGCCGACTACGACCTTGATCTTAAGTACCATCCGGGAAAAGTTAACGTCGTGCCAGATGCGCTAAGTCGGTTACCAGCAATTCAGTTATTGACTGCACAGAGAGAGATCATTGAGGAGTTTCGGAGATTTGACTTGGAGGTTGTGCTACCGCGTGCTACAGGACAGTTGATGCAGTTACAAGTACAATCGTCCTTAGTTGAGAAGATTAAAGCGGCGCAATCGCAGGATCCTAGACTGCAAAAGTTTCGAGAGCAGGTTGGAGCTGGACTACGAACCGATCTACTGATCCATGAAGATGGTTCGTTGAGATATGGTAGCCGTGTGTGTGTGCCAAAAGGAGATGTGCGTGAAGAGCTGATGAAGGAGGCACACAGTTCAGCTTACTCTGTACATCCAGGAGGGACAAAGATGTACCGAGATATTCGACAGCATTTCTGGTGGGAAGGTATGAAACGGGAAATTGCTCGCTTCGTGGCTAAATGCTTGGTGTGTCAGCAAGTCAAGGCTGAACACCAAAGGGTTGCTGGTTTGTTGCAACCACTTCCGATTCCTCAATGGAAGTGGGAACATATAACCATGGATTTCGTGACGGCTTTACCGCGGAGTCCAAAGGGCAACAATGCAGTATGGGTGATTGTCGATCGGTTGACCAAGGCAGCTCACTTTATTCCTTTTCGGGTTGGTCAATCGACGGAGACTTTGGCAGAGCGGTACATGCGGGAGATTGTCAGATTGCATGGAGTGCCGGTAAGCATCGTGTCCGATCGGGACGCTCGGTTCTTGTCACACTTTTGGAGGAGTTTACAAGAAAGTTTCGAGACTCGGTTGAAGTTCAGCACAGCTTATCATCCCCAGACTGATGGACAATCAGAGAGAACGATCCAGACCCTTGAAGATATGTTGAGGGCTTGCATGTTGGACTTCAAAGGTTCTTGGGAAGATCATCTACACCTGGTGGAGTTTTCATACAACAACAGCTTCCAAGCAACTATTCAGATGGCCCCGTTTGAAGCACTGTATGGTCGTAAGTGACGTTCACCGGTTTGTCGGGATGATGTTGGTGAACGAAGGTTACTAGGACCAGATTTGGTGGTGCAGACAGTCGAGAAGGTGAATACAATCAGAAAGCATATGAAGGCAGCTCAAGACAGACAGAAGAGTTGGGCCGACACGTCAAGAAGACCTCTAGAGTTCGCCGTGGGCGATTTGGTATTCCTGAAGATATCACCGACTAGAGGGGTGATTCGCTTTGGAAGTCGGGGAAAGCTTAGTCTCCGATTCGTTGGACCCTTCGAGATATTGGAGCGTGTTGGAGAGGTATCGTACCGGTTGGCGTTACCATCGTCATTAGCAGGAGTTCATGATGTATTTCATGTATCTCAACTACGGAGGTATGTTCGTGATGAGACCCATGTTTTGGATCACTCGGAGTTGACCGTTCGTGAGGACCTGACTTTTGAGGAGCGACCAGTCGAGATCAAGGATCGAAGAGAAAAGGTTCTTAAGAACAAGGTTATCCCTCTTGTGCTAGTTTCTTGGGGTAACCGATCGCATGGAGAATCTACTTGGGAGCGAGAAGACGAGATCCGGCAGAAATTCCCTCATCTTTTCCAGTAGTTAGTTATCTTGTATTCTTGGAATTTCGAGGACGAAATTCTTTTGTAGTTGGGTATGATGTAACACCCGAGCCCAATAATACTATGTATATTACTAGTTGAGGGTTATTTATTGCTCTTTCCAATTTTCCTGATTTTCTGGTGTTTATTGCTAAATTTTACCCGGTTAAGTCATTTTGGCACATAACAAATTTTAACTCCGAAAATGAAATTTAAGATGTCCATGTTGGCCTACTCGTCGCCACTAGTCGCGTGGTAGCGTCCGCGTGTCGAGATTCCGTTCCGTTTGGTTAAACGGGTCAGTGTGGGCGACTACGCGCGCGTGCAAGTGTCCGACTTGGGGGCATGCATTTTAATCACTAAACACCTCCTTTCAAAATTTGGAACCCGCTTAAAATCCTATAATTTGAATTTGGAACATTTGGACGCAACCCGGGCGCGATTTGGAAATGTTTCGTTTCGCGCCAAAAAGGCCCATTTAATTGAATATCTTAAAACTTAATTTATACGAATATATATTTTCCCTTTAACTAATTATCTTTCCAAATCATTCAAATCTTTTCCCCCATCTGTGATCAGCCAATCAGTAAGGCTGAACTCGAGTGTGGGCCCCCTTCCATTTTTCCCTATCTCACTCTCTCTCTTCCCTCAATCTCTTCCTTTCTCTCTCCAATCTCTCTCTCTCTCTCTTTTCCTCTATTAATATTTCCCATGCAGCAGCCGCCCCCGACCCATCTTCGTCGCGAGAAACCCCCTCAAACCCTAACCCTAGCCCTCGCGATCCCGTCGCCGACTTCCTCGCGACCTCGCCGTCGCCGCCCTCACCACCACGACCTCCACCACACCCACCTACCCTCTTTTCCCCGTTCTCCCGCTCCTCCCCGCGCCTGCGACCCATTCCCGACCTCGCCTCCACCCGCGCAAACCTCGCCGTCGACGCCACCCGTCGTCGTCGACGACCCCGCGACCCCCTTTCACCCTACTCGTCGAGACCTCGTCGTCGTTTCCTTCCTCCCCTCGCCGGAACAGTAAACCCGAGCCCTAACCCATCGCCTACCCCGCTGTTCGTCGGAGAAACGTGCCGGCGACCTCGTCGACGCCACCTCCGACCACCTCTCTCTCTCCCACGACCACCAGAGCCGACCACACCCTCCTCCACTCGTCGCACCCCTCTCCAGCAAGCCCAGCGGCTGTTCCAGCCTTCGCTGCCACCGTCGCGGCCTCGCCGGCGTTCCAGTGCCGTCAAACCCGCCGCGGTCACCCCCCCTGGTGTCTCCCTGTAAGTCTCCCTGTACCGATGACATTTTGCCGGAATCCGACCGTGCCGTCTGACGAACCCGACGCTCCAGCGAAGTCCCCTGGTCCGTGTGATCCCGTTGACCTTTGTTGGGACTCGATCCGTGGCCCGTGCTTTCATATCGCGTTTCTACCGACATCGCATCCGTGTTTCGGTTTGCGGAACCGCCGAGGCAAGTATCCGAATACTTGCTTTAACATGCTACAACTTAATCATCATACTATAACCACACCACTATTATAACATCGATACCTTTTATAACTTAGAATTGCTAGTCACAATTATCCGTAACTTTAAATCAATGAAATCATTGCTCGTATTAACCGGTCTGCTATTAATTCACACTTAACTAATCAAACCAAGTAGATCATCCCCATTTCATTTGTTAAAATCACTCATGAGACAATTATTATGCTTAGTTCAAATTCATGTAACTCCATTGCGTATATTATCGATATTGTTTCGTCTTGTGGCTATTGCACCTCAAAGGTGCGTGAACCGGATTAGTATGAAAATACAAACATCACTGTGTTCACATAGAATAATATTTGTTATTTACTGTTTCCTGCTACTGTTCATTATTTGTTACTATACCTGTTATCATCATATACCTGATTGCATTACATATTGACCGATCTTGATACACCTGACACATGTACTGATACACCGGACACAACACCCTGTACATATCGACTCTACCTGTTGAAAGTAACCTGACCTGTTACCTGATCTCATGCCTAATGCCGACAAACCTAACCATTCCTGCTGTCGATCCAGACAGACCTACCTTTACTTGACTTGTGTTGGCATTAGTCTTTGACTACTGAATACCTGACTGACATACATAGCTTGGGGGTATGGGGAAATCAAAGGTGAAACCGACTTGTAACTCAACAGTTCGATATATTGTTCTGATCAGTCTTACGGGCTTGGCCAGCTCCGGAGTGTTGATGCTGACATCACTCATCTATCCTACTACCTTTTACTGCTTAGCGGCACGTCTCGGATTCAGCCCCGAGGATCATGACCGTGGTCCCGGGCATGCACGGGATACTATTGAGTTACATCGACGATTCATCAATTGGTTTCAAAGACTATAGAGTAGAAAACCTGATAGGACAGTTTAGTCACCAGTGCACATTACTCTGCTCGTTATTTCTTACTGCTGCTTTATTCATGTTCATACTTGCATTGTTTATTACCATGTTTATGCTATATACTTGATATCATGACGCGCTGACGTCTGGGTTTTGCATGGCCCAGATTCCGTACCTTTGTCGTCGACCGAGCAGGAGTACTTCAGCCAGCAGGCTGAACTGTGAGTTCTTTAGAGTTTAGTTTATTTATGTCATTTCATTTCCAGATGTGAGCCCGCATTATGGGACATACTGTTTATTCATTGTATTGGATCATTAGCTTCCGCACTTATTGTTTATTGATTCTTGTTATTATGGATTTGGACATGTATTTAGTTTATTTTATCTTGTTCTAGATATCTTTACAACCGTAATGTGACTGTGGATGGATACTTCCTACCCACAGGTAGCATGGTTGGCTATGTCACGTGCCCAAATCTTGCGTACTCTGGGAAGCGGGGCGTGACAGCATCCCACCGAAGAGTGCAAGGCTTTCAATAGATGGTAGCAAGGGTATGTTGTTCACCGGCAACATTTTAAGCAGGAGAAGCGCAAAACTCGTCGGGATCGGAAAGGTACGACCGAGGAGCTTAGAAGAACTACCGGCGATTGTCGCATGGTTAACGCCGGGGAAGTGCAAATTCTCACATTCGGGAGCGACTCTGACGAAGAAATGGCTCTTGACCCCCTCTTTAAAGAATCCGCATCGGGAGAGAGGGAAGAACCGAAGGCCTGCGAAAACATCCAGCTGCGCAATCGCACGCTTCCGGAAAAGAATCTCGGATCTACGAACAGGAAAGATAAGGGAAAAGAAACGGTCCCCGAAGATATTGCCCTGGATGAATAAGTCATGAAAGAATTGACTGCCAAGGACCCGCCAAAGAGAAATAAGGTGGACTACAATATTCTGGCACACTTGAGGAAGCTACCCTCGCAACTCAGCATTCTTGACGCCCTTTTACTATCAAAAGAAGCAAGGGATTCATTGATCAAAGCGCTACAGGAGCCAGAGCAATTCCAAGCTTTTCTCACCGAAGAAAAGATGAAGGACGAGCTGGAAGAAGTGCACACAGCTAATGTCACTTTCGGTGATGAAGACCTCCTCCTTGGGACGTGCGAACACAATCGCCCCCTCTATGTCTCAGGGTACTGCCACGATATAAAGATAGGCAAAATCTTGGTTGATAATGGGTCTTCCGTCAATCTCCTCAATATACGAGTATTGAAGGAAATCTGCATGAGCGTCCAACACCTCGCTCGGGATAAGATCACCATCTCCGGTTCGACTCTCAATCATCACGGACTCTCGGGTCTGTGATACTGACGTTACGCTTTGGGCTACTCGTCATGGACATTAAATTCCACATCATAGATGCCAAGACATGCTATAATGCTTTGCTCGGCCAGCCCTGGTTACATGAGTATAACATCATTCCCTCTACACAACATCAGTGTATGAAATATTTCAAGGATGGTCTCGAGTATACCGTAACAGGAGAGTTGAACCCATTCTCCGTAAACGAAGTCCGCAAATATGAAGATGCAAAATACTTCTTACCGGATTTCGAAGACACAGAGAGGTGTCACAAACCGGAGAACAAAGCTATCACCACAATTCCGGTCTTCGGGAGCGATACCGAGGAGGACGAAGAGATAGTCTATTCTGGGCCACCCCAACACAATAAGCCGGGACCGTCCGCTCCTATGTTGATCTTCGGCAGTGATTTGGAAGATGAAGTCCACGCTATATTTTCTGCTCGGCCTTCAATACAAACTTTCATTGACGAAGAGCAAAGTCTGCAAGTCGCCATCGTTCCACTTAAACATCATAAAGAACTGGATGCGCTTGATACCTACAGTGTAGAGGAGCTGCGGACGTTCTATGTCCCTCCTAGGAGAGAAGGCGAAAAGGCGATTCTATTCTACCGCTCTGGGGAAACCAAAGTGGAGAAAGAAATCTGGCACGGTGCGGATCCTACGCTTGACAGGCTTCAGCCCATCCGTCTGCCTAGGTATTATACAGAAGGCTTGAAAAGGTTGTTAAAGCGCCAAGGGATACCCTTCAAACAGACCGCTCGAAAAGCTAAGTTCTATGATAGGATCTGGAACGTTCCCGGAACTCAGCACAAATTGCCTAATGGGAGAATGGAAGAAATTGGGCTTGGATATGTTCGGTCCAAGAAACGGGAGCTACTCCGCGACTGCTATGTTGTGCATAACTTTGATGAAGAAGGGGATGATCAATGGGAAGATGCTAATCCTGGACCAGAAAAAGTCCCCGATGCAAAAATACCCAGTCCGTCGTTCGAAGAACAAATGGACAAGCTTATAAGGGAAGCTGGTCAAAAAGTTCGAGACGACCACAACTGCAAAATGGCCATCTACGAAAAAGCCAGGACGCAACACCTCCTCTAACAGGCTGTGAAAGACGAAAATGTCGCTCCCTGTCAACCTGTTGTAAAAAAGGCCCGACGCAGAGGCAAAAACAAGTCAAAAAGCGGAAAAGGCATTCAGCAACGACAAAGTGGGACCAAGAAGCCACGCAGTCGGGAATCGAGCGGTCCGGATTTGTCCCTTGTGAAGAAGATGAGTCGAGTATACTCTTTTCTTCAGGACAAGACAAAGAAGATACTTGACCTAGCTATAAAGCACCAAATGCTTACACTTCCGGAGTCCAAGCACCCCGAACAAGCGGGCGAAATCTCACACTCGAACTATTGCTCTTATCACAGGGTAATAGGACACCCTCTCGAAGATTGCTTCACCTTCAAGAATTGGGTCGAAGATCAGTATCAGCTCGACAAATTCACTCTATCTGACAGCTGGAGGGTAACGCCGCCACAGAAGCATGAACCCAAAGCCACGAGAGCAGAACCCGATCCGCATCGGTCTTGGAAGCGAGCTCGTACTTGTCATATGATAACAATATCAAAAGAAGAGCCCGAGAATATAGACGACCTTCCCTGGTGCTTCGAAAGCAGCGATGACGGGGTGATCTCGGAATTTCCACCAGCGCCGAAAGAGCTGGAAAATGGAATACACACCACTGCATATAACCTCAAGAAAATTGAGTTGGGGACGGCAAACGACCCGCGATCGACGTTCGTTAGTGAGCTGCTATCTGAAGAAAGAGTGGCTTCATTAAAAGACGTGCTTATGCAGTATAAAGATTGCTTCGCGTGGAACTATTCCGAAATGCCGGGACTAGATCCAGAAATTGATGTACATAAATTGGCGATATCCCCGGACATTAAACCAATCAAACAAGCACCGAGAAGAATGCGGCTCGAGCTTGAGATGAGCATTAACGCCGAACTCAAGAAGCTGATCGACTCGCGGTTTATCCAGGAAGTTCAGTATCCCGATTGGATTGCCAGCATCGTCCCGGTGATGAAGAAAAATGGGACAGTGCGCATATGTGTAGACTTTCGAGATCTAAATAAGGCCTGCCCAAAGGACGATTTCCCAGTGCCAGTCACCGAGTTGATGATAGATAACATGTCCAGTCACGAGATTTTCTCCTTCATGGACGGCTCATCAGGATATAACCAGATAAAGATGCATCCCGAAGATCAGAAGCACACTGCTTTCCGAACCCCTTTGGGTATATTCTGTTATAAGGTAATGCCTTTCGGTCTAAAGAATGCCGGTGCCACCTATCAAAGGGCCATGACAAAGATCTTCGATGACCTTATACATGAAATCGTCGAATGCTATATCGACGACCTCATGGTTAAGAGCAAATCATACGATGAGCATTTAGAGCATCTGAAGATCATATTTCAACGCCTCCGGCAATACAACTTGAAGATGAACCCACTCAAGTGCGCATTCGGGGTCTTCTCGGGCAAATTCCTGGGATTCATCGTCCGACATCGAGGTATCGAGATAGATCCATCAAAGATCAAGGCGATCATGGAAATGCCTCCGCCAAGGACTCTCAAACAATTGCGGTATCTCCAAGGAAAGCTCGCGTACATCCAGCGTTTTATAGCCAATCTCTCTGGCAAGTGCCGTCCGTATAGTCACTTGATGAAGAAGGGAACCCCGTTCGTCTGGGATCACAAATGTCAAGATGTGCTGGACGAGATCAAGCAATATCTGCAGAACCCGCCAATGCTGGCTGCTCCAGTCAAGGGAAGGCCCCTTATTCTTTATACAACAGCCCTTGAAGATTCTTTGGGCGTATTATGGGCATAAGAGAATGACCAAGGGAAAGAAAGAGCTCTCTATTACTTAAATCGAGTTCTCCTAGGGGCAGAAAGCAACTACTCCCCCATCGAAAAACACTGCCTGGCGTTAATCTTCGCAATAACGAAACTCCAGCATTATGCGTTGGCATATGAAGCCCGTCTCATTTCAAAGGTGGACCCTCTCAAATATCTGATGTCAAAGGCCATACTGACAGGTCGGCTCGCTAAATGGGCTCTACTTTTGATGGAGTTCTCGATAACTTATCAACCTCTTAAGGCGGTGAAAGGTCAGGCCATCACCGACTTCCTCGCTGAGCATCCGATACCAGCCGACTCCCCTTTGAATTGCGAACTGCCAGACGAACACGCATTTGATGCGATCGACGGTGGTGGTAACCGATGGGAACTTTATTTTGATGGAGCGTCTTCCGTGAAGAAGCGCAAACAAAGCGCCCCTGTAATCAAATCGGGGGTAGGCCTTATCTTCGTGACTCCACAAGGAGGGATAATGCGCTTTGCTTTCTCCTTAACAGAGCCGAGGACGAACAATGAAACTGAATACGAAGCTTTGATAGCAGGCCTCGAGATCGCCATCGACATGGGAATTGAAAACCTCCTTATATACGGGGACTCCCAACTGGTCGTTAGTCAAGTAAATGGCGACTACCAAACGTGCAAACCAGAGTTGGTGAAGTACGGCGAAAAGGTGCAACAACTGTTGACCCAAATTCCTTCCTACACTTTGGAAAACATACCGTGTGCAGAAAATAGCAAAGCGGACGCGTTAGCCAAGCTCGCTAAAGAACTGGCCGACGAAAACCTCGATGACGTAAGAATCGTGGTACAAAGCCGTCGGATGCTTACCCCAGCAGAAATATCCCCGTAATCATCCGAAGAAAAGGGAGTGACTGAGCAAATGGCTATGCAAATAAAAGACCAGGAAAAGGCTGAGGATTAGAGAGAAGTCTTTATAGACTACTTCAAATCTCATCAAACGCCTGAAGATGCGTCCTCAAGACATCAGCTCATGAAACGAGCTCTGTCTTTCGCCTTCGTTAATGATACTCTGTACAAGAGATCGTTTGATTCTCTGTGGTTGAGATGTCTGGAACCTGACGAAGCGAAAAGAGTCGTTCAGGAAGTTCACGACGGACTCTGCGGTTCTCATCAAGCAGGCCCGAAGATGAAGTTGAAGATTAAACGGATGGGCTACTATTGGCCCACGATGATTCAGGACTGCCTCGAATATGCGAAGCAATGCCATTCATGCCAGATTCATGGGGACTTTATCCATCGGCATCCAAATCCGTTACACCCAACAGTGGCCAGTTGGCCATTCGAAATGTGGGGGACTGACGTAATCGGCCCTATTGAACCGGCATCGTCCAGAGGACATTGTTTCATTTTGGCGACAACTGACTACTTCTCCAAATGGGCAGAAGCAATACCGCTGAGGGAAGTGAAGACGGAGAATATCCTCCATTTCTTTAAGACGCACGTCATTTATCGGTTTGGGACTCCGCGACGGATCATCTCCGATAACGGGCCAGCCTACAGAAGCTACAAGATCAGCCGCTTCACGCAACAACACAACATAGACTGGAGATATTCCTCAGTTTATAATCCCCGAACTAACAGTTTAGCTGAGGCTTTCAACAAGACCTTGACGAAGATCGTGAAGAAGACGGTGTCCCGAAATAAGAAGGACTGGCACGAGAGACTGCAAGAAGCTCTCTGGGCGTATCGAACTACGTTCAAGACGGTCACGAACACAACGCCGTACGCGTTGGTCTTCGGTACAGATGTAGTACTCTCCCTCGAAATAGAATTACCCTCTTTACGAGTGGCAGTCCACTACGAGCTGACGGACGAAGAAAATGCTCACCTTCGGCTTGAGGAGCTTGATGCCCATGATGAAACCCGGCTCATAGCGCAACAAAATCTGGAGGCTTATAAAGCAAAGATGACGCGCTCATATAAAAGATTGACCAGGCCGAGGACATTCTGCCAAGGCGAACTCGTGCTAGTGGTCAAAAGACCAATGATCCCCAATCGCGCCAAGCGGGGAAAATTCGAGCCGAAATATGAAGGCCCGTACATCATAGACAAGGTCTACCAAGGTGGAGCCTATCTACTCATGGATATGCACGGTGAAAGGCCTTTCAGGCCAATAAACGGTCGCTTCCTAAAGAAATACTACGCTTAATGAGTCACAGCCTAGGTCAATGATAGATGACGACGACTATGTCCGCTCGCTATCTTCCTAAGCTCAAAACTCTATAAGTAGTAGCTGACCTTCTTCAACAACGGACCGAAACGTCCTTAAACTAATGACGGACCACTATGTCCTAAAGCTAGCTGATGACCGAAACGTCTTTAAACTACTACCGCAGCATCCTCAGGCTGACGAGATAAAAAAAAAGAATAAAGAATAAAAATAAAAAAAACGGTATGTCCATAAGCAAAATGGGCACGGATGAAAACCCGAAAAGGCTCCGTGAGTAAAAACAGCAGGACTACCGGCGAGTGTTCGTGAAAACCCGAAAGGGCGCGACCTCGTTAGAAAAAAGAATAAAAAAAAGACGATATGTCCATAAGCGAAATGGGCACGGATGAAAACCTGAAAGGGCTCCGTGAGTAAAAATAGCAGGGCTACCGGCGAGTGTTTGTGAAAACCCGAAAGGGCGCAACCTTGTTAAAAGACACTTATAAGGTCCTCTCGACCTTGTAAGGAGAAACCACCCGCGTGAGATCCTTACGACTCACAGGGAAGCAACACACTTAGGGATCCTCATGATTCTTAAGGAGAAATTACACTTGCGAGATCCTCACGACTCGTAAAGAGAACTCTCTTATGGGACCCTCACGGCTCATAAGATTTGAAAGTCTTAAGTTACAGAGACCTGAACCCGTTCTTAAGCAACTCCCACAACCTTCGATATTGCCCTACAAGCGGCTCAATACTGACCCTTGTATACAATCCACGGGCGCGAATAAACATCTCCCTAACCAAGTCCACCTGTGGCTAGGGATATGCCCATATGGTGAACAACCCTTGTAAGTCTTCTCGATTTATAAGGAGAAAACCCTCTTGTAGGATCCTTACGACTTACAAGAGAACATGCACTTAGGAATCCTCACGATTCCTAAGGAGAAAACACACCTACGAGATCCTCACGACTCGTAGGGAGAAATACCTTTGTGAGACCCTTACGGCTCATGAAGTCAAAAGCCTTAGTCGACAGGATCCTAACCCTGTTTACTAAGCCACCTTTGTTCGACATCGACAGAGGCAGATGATGATTCGCTCCTGGCAATATCCCAGTTGTAGCGATGCTGATGCCTAAACCGGTATCAAATTCCAAGCCCTTTCATGGCAAATGATGATTCGCTCCTGGCAATATTCCAGTTGTAGCGATGCTGATGCTGAGATTGGCGTCAGATTCCAAGTTCCACACTCGCGATAAAAAAAATCAGCGAGCCATACATGCATACGAAATAGCCGAAATGATGGGGCAACTTGCAAATAAAAATCAGCAAGTAAAAAAATGTGTATGCATGCAAAATAGCCGAAATGATTGGGCAACTCGCAATAAAAAGCAGCGAGTGAAAATAAAATAAATAGCCGAAATGATTGGGCACCGCGAAAAATAGCCGAAATGATTGGGCAATCGCGACTTTCGCGATATAAAAGCTGAAATGATAGAGCATCGCGGAAATAAATAAAAAAAATATATGATGAAATTTATGCCCTACAGGCGATATCACAGCAATCCCTATATACAATCCAGGGGCGCAAACACAGAAGGAAACATATCTTCCCTCCCCATGCTCCATCAGAAAACGGAGCCAAGTCTTAACGGCAACTCATATAATGCCCGACAGATGATCGGAGATCATCTCACCCCAGCGTGGAGTGATCACCACTTCGACGTTCGTCTTTACACAACAGACGAAATGTCACTACAGCGTCCCTCCTCCAACAGTATTCGGACACACCACAGCAAGCGAAGCGAAGGCCAAATTCCTAGCTTCAGGGTCTTGACGGTAACTCATATAAAACTTGAAAGACCACCAGAGATCATCTCAACCCCAGGGAAATCAGTGTCCTTGGTAAATACCTCGATTCAGGGAAATCAGCGTCCTTGACGAGAGCATCTTGATTCGCGTCGACCCGCAGAGAAATCAGTGTCTTTGCAGGAATACCTCGATTCATCTCAAGTCCGAGGAAATCAGTGTCCTTGGTAAATACCTCGATTCAGGGAAATCAGCGTCCTTGACGAGAGCATCTTGATTCGCGTCTACCCGCAGAGAAATCAGTGTCTTTGCAGGAATACCTCGATTCGTCTCAACTCCGAGGAAATCAGTGTCCTTGGTAAATACCTCGATTCAAGAAAATTAGCGTCCTTGACGAGAGCATCTTGATTCGCGTCGACCCGCAGAGAAATCAGTGTCTTTGCAGGAATACCTCGATTCGTTTCAACTACGAGGAAATCAGTGTCCTTGGCAAATACCTCGATTCAGGGAAATTAGCGTCCTTGACGAGAGCATCTTGATTCGCGTCGACCCGCAGAGAGATCAGTATCTTTGCAGGAGTACCTCAATTCGTTTCAACTCCGAGGAAATCGGTGTCCTTGGCAAATACCTCGATTCAGGGAAATTAGCGTCCTTGACGAGAGCACCGCGATTCGCGTCGACCCGCAGAGAAATTAGTGTCTTTGCAGGAGCACCTTGATTCGTCTCGACTCGTGAGGAAATTAGTGTCTTTACGAGAACTACTCGATATGTTTCGACTCGTGAGGAAAAGTCTTAGGTAGCGGGGGTTAAAAAACCTGTTTCCTAAGCACTGGGACCCTGCAAGTCAATCCAAAATGGACTCTTGCACACTATTCACGGGTCACACTCTCCAAAGTCGAATCTCGACAAGGAGGGAAACAACCGCTTACGGGTCCTCTCGACTCGTAAGAGGGAAAATTCTCTTATAAGATCCTTACGACTTATAAGAGAAAACGCACTTATGAATCCTCACGATTCTTAAGGAGAAAATACACCTACGAGATCCTCTCGATCCGTAGAGAGAAAAGTCTTTATGAGACCCTCACGGCTCATAAAGTTGAAAAGTCTTAGGCAGCAGATCTGAACCTGCGGCCTAAGCCATCGCTACCTCTTGAAGAAGCCAAGACAGAATGCTCGCTCTATCATCTGTTGACCATGTTTGCTAAAGTAACATGCTGATAATAAAAGAAAGAAGAAAGCGGAGCAATGACACAAGACATTATGAAGAATGTATATCTTTTATTCATAAATTTGATTGAGTACAAGATACATTGTGTTAAAGAATAAAAGAAACAAATACATTTTTATTTACAATTACAAATGATACAAAATGTTCATGGAGAAGGAAGTGTCTTCAACAAATCCGCAAGCTGCTCTCGCACTTCCTTCAACGCCTCCTCTTGAGCGGCTGCCGCGGCCACTTCTGCTTCCACTTGGGCCCGCTGCTGCAGGTAGGATGAAAGTTGCTCCTCAACTGCCTGCTGGGCTGCCTCCTGATTTGGTGCATCCCGCTCGACGACGTCAAGCTGCTGCCTCAGTGTTAACCCTTCGAAGATGCATCGCAGAAGGCCTTCAAAGATAACCTTCAGCTGTGCAGCGTTTGCATCCACCTGAGCATGCAGTTGGGCAGATTTGCTCAAAGTCTCGCCGCACTTCTTACGCCTTAAAGAAACTTCTTGTTTGAGATGGTGAAAGTAAGGAGCGCTCTGCTCGATCCATGCCGCCCGTTGAGTGCTCACTGCCAAGATCTCGGGGGTAGGATGCATAGACTCCAGTTGATGCAGGCAGGCCTCGATCTCCCTACGGTGATTAACCCAAGACTCGACGACGCTTTCATTATGAAAATTTACAAGCGTCGCCAGCATCGGATTAACCTCCGCAGCGAAATCTGCGGCAGATGGGGGAACGTCTGCGTCAAGTTCTTCGACGTATCCGCTCAGCATGCCCAAACTTATCGCAGCACCGTTTGAAGATGGACGTCTCAAGAAGGGGCCTGCCGGCATTATGATGTGAGGCTCGAAGGGGGTCGGAACCGGAACGACAGCTGAAAAAACAAAACACAATCAGATGACGGTTCAAGAAATATAAGAAAGTCATCAACGAGGGAGTTTACTATACCAGCTGCAGCAGGCGTCAAAGCCGGGAGGGCCGGTGGCGCGACCGATCCCTTATCTCCTTCTTCGATCTGTAACACTACAATCAGGGCAGGGAAGAATCAGAAATAATTCCATTACTGAAAAAAAGAGGAAGGGTATTAATTGAAAACCATACTCACCATTGCTACTGGAGGAAGCAAGCTCCGACGGGAAGGAGAAGTGTGAGCGCAACACCTTATAAAGGTGATCAAAAAGCACCCCTGCAAAGACGCAATAGTACGACATCAGTACGTAAATTATGCAGTAAAGATATGACTGATGAGTCACGAATCCATACCTTCCAGCATTTGCGACGGTGTTAGAGAAGGTATAGAGGTGGCCACCGTCAAGGCAGTAGCTGACGGCGCTCCCTCGAGCAACGGAGCATTAACACTAGCCGCGCCTGCGTTAGAAACAAGATAAGTGCTGTCAGAAAAGTTACAGAGTAAAGAAAAGGACGGTAACCCAAAATTTACCTGATGAGTCACCAGCCAAAACGGCAGCATCTCCCTCCTCCATTGACACGGGTTCACCTCCCGTCGCCTCATCGCCAGACTCTACGGGAGCCGTCACCGTGCTCACGAGGCCAGGAGACGACAGAGGACCATTGACGGGGAGAGCAATGATCGAAGTATTGCCAGACTCTTGAGAAAGAGCGGCCGGTTTGTCCTCGGGAATCACGCCCGTCTCACCCGCTACTCCCTCGGGCTCAGCGGTCGCGGCCGTCTCATCCACCATTGCCATAGGGTCGTCGGTCTCGGCCGCTCCATCCGCTGCTGCCCCAGGCTCGGTTATAACAGCTGTCTCATTTGCCGCTACCTCGGGCTCGGCATCGACAACCTTCTCGGGCATAGTTTCGTCAACCCCTAGCTCGGGTCCAGCAACCCTGGCTACGTCGCCCACCGTTGCTTCGGGATCAGCTGCCACCTTCTCCACCGTCCCTTCAGGCTCGACGGTTTCCGTCGCTCCTTCAGTTGGACTTGGCCCTGTAAGACGAGATATATAAGAACCGATAGGTTTACAATTCTTACAACAAAGTCTCGAAAGACACATTACCTGAGGTGGATCGATCGTTGGCCTCCCGAACTGCACGCACCGCCTGTCTACGAGCAGTAGACAAGGCGACCGGGGGCTCCTCGGAAGGAGAAATAGCGGGAATAATAGCGCTTGGGCCCGCTCCTGCGGCCAAAGCAGCTCTGCGCTCCTTCGCCTCGCGTCTCAAGCGCTTCCTCTCCTCCCGGGCCGTCATGACGGACCTCTTGGAAGCCTCCAACAAGGCGTCGTCGTCCGCGTTTAGAGTTGCCTCCAGAGCCTTCAAGGCCTCCATCATCGGCTTTTTGAGTCGGGACTCTCGCGGTAATCCCGAAGAGGCCGGAACATCAGTAGCTGGCCCGGGGAGAGTCCCCGCATCGGCTTGCACAGCCCCTGCAAAAAGACAAAGAAAAGATTAGATTGGCCATAAAAAAAGGGGAGAATAGAGACTCAATGAACCGAAATGTACCAAGGCCTAAGGATGCTCTGAGTCATTCCTCCTCCTGAAAAGTTTTGAGGGAAGCAGCGATAGCTTCTTCGGTAGAAATGCCTGTTAAAAAAGGGGAAGGGGGAAAAGTGTTAATCAAAGACAATGGAAAAAGTACGATACAATGGGGGGAAAATACGACTAGTGATTACCCGATTGCGCAAGTTTAGCTAGCCACGCATCGCGCCTCGCCAATCGCTCTGAAGCTGCGATGGCGGCCGCCAGATCAGTGTCGTCTGGCGGCGTAAATAATCCTTCGTTGGTCCCGTACTCACCCAAGCCCTCACTATAAGGAGCATGAGGTTCCTGACCGAACGCAACATCAGCAGAGAGGATCGATTTCTTCTTCCTCTTCTGCACGCGAGCCCCGGGTGCGCCCAAAATCAACTTGCGCTTCGTGGGCACCTTGGGACGGCGGGTCCCGATGTCCGAGCCCGCGCCGGATTCAGGCAAAACCACATTCACCGTCTCCACTGGAGCACGGGGCGCTGGGAGTACGTCCACGGCATCACGAGGCAATCCGCGCGGAGGGCTCAACACGCGCGGTGGCTTAGCTCCGGCATCTCTTAGCGGAGGAACGACAGGAACCCTGGGCTTCAGGGGTGCTTTGCGGTCGCTGCCAGGGGGCGCACCCTTGCGGTCGACCAACAAACGCTTCTCTTCTCGGATGACGGCACCCATCGCGTGCGCGTACCAATCCACATACACGAGGACCCGGGGGACGCAACTCGGCTCGCTGATAAAGAAGTGGGAGCCCGTATTCAGCCGCATAAAATGGTGCAGCGCACTCCGTATCCCCTCCCTGGTGGCCGCGGGCTCTTCCAAAAACGCCTCCAGCGGGACCCCCTGGTTATAGCTTGATTATTGGGCGAACCGATGGGGGTTGTACCTTATGAAGAGCGCCATGTCGTTTTGCCTGAACACTAGGAAGCCCGGCCGGATGGAGTATAGGTGAAGAATCTCCCGGGCGTTCAATACGGAAGCCCCGTCCTTGAAACCATTACGCAGCGTCAACACCGCCTTGGAGGTCTCCGAGCCGATAGTCACGACTTTGTCCATGAAAGAAATTCTCGCTCCGACCAGGTGCGGACGAAGAAGCAACCCCCTAGCTGTTAGTTGTATGTATGCCCTAGAGACCAGTATTGTACAGATGATATATATTATATTGGATGCTTGGACATATATAGAGATGATTTTCTTTCTCGATATGATAGTATGCTATCTGGTTACTCTTTATCTTAACATGTACACTTGTCTCTTTAAACTGTCTTATAGTTACATGTTGATAAAGCCCTTAGGATGTGTACTTGACTACATGGACTATGATGCAGATCATACTAGTGGGGACATGGTAGTCCATAAGTACATCCTTCAAGGTCCCTAGTCGTGGGTGTATCGAGACAGGGCATCGATATACCAGTGTAGACTAGCGTATACGCTTCTCGACCCATGAGATGGGCAATGGATGATCCCATATCCATTGGTGTTTGACATCAGAGATGGTATACGGGTGCTCAGTGGAGACTGGGTACACTGGACGGACTCGCCGAGAACTCCCAGATGGTATTATACCTCACGTCAGATGGCAGTTCTCAGGTGACACTTGTACAAGTTAGTCTGTAGACCCGAGATCGTCATAGAGTCTTGTGTGATTCCCACTGTGCTTTGATCTCCACCTTACCACGTCCATGAGGACGTGCAAAACGGTGGTCTTTGGGTACAGTCCCGAGTCACATGGAGGCAATGAGCGATAGGAGGGGTTTCGTCTCTCCCGGTATTGGGGGTTGATGTTGCGCTGTGCTCGATTGGCCGTAACAGGGAAGTCCCTGGCCAGGGCTGATCAGAGATTTGCTGGTAAGTGTTACCAGTAGTTTCTCGACCCGTTATGAGCCTCACATCGGCACGACTTATCGGTTATTGGGGTCTGACGTTTACCACCCATAGACTTGATATGCGACATATCAGACGAACAGACCGGACTCTACGGTAAGTGTTACTGGTTGGATTCACAGGAGTGTGAGCGGGCTTGCTCGTCGATCTTCTGATCGCTCAATACCCGGGTGGCCGTTACGTTTAGCAGACCGCTTGCGGCTTGTGGGTACTTGATATGATCATCATCTGCTACCGGCGTATTGACGAGTCTTTAGAGTCCTACACAGAGGTTTCCTGGCTCAAGCGAAACGAAATAGGAGCGCATATGAGATATGTGCGGGAGCGAGAATAATGCGTGTATGTGATACCGTATTTCATTCCCGCGATGAATGTATCGATTGGTTATATGCGATATAACCTAGATATTGAATCAAGGATTGATTCGATAAGCCGATACATTGGATACTAGTCGGTTATATGCGATATGACCGGATCGTTAAATCAAGTGTTGATTTAATGATTTAATGTATAATTATATATTTGATATATTGCTTGGCATTAACTAGTATTGGTTCATTTTAAAAGGATTTTCTCACTTGATGCACATTGTATATGTGATATATTTTTTTGTGCACTTGTTTGTATCATGTTTGATGATACTTGCTCACTTGGGTTTGTGTAAAGATTGAACCATGGTTATATGAATGGTTAGGGTTTTGATTATTTACTTAGTTATTCTTTTATTTATTCATTTTGGATATTATTAAGAATGGTGGCTTATTTTGTTTCTATGTTGAAGCTTCTTGAAGCTTTGACAAAGTCCACCATCCTTATCTCATCCTTAACCCTAACCATTCTAGCGGCAAGCAACCCTACCAATTCTAGGGTTAGGAGACCCGGACTCGACTCCTCGAGTTGGTCTCCCACTGGACCCCAGAACCCGGTTACTTGTGCTCCCCTTAGGGTCTAGGGGTGTGGGATTGACTATTCATCACGACCGTGGAATCCGTGTTTTATACTGGCTCGTATTGAAAACACGGACGTCCTAGTATATCCAATATTTCATATGTTTCTTCTGCTGCGATATCTGTGATGTGATCATGTGATGTTCTGTGATAGATACTTTATATAGTATATATGATATATTATATAGACGTTACTTATGTTTTGCACCCGCACTAGCCCTGCCCTGCTCTGTCGTTAGTTACCTAACCTAACGGTGCACGAGGGGACATCGAGGCGAATGCGGATGGCATAAGTGTACGTCGTATTTATCTGTGATGTTTAGGTATTTAAATGATGGGACTTCATTAATGTGATTAATGAAAGAAAAGAAACCTAAGATGTTGTAGAATCAAATTTTAAATAAAACAGGTAGCTACAGTTCTTGCTTTGCACAGCGGTATATGTGATATATCCTGCACCTTATTCGATGAGGAAAGGACCGAGATCCCTTCACCGGGAGTGACTCCTTTAGCAATAACTGGCAGATGCTACACACTCAGTTTGTTTTTGATAGCTTCTATAGTTTCTGCTTTGCACAGTGATATATATGATATATCCTGCACCTCATTCGACGAGGAAAGGGCCGACGATCCCTTCACCGGGAATGACCCCTTTAGCAAAACTAGAAAAGCCTCAAAATCACTCCATTTCAAAACTTCATTTGATTCTACAACGATATCAAGTTCATTACGCAATAGGTTTTCAGAAAAACCTGTCGTAGCCCTCCGTCATTTCAGATAAGTACTAGTTAGTATTCGTGCTGCGGTTGTTTGGCATGCGTCAAGGCGTAGTGTACGGTAGCTAACTAGTGCTTATCTGCTAGCATATAATGCGATTGGATTAGGGTATTCGCACGGCGTTGTTTGGCATGCGTCAAGGGTCGTGCGGGTGGGTTTAATTCAATCAAGAAATGTACGGGTTGAACTTGACTAGCGGACTATGGGTTGTTTGGCATGCGTCAAGGTCATAGCACGCTAGGGGCAAAATATTATCGGGAATTTCAAGTGTTGAAATTTGCAATGAGATTGCATACCTTCTATGAGATAGTTGGATCCCGATACCTACTGCGAGTAAGAGTTACTCCTGGGAGAGTTTTACACATTACAATTAGCCGATCAAGTAGGTGTCTAGAAAGGTGTTAACGAGGTTATGCCTCTGGGAAAACGAGGTTTACATTAATTAGGTTCGTGCGAAAGCACGGGGGACCTCCCTCAAAGTACCGACACTGGCCTGGCTGAAAGATTGGCGAACTTGTAGTGTGTAATTAATCCCGGCTAGTCTTTCCTTTTAGGGTTTGAAGGAAGATTTGATAAAAAAGCAGTGGGAGCCATCCTGATTAAATAAGATAATAACCAATCTGATCTTGCACGAGCATACGCTAAAGTGTTTTCTTCTCTCTCTCCAGGTAGCGACCATTTCATGCCCTAATAAAGATAATAATATGGATGTATTGACCGAACCCGCATGTTATACTGTGCTGGGGAACGTTGGTTCCGTTCTTTCCTATAAGAGTTATAGGACTGAACAGGATATAGGGGAATACCAGGATTCCCATGCCACCCGAATGAAGAAAGTACATGTTGATGCATTTTCTTCGGGTGTGTTCGTTACAGAGAACTGTTTCTCCATTTGCCCTACGTCCTGGGTATTAGATACCGGATCAGGATCCCATATATGTAATCAGTTACATGGGCTTAGGAAAGGTAGAGAACTTGGAGAAGGTGATAAAGACATTAGAGTTGGAAATGGTGCAATTGTTGCAGCTAAGACTGTCGGGGAATATCACCTTGAATTACCAACTGGTAATACATTGGTTCTGAACAAATGCTATTACATGCCGAACCTGATATGCAACATTATATCGGTTTCTTTATTGAGTAAAGAGGGATATAATTTTGTATTACAGGATAATGTTATGAACATTTTCCGTAACCAAAACTTGGTTGGATCAGGCACGTTGTGCAATGGCATTTATGTTCTAAACCAATCAACAGTTCTGAGCATAACAAACACACACAAGAGGAAGAGTTCAGAACTGAACGAATCCTTCTTGTGGCATTGTAGACTGGGTCACATCAATGTGACACGACTGGTAAAGTTGCATAAGGATGGATATTTAAATCCGTTTGAATTTTCATCTTAGGACACTTGCCAGTCATGTCTCAAAGGCAAGATGACCAAAACTCCGTTTACGGGACACGGAGAAAGAGTTACTGAACTCTTAGGACTAGTACATAGTGATGTATGTGGTCCAATGTCTACACATGCCAGGGATGGTTCTTCGTACTTCATTACATTCATTGACGATCTCTCAAGATACGGACATGTGTACTTAATAAGACACAAGTCTGAAGCTTTTGAGAAATTTAGAGAATATAAACAAGAACTCGAGAACCAAACCGGAAAAAGTATTAAAATCCTACGATCTGATCGAGGAGGGGAATACTTGAGCAATGAATTCCTGGACTTCCTAAAAGAGAATGGGATTCTCTCTCAGCTGACTCCTCCATATACACCACAGCACAACGGTGTATCTGAACGGAGAAACCGCACCCTATTAGATATGGTGCGCTCAATGATGAGTACAGCTGAGTTACCTATTTCCTTCTGGGGATATGCGCTTAAGACAGCCATGGACCTATTGAATAGAGTTCCTACCAAATCAGTGCCTACCACTCCATATGAGATATGGAAAGGGAAGAGACCACATCTTAATTATATTAAGATATGGGGTTGTCCAGCCTATGTCAAAAGACAAAATCCGGATAAACTCGAGGCAAGATCTGTCTTATGTAAGTTTGTAGGATATCCCAAAAATTCACAAGGGTATATCTTCTACCACCCCGAGGAACAAAAGGTGTTTGTTTCTCGACATGCCACTTTCTTAGAAAAAAGTTTTCTTATGAAACAGATAAGTGGCATTGAGGTAGAACTGGAAGAGGTTCCAGCGACACAGACTACAACAGAAGATTTGGTTGAACCAGAGGATTCCGTAGTTCCCGATGAACCCCAGCCACTCCGCCGATCTAGTAGGGTTCCTCGCCAACCTGAGAGATACTACGGTTTTCTCATGGATGGAGGGAGCGATGATTGCATCATGGAGGATGATGACCCAACTAGCTTCGAGCAGGCCATCACGAGTAGGGACTCAGTGAAATGGCTGGATGCTATGCGGTCCGAGATGGAATCCATGTACACCAACAAAGTATGGACTTTGGAAGTTGCTCCTGAAGGGGTAAAACCCATTGGGAGCAAGTGGATCTTCAAGAAGAAACTTGGTGTAGATGGGAAAGTGGAGACTTTCAAAGCTAGACTTGTTGCAAAAGGTTTTCGCCAAAGACCAGGTGTGGACTATGACGAAACCTTTTCTCCAGTGGCTATGCTTAAATCCATCCGGATCATGCTTGCCATCGCTGCATATCATGATTACGAAATCTGGCAAATGGATGTTAAGACCGCCTTTCTAAATGGTGATTTAGAAGAGTGCGTGTACATGACTCAGCCAGAGGGCTTCGTAGACAGTGGGAGCAGCGGAAAGGTGTGCAAGCTGCTTAAATCCATTTATGGATTAAAGCAAGCATCGCGGAGTTGGAACATCTGCTTTGACGTCGTTATCAAAGAGTTTGATTTCGTCAAAAACCCAGATGAACCTTGTATTTACAAGAAGGTGGCAGAGAGTAAGGTTGTCTTCCTCGTATTGTACGTGGACGACATACTCTTGATAGGAAATGATATTCCTATGCTGCAATCGGTCAAGCTCTTCTTATCACAAAGATTCTCAATGAAAGATCTTGGTGATGCCTCCTGCATATTGGGGATCAGGATCTATAGAGATAGATCCAAACGGATACTGGGATTGTCCCAATCCAGGTACATTGACACCATACTAAAGAGGTTTAGTATGGAAGAATCCAAGCGTGGGAACTTGCCCACGATCTCTGGAGTCACTCTCTCCAAAGAGATGTCTCCCAAGACTGATTTGGAGAGAGCTCGCATGCAAGGGATACCCTATGCTTCGGCTGTAGGCTCTATCATGTATGCGATGCTATGTACCAGACCCGATGTAGCATACTCACTAAGTGTAGTGAGCAGGTATCAAGCTGATCCTGGAGAGAGTCACTGGACAGCTGTGAAAAGCATTCTCAAGTACTTGCGAAGGATTAAAGAAATGCTCTTGGTGTATGGTAACGGAGAACTCCAAGTGGAGTCCTTTACCGATTCGAGCTTCCAGAGTGATAAGGACGACTCTAAGTCGCAGTCGGGCTTTGTCTTTACCCTTTACGGAGGGGCGGTTAGCTGGAAGAGTTCCAAGCAGGAAACCGTGGCAGACTCGACGATGGAGGCTGAATACATCGCTGCCAACGATGCTGCCAAAGAGGCTGTCTGGATCAAGAAGTTCATTACTGAACTTGGAGTGGTTCCATCCATTGAGCATCCAATACCTTTGTATTGCGATAACAATGGAGCGGTGGCTTTGGCCAAGGAACCCAGGTCCCATCAGCGATCCAGGCATATTCTGAGGCGGTATCACCTGATCCGGGAGATAGTTGATCGCCGGGAGATCGAGGTCAGGAGGGTTGACACGAAGAACAACACGGCGGATCCACTCACGAAGGCCATTCCCCAGATACAGTTTGAGAGACTCTTCGGAATGCTCGGTATGCGATACTACAGCAGCTGGCCCTAGTGCAAGTGGGAGATTGTTAGTTGTATGTATGCCCTAGAGGCCAGTATTGTACAGATGATGTATATTATATTGGATGCTTAGACATATATAGAGATGACTTTCTTGCTCGATATGATAGTATGCTATCTGGTTACTCTTTATCTTAACATGTACACTTGTCTCTTTAAACTGTCTTATAGTTACATGTTGATAAAGCCCTTAGGATGTATACTTGACTACCTGGACTATGATGCAGATCATACTAGTGGGGACATGGTAGTCCATAAGTACATCCTTCAAGGTCCCTAGTCGTGGGTGTATCGAGACAGGGCATCGATATACCAGTGTAGACTAGCGTATACGCTTCTCGACCCATGAGATGGGCAATGGATGATCCCATATCCATTGGTGTTTGACATCAGAGATGGTATACGGGTGCTCAGTGGAGACTGGGTACACTGGACGGACTCGCCGAGAACTCCCAGATGGTATTATACCTCACGTCAGATGGCAGTTCTCAGGTGACACTTGTACAGGTTAGTCTGTAGACCCGAGATCGTCATAGAGTCTTGTGTGATTCCCACTGTGCTTTGATCTCCACCTTACCACGTCCATGAGGACGTGCAAAACGGTGGTCTTTGGGTACAGTCCCGAGTCACATGGAGGCAATGAGCGATAGGAGGGGTTTCGTCTCTCCCGGTATTGGGGGTTGATGTTGCGCTGTGCTCGATTGGCCATAACAGGAAAGTCCCTGGCTAGGGTTGATCAGAGATTTGCTGGTAAGTGTTACCAGTAGTTTCTCGACCCGTTATGAGCCTCACATCGGCACGACTTATCGGTTATTGGGGTCTGACGTTTACCACCCCTAGACTTGATATGCGACATATCAGACGAACAGACCGGACTCTACGGTAAGTGTTACTGGTTGGATTCACAGGAGTGTGAGCGGGCTTGCTCGTCGATCTTCTGATCGCTCAATACCCGGATGACCGTTACGTTTAGCAGACCGCTTGCGGCTTGTGGGTGCTTGATATGATCTTCATCTGCTACCGGCGTATTGACGAGTCTTTAGAGTCCTACACAGAGGTTTCCTGGCTCAAGCGAAACGAAATAGGAGCGCATATGAGATATGTGCGGGAGCGAGAATAATGCATGTATGTGATACCGTATTTCATTCTCGCGATGAATGTGATATAACCTAGATATCGAATCAAGTATTGATTCGATAAGCCGATACATTGGATACTAGTCGGTTATATGCGATATGACCGGATCGTTAAATCAAGTGTTGATTTAATGATTTAATGTATAATTATATATTTGATATATTGCTTTGCATTAACTAGTATTGGTTCATTTTAAAAGGATTTTCTCACTTGATGCACATTGTATATGTGATATATTTTTTTGTGCACTTGTTTGTATCATGTTTGATGATACTTGCTCACTTGGGTTTGTGTAAAGATTGAACCATGGTTATATGAATGGTTAGGGTTTTGATTATTTACTTAGTTATTTATTTATTTATTCATTTTGGATATTATTAAGAATGGTGGCTTATTTTGTTTCTATGTTGAAGCTTCTTGAAGCTTTGACAAAGTCCACCATCCTTATCTCATCCTTAACCCTAACCATTCTAACTAACCTTAGTTTAATATCTACACTTGACCATGGTTTGTATATGATAAGTATTCATATTAGTTTCTTTTTTAAATAAGAAACTTATCATATTCTTTCTTCTTCTTCTTCTTCAAGAAAAACCTTGTCTTCAACAATGGCATCTTGAGCAAAAGTGTGAGAAATCCAATTCTAAAGTGAACCCACCTCCTATTTCTTCACCCTCTACCTCTTGCCAAGTTGTTTTGGGTGTTTTCTTCACAAGTTTCATAATTTGGTTAAGTCGGAGCTTGAACTTGTGAAACCTCGACGTAGATCAACTTCGGCACGAAGCCGACGACCTAGTCCGCCCAATTCTCCGATGAAGCCGACATTTGAGTTCGGGATTCGAGATGGACAGAGAGAGGACGCCTACGTGGAACTAAGGAAGTGGAGAACCGGATCTACAAAGGTTGTAGCCTCTCTCCTTTAGTTAAGATGTTAACTAGTTTCGTTTATCGCCTAAATTTCTAGTCAACGATCCGTATTAGGGTTTCTCGGCACCCATAAAATTTGAAATTGGCATGGTTGATGCCTTGTGAGACCTCTATAGTGTGCCTAGGAACCCTACACTAGTCTCCCGCGGAGGCGGATTCACAATCGAGACGCCAATCAGCCGCATGACTTTTGGGAGTCTGCACTTCTCGAAAAACGAGGGGCTCTTATGAATGCCGAATACCCCGAGCACATGCATTTCCATCCACGAAGTGAAGTAGTGCATCGGGAAATTGGCAGGTTGCACCCCAGGTTCATTTGCGTCCGCCGCCACGCTGAGTCTATGGTATAGGTAGGCCAACCCGGCGATTCCGATCGACAACTGTATGCCAGCCACAATCCGATGCGTTGGGTAGAAAACGGACGGCCTCATGTAGCACGGGTGCATGGGGAGCGTGAACTAGCACAGCCACAATCCCAGAAACCCTAAAAAGAAGGTCTCCTCATCAATGCCCGGGGAGGCGATTTCTGATAAGGGCATGATGGCGGCGTCGGGGAGATAGAAATCCTTTTGATCGTCTTCCAATGCTGGTCGACGATCTAAGCCGAAACCGAAGGGGTCGTCGAGCTTGGCGAACTTTTCACTCTACTGCGATAGAATCTCCGGTCGAAGAAAGCGGGCGATGAAATCTGCAAAACTGACTCCCCGGACTCCCGATTCTAAATAGAAACCTTCATATATATTCAGCACCTTCACCAGACTCGGAAACTGGTGCTGAATAGCATTCTCGGGTGTTGGGCCCATCACCAATGGCTTGGTGGTAAGACATACTCGTCAGGAAGAAGCAGCTCCTCATAATGCTCCCCCCTTAACGGCAAACCCGAGATCTCAGCGAACTCTTCCAGGGAGATGGAGACTTCCCTGTCCGATAGAAAGAAGGTATGGGTGGGGATGTTCTATTGTTCTATGAATGCCTTAACCCACCACGTCGGAGGAACAGGGTACTCGAACAATGAGACGTAGACGGCGGAGTACAGACCAATCTTCATCAGATGCGTCCTCTTCGCTGATAGGATGTACCTGGCCCACTGCAAGTATCCGGCCGGTTGTCGAGGGGTCAATCCAATATTATAAGGTTGTCCCCAAGGGCATGCCTCACCCTGGCATATGCGCCGCCCTAAAATGTCCACGGCTACCGGCGGCTGCACGGGAATGGCAGCAATCGAAGGCTGGAGAAGATCCTCCGAATTCCAGTTCACGACCTCCACGGCATACTTCACCGAGGGTTCATCCGCATAGGGGATCGACGAGATAGGCTCTGACGGCGTCGCGCAACCGAAGCTTCGGCGACCCTTGATTATTTCTCTGTACCACCTACCCCACAGGTGAAGGTTCTTATACTCGGGGTCATGATCCTTAATGAGAGCGAGCACCTCCCGGTCCACCGGCGCCTCAGGAAATCCTCCCTCTGAGCGAATAAATGGGAAAGAGAGATCAGCAGACATGATTGCCTGTAAAGAAAAACGAGATTCAGCCGTCAGTATCATAATTTAATTTTAAAAGCCCAACGCTTGGTACTTTAAAATTTGTACCACACTACAATGCAGTGGAAAGGGGACCAAAAGTGGACCCATAAAATCTGGATGACAATGTATCAGTTAATAAGACAGCCCCATCATTGGATGAGACTGTCAATTAATGAGGAGATCCCCAAAAGAATATTCTCATTAAATGAGAAATCCCTTGAGACAAGGAGAAAATCTCCCCTTTCAGAGCAAAGCTCTGTCACAGAGTGACACTTGTCAAACTCTGGACTCAAGGGAATAAAATTCCTTAAAAGATTAAAAGAGCCTAGTTCTGTAATATAATGATGGAAAAATCCATCAAAAGAAAATTAATGCCTAAAAAATTAAAATTAAAAATTTGGGATCTTAAAGATCCATGAAAACTCTTAAGAGTTCTTCATTTTTAGATCAAAAAAGATCTATATTTTGTCCATGAGCAAAGCTCTGTTCATGGGTTAAAAAACCCTGAAATAAGATCTCTTTACATCTATGGATTCTTGAGAGCAAGGCGCTGTTGGTGAAACCCCAAAGGGGTTTTCTTTAGATCAAAGATCTGTGAGAGCAAGGCTCTGTCAATTAAAATTAATTTAATTTAATTTAAGTTAATTTTACCTAAAAGTTTTCTAGAGTTTAACTCTTAAGTTCTTGAAAGCAAGAGCAAGGCTCTGAAGTTCTGAGAATAAGAATTCTTGAAGATGATAATCGTCTGTTGAGGACCAAGGGTCCTATTTATAGGCGCTTGTGTGCCCCTTCAACTCCTGAGTTGATCCAACGGCTAGGATCTTGCCACCGCTGCACTCACGTGTGCGCCACGTGAGCGCAACCGTGGGGGGGCATTTGTTTCCCCAATCAGAGCAAAGCTCTATTTGAATTTCAAAAATTCAAAAATTGAAGTAACGCTTCAGATTCCTTGCGCTGCGCGCAACGCGCCACGTGTCAAAAGCTGACACGCCAGCGCTGCGTCCAAGACAGCGCACCCAATCAGTGCAAGGCTATATTTAAAATAAAAATAAAGGAAGCAACGCTTCAGATGATCTGCGCTCTGTGCCGCGCGACACGTGTCAGCGCAGTTGCGCTGCGCTCTGCGCCGCGCGACACGTGTCAGCGCAGTTGCGCTGCGCTCTGCGCCGCACGACACGTGTCAAGCGCAGGTGCGCTTGCGCCAACTGTGCCAGCACTAAAACAGAATTAAAATTCCAGAAAGATCTTTCTAATCTTGTTAAAACAAGAAAATTATTTTCTGTAAAATAGAAGCCCTTGGATCAAAGATCCAACGGTGGGGAAAAATCCTTAAATCACTCAGAGAAAGATCTCTTTAACTGATTTAAAAAATCAATTGGCATTATATAAAGGCCTCTAGACTCCAAGTCTAAAACACATTGAGATCGAGATAGAGATAGAGAACTCCTCTAAAACTTTGAGAAGAATTCAAAGAGAAGGAAAAAAGGTAAAATCTTTTGAATAAAAGAAGAATTTCTTCTAAAAAGATCAATGATCTAAGAACAAGATCAAGATCTTGGATAAAAATAATAATAATAATAATAATAATAATAAAGAAGAAGTAATTTACTTCTGTATAAAGGCATTGCCTTTTGATGAACCACTGGTTCTTGAAATTTTAGGTAGAACCTCTCTGGAAACAAGAAAACTTGTTTTCTTTGATCTAAATTTGATCAAGATATTAAACAGTGCCTTGCACTTTTGAAATTTGCACTGTTGCGCTCCTTGGATTGGCGCAAGCCACCAGATAGCGCCACGTGTCAATCACAGAACAACTGCGCCTTGCGCTTCTAAAAACAGAGCACCGCTCTCTTGGTTTGGCGCAAGTCACCAGAGTGCGCTACGTGTCAGCAACGCACTGGCGCAGCGCAATGGCGCAGCGCATTGCGCTTGCGCTCACCAGAGCGCGACACGTGTCACCTCCACATCAGTTTGCGCCTTCGCTCCTCAATTGGCGCAAAGCGCCTGACAAGCCACGTGGGGTATTGTCAGAACATTTAATGCTCTGCATTATTAAAGAAAAGGGAAGAGCCCAATTAAAAAGGCCTAACAGGCCAAAATAAATGCCATGCATTTAAATAAAGGGCCCAATGCCATGTATTGTCTAAAAAGGGCAGAGCCCAAATAAAGGCTTAACAGGCCAGGAACAAATAAAAATGTTGAATATTCTCAACTGGACTTAGCCCAATACTGGCCATAAGTCCTCAAATTAAATTGAACTGAGCACAACTGCTCTCTCCCAATCAATTTACACCCGGTTCGAGGGTACATCTCTTTACTCCTCTAGCATTTGTCGTTGTAATCCTTCAACGTCGTCAGAGAGGTGACGGGTCCCGACAATCACACATAATATGGACTGTGGGGTCCTTAAACTCATGGACTAATGCGTTCTTAAACCAACATTCTTCCCCAAAACGGGAATGATGGACCATTATGTCCTTAAACTGGTAATACGGACTGTGGGGTCCTTAAACTCATGGACTAATGCGTCCTTAAACCAACATGCGTCCCCAAAATGGGAATGTTGGACCACTATGTCCCTAAACTGGTAATGCGGACTGTGGGGTCCTTAAACTCATGAACTAATGCGTTCTTAAACCAACATTCTTCCCCAAAACGGGAATGATGGACCACTATGTCCCTAAACTGGTAATACGGACTGTGGGGTCCTTAAACTCATGGACTAATGCGTCCTTAAACCAACATTCTTCCCCAAAACGGGAACAATGGACCACTATCTCCCTAAACTAGAACAATAGAGCCCAAATGCTCTTTTGTCGGATCCAAATGATCCCGTTAAGTTGATCTTAGTCTCAAATTGGAATAACGTATCCTTAACAAAAATTTATGTTGATCTTAGCCTCAAATATGGCTAACGTATCCTTAAACCAAAATCCCAAACCCAAATCTAAGAAAATACGTATTTGGACTAATCCACGTCCTACGGGCGACGACATAAATTAGTCTCCGTATACAATCCACGGGCAACCACAAATAAAACAAACACCCACGACACGAAGTGAAATACTGGAGAAGGAGAAAGTTGTTACCGCGATGCGGTAGCGTAATTAACTGCAGGGGCTTGCGCCTGTAGGGAAGAGCGTCCCCACAATCAAAAACCCCTCAAGCGAGGGGGAATCTGACGAAGTCTGCTACATCGACCGCATCCGTCTAAACCTCCGATACACGGTGCCATAAATCAACTTGGCATCTTCGGAGAGGTGGACGAATAAAACCAAATAGCATCTGCCCCGAATCTTAGGCAAGACGTCTCCCTGTCGTCGCGCCGCCATTCGGAGGGGAACACTCATATGGTGCGCACGTGCGTTGCATGTGGTGCGCACATGGCGGGCACACGTGCGTTGCACGTAGTGCACATAGCGCTTGCACTATGCGCATTATGGGGAGGAGTACGCTTCTATGGAGAACGAATCTCCTTTTAATATTATTGAATATTCTCATGTGGTGCGCACGTGCGTTGCACGTAGTGCGCGCATGGCTGGCACACGTGCGTTGCACGTAGCGCACATGGCGCTTGCGCATATGCGCATTATAGGGAGGAGCAGGGTCCTATCTTGGAGAACTAAGCTCCTATGGAGAACTAAGCTCTTTTGAGAATTGAATCCTTTGAGGATTGAACTCTCCCTGTTCTAAGTGGTATCCCCTCTTATTTATATGGGAGTAGTAGAAAAGCGATCTTTTCTTTTCCCGATGTGGGACTAAAAATGCATTCCCCATATAGTAGAGCATTAGTTTAGATGTTTCGAGACACTTTCGATACTATCAGAATTTAGTTGTTTCTCATTCCGGAGTTTGTTAAAATACAGCTCGGAAAATACTGGTTCGCATCTTCTTCCTTAGATCACATGTGCATAGCACATTTGCTCATAACTTTTGATCCCGGATGAATTATGAGGCCCATAATATATAAAATCGATGGTTTTTTCGAGATGCTTTCAATACCATCAGAATTTAGCTGTTTCTTATTCGGGAGTTTGTCAAAATACAGCCCGGAAAATACTGGTTCACATTTTCTTAAGCTATCGCTGCCATTTGATGCCTTGGGCTCTTTTTTGCAGAAATTTTTGGCGGGAACAAATGCCCCCCACTACTTTGCCCACGTAAGTATATATATGGGTGAAGTATTGCAGAGTAATTCATAGTGTATGACTAGTTTCAGGTTGGTATATAATTTTCAGAATCTTGATCTGAGAAGATAACGAGCGGACACAAGCGTCGTCATTTATCATTGACTCAAATCTCGACTCTTAAGGGATATAGTCCCAAACCCTCAGCTCCATGAGCCGCGCCCTTCTATTTCTTTATGTTTTACTCTGGCGTGAAGTAGTTTATATGCTCATGAGTAACTTCTCCATTTTAGTGGCATGTGGCTTTGGCAAGTGTGGCTCATAGATGGTAGATAACAGTTCATCTTGAACTCTTTATAAGGTAGTGATGGCTTAGGAGACAGGGGTAGGATCTGCCACCTAAGACTTTTCAACTTTATGAGCCGTGAGGGTCTCATAAAGATTTTTCTTCCTACGAGTCGAGAGGATCTCGTAGGTGTATTTTCTCCTTAGGAATCGTGAGGATTCCAAAGTGCGTTTTCTCTTATAAGTCGTAAAGATCTTGCAAGAGAGTTTTCTTCCTTATGGGTCGAGGGGACCCGTAAGTGTTTGATGAGATCGACATCATCCGCGTTTCACGGAATCAGGAGTTGCTCTGGGCGTTTCCCATGGGGTCAAGGTTAACTTTGGCCGTGTTCCACGGAGTCGTTGGATGACCTATTTCCGAGGCGGGGTCATGTAGATGACGTGTTTCCGCGACGGGGTCATGTGGATGACGTGTTTCCGCGACGGGGTCATTTGGATGACGTATTTCCGCGATGGGGTCATGTGGATGACGTATTGTAGATGACGTATTTCCGCGACGGGGTCATTTGGATGACGTATTTCCGAGACGGGGTCATTTAGATGACGTATTTTCCGAGACGGGGTCATGTAGATGACGTATTTCCGCGACGGGGTCATTTGGATGACGTATTTCCGCGACGGGGTCATTGGATGACGTGTTTCCGCGACGGGGTCATGTGGATGACGTATTTC
Organism: Agapanthus africanus; assembly: GCA_030015575.1. Classification (NCBI taxonomy): domain Eukaryota; kingdom Viridiplantae; phylum Streptophyta; class Magnoliopsida; order Asparagales; family Amaryllidaceae; genus Agapanthus; species Agapanthus africanus. The sequence continues at coordinate 39,406,178 of CM057340.1, forward strand.
CGAGACGGGGTCATGTAGATGACGTATTTCCACGACAGGGTCATTTGGATGACATATTTCCGAGAAGGGGTCATGTGGATGCCGTATTTCCGCGACGGGGTCATTTGGATGACGTATTTCTGCGACGGGGTCATGTGGATGACGTATTTCCACGACGGGGTCATGTGAATGACGTATTTCTGAGACGGGGTCATGTAGATGACGTATTTCCGTGACGGGGCCATTTAGATGACGTATTTCCGAGACGGGGTCATATGGATGACGTATTTCCGCGACGGGGTCATTTGGATGACGTATTTCCACGACGAGGTCATTGGATGACGTGTTTCCACGACGGGGTCATGTGGATGACGTATTTCCGAGACGGGGTCATGTAGATGACATATTTCCGTGACAGGGTCATTTGGATGATGTATTTCCGAGACGGGGTCATGTAGATGACGTATTTCCACGATGGGGTCATGTGGATGATGTATTTCCGAGACAGGGTCATGTAGATGACGTATTTCTGCGATGGGGTCATTTGGATGACGTATTTCTGAGACGGGGTCATGTAGATGACGTATTTCCGCGACGGGGTCATTTTGATGACGTATTTCTGCGACGGGGTCATGTGGATGCCGTATTTCCGAGACGGGGTCATGTGGATGACGTATTTCCGAGACGGGGTCATGTAGATGGCGTATTTCCGCGACGGGGTCATGTGGATGACGTATTTCCGCGACGGGGTCATTTGGATGACGTATTTCTGAGACGGGGTCATGTAGATGACGTATTTCCGCGACGGGGTCATTTGGATGACGTTGCGTCTGTTGTAATGAGATGAATATCGAAGTGGTCTCCATGTTGTCTGTGAACCATCGAGATTTGGAGTAGGGGCTTTGCCGTGGCTCCAGGGTTGATTGCAGCGTCTGAATCCTGCTGAAATGGGGAGGAACGCTATTGATGATTTTTAGGCTATCCCTGAACCGTTGAGATTTGGCTTCGTTTCGATGAAGCATAGTGGTAAGGTATGATTCCCTCTTTGTTTGTGCCCCTGGATTGTATACAAGGATCGACGTGATTTCACCTGTAGGGCAAAAAGTTTCATTTTATATTTTTCTTTCCGCGATGCTCTATCATTTCAGCTTTTATATCGCGAAGGTCGCGATTGCCCAATCATTTCGGCTATTTTTCGCGGTGCCCAATCATTTCGGCTATTTGTTTTATTTTTACTCGCTACTTTTTATTGCGAGTTGCTCAATCATTTCGGCTATTTTGCATGCATACATTTTTACTTGCTGATTTTGTTGCAAGTTGCCCCATCATTTCGGCTATTTCGTATGCATGTGTGGCTCGTTGGCTTTTCACTGCAAGCTTGGAATTAGACACCGATTTTGGCATCAGCACCGCTACAACTGGGATATTGCCAGGAGCGAATCATCATTTGCCTTCGTCGATGTCGAACAAAAGTGGCTTAGTAGACAGGGTTAGGATCCTGTCGACTAAGCCTTTTAACTTCATGAGCCGTAAGGGTCTCATAAAGGTATTTCTCCCTGCGAGTCGTGAGGATCTCGTAGGTGCGTTTTCTCCTTAGGGATCGTGAGGACTCCTAAGTGTATGGCTTCTTGTAAGTCGTAAGGATCTTACAAGAGTATTTTCTCCTTTTAAGTCGAGAGGACTTACAAGGGCTGTTCATTGTGTAAACATATCCTTAGTCACGGATGGGATTTTGTTAGGGAAATGTTTATTCGCGCCTGTGGATTGTATACAAGGGTCGGCATTGAGCCGCTTGTAGGGCAGCATTGGAGGTTGTGGTGGCCGCTTAAGAACAGGTTCAGATCCCTGTAGCTTAAGACTTTCGAATCTTATGATCCGTTAGGGTCTCATAAGAGGGTTCTCCTTACGAGTCATGGGGATCTCGTAAGTGTAATTTCTCCTTAGGGGTCGTGGGGATCCCTAAGTGTGTTGCTCCCTTGTGAGTCGTAAGGATCTCACGCAGGTGGTTTGTCCTCACAAGGTCGAGAGGACCTTGCAAGTGTCTCTTAACGAGATTGCGCCCTTTCGGGTTTTCACAAAACTCGCCGGTAGCCCTGTTGGTTTTACTCACGGAGCCCTCTCGGGTTTTCATCCGTGCCCATTTTGCTTATGGACATACCATTTTCTTTTTCTTTCTTCTTTTTTTTATTCTTCTCTCTTTTTTGTGTCAGCCATGGGATGCTGCAGTCTACAGTAGTTTATCGACATCTCGGTCAACAGCTAGTTTTAGGACATGGTGGTCCATCGTTAGTTTAAGGACGTTTCGGTCCATGGTTAGTTTAAGGACGTTTCGGTCCGTTGTTAGTTTTAGGACGTTTTGGTCCGTTGTTAGTTTAAGGACGTTTCGGTCCGTTGTTCGGCTACTACTTATAGAGTTTGGGCTTAGGAAGATAGCGAGCGGACATAGTCGTCGTCATCTATCATTGACCTAGGCCGTAACTCATCAGGAGTAGTACTTTTTCAGGAAGCGACCATTTATTGGCCTGAAGGGCCTTTCGCCATGTATGTCCATGAGTAGATAGGCCCCACCCTGGTAGACCTTGTCTATGATATACAGGCCTTCATAGTTCGGCTCGAATTTCCCCCGTTTGGCACGATTGGGGATCATAGGTCTTTTGACCACTAGCACGAGTTCGCCTTGGCGGAATGTCCTCGGCCTAGTCAATCTCTCATATGAACGTGTCATCTTTGCTTTATAAGCCTCCAGATTTTGTTGCGCTATGAGGCGAGTTTCATCAAGGGCATCGAGCTTCTCAAGCCGAAGGTGAGCATTCTCTTCGTCCGTTAGCTCGTAATGAACTGCCACTCGTAGAGAGGGTAACTCTATCTCGATGGGGAGTACCGCCTCTGTACCGAATACCAATGCGTACGGTGTTGTGTTCGTGGCCATTTTGAACGTAGTTCGATATGCCTAGAGAGCTTCATGCAGACGTTCATGCCAGTCCTTCTTATTTCGCGACACCATCTTTTTTACGATCTTCGTCAAGGTCTTGTTGAAAGCCTCAGCTAGACCGTTAGCTCGGGGATTATAGACCGAAGAGTATCTCTAGTCTATGTTATGTTGTTGTGCGAAGCGTCTGATCTTGTGGCTTCTATAGGCTGGCCCGTTATCGGAGATGATCCATCGCGGAGTTCCAAACCGATAAATGACGTGTGTCTTGAAGAAACGGAGGATATTCTTCATCTTCACTTCCTTCAGCGGTACCGCTTTTGCCCATTTGGAGAAGTAATCAGTTGTCGCTAAAATGAATCGATGTCCTCTGGACGATGCTGGTTCGATGGGGCCGATTATGTCAGTCTCCCACATTTCGAACGGCCAGCTAGAAACTGTTGGATGTATCGGATTTGGATGCTGATGGATAAATTCTCCGTGAATCTTGCACGCATGGCACTGCTTCGCGTATTCGAGCCAGTCTTGGATCATTGTGGGCTAATAATAACCCATCCGTTTGATCTTCAGCTTCATCTTCGGCCCGGCTTGGTGAGAACCACAGAGTCCGTCGTGAGTTTCTTGGACGACTCTCTTTGCCTCTTCAGGTCCCAGGCATCTTAACCACAGAGAATCAAATGATCTCTTATACAGAGTATCATTGACGAAAGCAAAAGACAGAGCTCGTTTCATAAGCCGATGTCTTGAAGACGCATCTTCAGGTGTTCGACGGGATTTGAAGTAGTCTATAAAGACTTCTCTCCAATCTGTAACCTTTTCCTGGTCTTTTATTTGCAGAGTCATTTGCTCGGTCGCTCCCTTTTCTTCGGACGACTCTAGAGATATTTCTGCCGGTGTAAGAACCCAACGGTTTTGCATAACGATCCTCACGTCATCGAGGTTTTCGTCAGCCAGTTCTTTAGCGAGCTTGGCTAACGCATCTGCTTTGCTATTTTCCGCACGCGGTATGCTTTCCAAGGTGTAGGAAGGGATTTGAGTCAGCAACTGTTGTACTCTCTCGCCGTACTTTACCAGCTCTGCCTTGCACGTTTGATAGTTGCCGTTTACTTGACTAACGATCAGTTGGGAGTCTCCGTATATGAGAAGGTTTTCAATTCCCATGTCGACAGCGATCTCGAGACCTGCTATCAAAGCTTCGTATTCAGCTTCGTTGTTCGTCCTCGGCTCTGTTAAGGAGAAGGCAAAGCGCATTATCCCTCCTTGTGGAGTCACGAAGATGAGGCATACCCTTGATTTGATTATAGGGGTGCCTCGTTTGCGCTTCTTCATGGAAGATGCTCCATCAAAATAGAGTTCCCACTGGGTATCATCCCCGTCGATCGTGTTAAACACATGTTCGTCTGGCAATTCGCAGTTCAAAGGAGAATCGACAGGTATTGGATGCTCAGCGAGGAAGTCGGCGATGGCCTGGCCCTTTACTGCTTTGAGGGGTCGATAAGTTATCGAGAACTCCATCAAGAGTAGGGCCCATTTAGCGAGACGTCCTGTTAATATGGCCTTTGACATCAAATATTTGAGGGGATCCACCTTTGATATGAGATGGACCTCATGTGCCAATGTATAGTGTCTGAGCTTTGTTATTGCGAAGATCAACGCCAGGCAGTGTTTTTCAATAGGAGAGTAATTGCTTTCTGCCCTCAGGAGAACTCGACTCAGATAATAAAGGGCTCTTTCCTTCCCTTGGTCGTTTTCTTATGCTCACAGCGCGCCTAAAGAACCTTCAAGGGCTGCTGTGTACAGGACGGGAGATTTTCCTTTAACGGGAGCGGTCAGTACTGGCGGATTCTGCAGGTATTGCTTGATTTCGTCCAGTGCGTTTTGGCATTTGCGATCCCAGACGAAAGGGGTTCCCTTCTTCATCAGGTGACTGTAAGGACGGCACTTGCCTGAGAGATTGGCTATAAATCGCCGGATATACACGAGCTTCCCTTGGAGAGACCGCAATTGCTTGAGAGTCCTTGGCGGAGGCATTTCCATAATCGCCTTGATCTTTGACGAATCTATCTCGATGCCTCGGTGTCGGACGATGAATCCTAGGAATTTGCCCGAGGAAACTCCGAACGCGCATTTGAGAGGGTTCATCTTCAAGTTGTATTACCGGAGGCGTTGAAACACGATCTTCAGATGCTCTAAATGTTTCTCGTATGATTTGCTTTTAACTACGAGGTCGTCGATATAGCATTCGACGATTTCATGGATAAGGTCGTCAAAAATCTTCATCATATCCCTCTGATAGGTGGCACCAGCGTTCTTCAGACCGAAAGGCATCACCTTGTAGCAGAATATGCCCAAAGGGATCCGGAAAGCGGTATGCTTCTGGTCTTCGGGATGCATCTTTATCTGATTGTATCCTGAAGAGCCATCCATGAAGGAGAAAACTTCGTGAGTGGATGTATTATCTATCATCAGCTCAGTGACTGGTACTGGGAAGTCGTCCTTCGGGCAAGCTTTGTTGAGATCCCGAAAGTCCACACATATGCGCACCGTCCCATTTTTCTTCATCACTGGGACGATGTTGGTGATCCAATCAGGATATTGAACCTCTTGGATAAAACCGGAGTCGATTAGTTTCTTGACCTCGGCGTTGATGCTCATCTCAAGCTCGAGCCGCATTCTTCTTGGTGCTTGTTTGACCAGCTTGACGTCCGGAGATACTGCCAATTTGTGTACAGCAATCTCTGGATCTAGTCCTGGCATCTCGGAATAGTTCCATGCGAAGCAGTCTCTATGCTGCATAAGCACGTCCTTTAGTGTAGCCACCCTTTCTTCAGACAGCCGCTCACTGACGAATGTCGGTCGCGGGTCACTTGCCGTCCCTAAATCAATTTTCTTGAGGTTATCTGCAGTAGTATGTATTCCATCTTCCAGCTCTTTTGGCGCCGGTGGAAACTCTGAGATTACCTCGTCATCATCGTTTTCGAACCACCAGGGGAGTTCATCCATATTCTCGGGTCCTTTTTCTGACAGCGTTATCATATGACAAGTACGAGATCGCTTCCAAGACCGATGTTGATCTGGTTCTGCTCTCGTGGTCTTCGGTTCATGCTTCTGCGGCGGGGTTATTCTCCAACTACTGGATAGAGCGAACCTGCCTTGCTGATACTGGTCTTCTACCCAGTTTTTAAATGTGAAGCAGTCTTCGAGAGGATGCCCTATTGCCCTGTGATAGGAGCAATAGTCCGGGTGAGAGACTTCGCCTGCTTGCTCGGGGTGCTTGGACTCTGGGAGGATAATCATTTGATGTTTTATAGCAAGATCAAGTATCTTCTTTATCTTGTCTTGGGCAAAAGAGTACGCTCGACCCATCTTCTTTATAAGAGACAAATCCGGATTTTTCGATTCTCGATCGCGTGGCTTCTTGGTCCCGCTTTGTCTCTGTCGAACGCCTTTCCCACTTTTTGATTTATTTTTGCCTCTGCGTCGGGCCTTTTGTATGACAGGTTGACAAGGAGGAGCATTTTCATTTTTCACAGCCTGCTGAAGGAGGCGTTGCGTTCTGGCTTTCTCGTAGATGGCCATTTCGCGATTATGATCGTCTCGAACCTTTTGACCCGCTTCCCTTATAAGCCTATCCATCTGTTCTTCAAATGATGGACTTGGCATTTTTACGGCGGGAGCTCGTTCTGGTTCAGGGTTAGCATCTTCCCACAGAGCATCTCCTTCTTCATCAAAGTCATGTATGACGTAGCAGTCGCGGAATAGTTCCCGTTTCTTGGATCGAACATATCCAAGCCCGCTCGTTTTAATTCCCCCGTTAGGCAACTTTCGTTGAGTTCCGGGAACGTTCCAGATCCTGTTATAGAATCGTGCTTGTCGCGCAGTTTGCTTAAGGGGTACACCTTGGCGTCTCAAGAGTCTCTTTAGTCCGTCTGTGTAATATCTGGGCAAACAGATGGGCTAGAGCCTGTCAAGTTTAGAATCCATGCCATACCAGATTTCTTTCTCCACTTTGATTTCCCCGGATTGGTAGAATAGGATTGCCTTTTTACCCTTTCGCCTAGGAGGGACGTAGAATGTCTGCAGTTCTTGCACAATATAAGCTTCAAGTGCGTTGAGCTCTTTATAATGCTCTTGCGGAACCATGGCAACTTGTAAACTTTGATCTTCATCAACGAAGGCTTGTATTGATGGCCGAGCAGAGAATATGGCATTGACCTCATCTTCCGAGTCCCTGCCGAAGACCAGAATAGGGGTGGACGGTCCCGGCTTGTTTCGTTGGGGTGGCCCGGAATAAATTATCTCCTCTTCCTCCTCGGTGTCACTCCCGAAGACCGGAATAGTGGTGATAGCTTTGTTCTTGTCTTTCGGTTTGCGACATTTTTCTGTGTCTTTGAAATCTAGCAGGAAGTATTTGGCATCCTCATATTTGCGGACTTCGTTCACGGAGAATGGGTTTAGTTCCCATATCACAGTGTACTCAAGACCATCTTTGAAGTACTTCATACACTGATGTTGTGTAGAAGGAATAATGTTGTACTCGTGTAACCAAGGCCGGCTGAGCAAAGCATTGTAGAATGTTTTGGCGTCAATGACGTGAAATTTAATGTCCGTGACAAGCAACCCAAAGCGTAGTGTCAATATTACAGACCCGAGCGTCCGTATGACTGGGAGTCAAACCCGGAAATGGTGATTTTATCCCGAGCGAGATGCCGAACGCTCATGCAGATTTCCTTCAACACTCTCACATTGAGGAGATTGACACAGGACCTATTATCAACCAGGATTTTGCCTATCTTGATGTCATGATAGTACCCGGAGACATATAGGGGACGGTTGTGCTCGCATGTCCCAAGGAGGAGATCTTCATCGCCGAAGGTGATATCGGCTGTGTGCACTTCTTCTAGCTTGTCCTTCATCTTTTCTTCGGCGAGAAAAGCTTAGAATTGCTCTGGCTCTTGTAGTGCCTTGATCAATGAATCTCTCACCTCTTTGGATAGTAAAGGGCGTCGAGAATGCTGAGCTGCGAGGGTATCTTTCTCAAGTGTGCCAGAACGTTGTAGTCCACGTTGTTTTCCTTTGGCGGGCCCTTGGCTGTTAGCTCTTTGACGGCTTGGTCATCAAGGATGATATCCTCAGGGACCTTTTCTTTACCCTTATCTCTCTATTTGACCTACTGTTCGAGGGCCTGAAATTCTTTTCGGGTAGCGTATGATTGCACAGCTGAATATTTTCACAGGCCTTCGGTTCTTCCACTTTTCCCGAGGTGGACTCTTTGAAGAGAGGGCCAAGAGCTAATTCTTCATCAGAATTATTCCCGAAGGTGAGAACTTGTGATCCACTGGCGTCGATCATGTGACAATTGCCGGTAGCTTTCATATACTCCTCGGTCGCACTTCTTTGCTCCCGACGAGTTTTGCGTTTCATCCGCTTGAAATGTTATCGGTGAGCAACATAACCCTGCCACCAGCTTTTGAAAACGTTGCACTCTTTGGTAGGATGCGCAGTCTTTCGATGATATAAGCAATAGTTAGGATGTATATCCGCGTCATCAGGAGTATTTCCTTCAAAGGGTGGAAACTTCATTCCCATTGATATGGCTTTGGCGAACCTCTTCTTCGTTTTGAACCTGCTTTTACTTGCGGCGGACGTAGTTTGATCTGGTGAGAGTGTTTCGACCCTTTCATCTAGTCGTCGGCATTTGGCCTTTTCAAATATGGCTATCTCACGCTCCAGATCAGCTTTGCTTTTTGAAAGAGCTTCGTTCAAGAATGCATCAATCATTTCATCTGATGGCCCTAGAAGTTCCGGCTCGGGATCTACCCCCAGTTTCTCTGTGTAAGGAGCTTCTTGATCGTCTATTGACGAGTGAGAGATCACATGGCAACTTGCCACATAACCTTCAGATTCATCCGATGAATCTTCTCCATTGTCCTCATCTCCGTCCTCAAGGACGTGGCTGAGAAATTCTTGGAGCGTGACTGGAGTCCGCACCTTCTGGTTATACTCTTCCAGCGTGTCGATCTATTTTTGCAGGTCCGTGCGCTTGTCACCAGGCTTCACGGGCTTTTTGGTCTTCTTCTTCTTCTTCGAATACTTTGACGGCTGGGTGTGAGCACTTTGACTATCACCACCAATTTTCGGTGTTGGGCGCGGTTTCAGCATTCCTTCCGTGATCTCGGGTTCCAGTGGATTTTTCCACCTGACTGTCGGGCATGTTTGGAGATCCTTTAGCATTCTTTTTGTCTTGGCTGAAAAAACGATCTCCCATGGAGCTTCCTCTACAAAAGAGCATGATGCCCCCAGTGTGTCCGCCTTTTTGAGAGCGTGCGGCTGGGGCGGGTTCACCTTCCAGTTCTCGGATAATACGAACTTGCCCTGTTGGTACTGATCTTCTATCCAGCTTTTGAAGATGTAACAATCTTCGATCGGATGGCCCAACATTCGGTGATAAGAGCAGTAGTTAGTGTAAGTATGCGGCAGCGTCCCGGCCGTCTAACAGACGCCAAAATGCGGAACAAAACTTTTACGACTGGCGCTATCTCGTACTATAGCCCGGATCTGCCATTAAAGCTAAACTAACATATTGTAAAGAGGGTAGAATTGTTATACCGAACGATCCGAGTCCTTCGGTCTTTAACCATCATCCCACGCTTTGTTGCGGCGGCTTCGATCTTCTGAAACTCCAGTTTCGTCGTCCAGGTGGCACCACGTCGACGGATCTTTAAACGGGCTCCCGCCTCTGAACCGAGGCAACTCGATCGTCAAGTTTGCCAAAAGAGATGACCAAGATGTTGTAGAGAATGAGTAGAACACTTTGTCTCATTACGTCCAAGGCTATGGACGAACGGTTAAAAGAAGTTGCCAATTGGAAATCGAGTGAATGGAAATTAAACTATATGAAATTTCCATACACTAAAGAATCATAATCTTTTGCAAATGAATCAATCCTCATTGCCACAAGAGGGGGCTGGCCACAATTATAGAAGGAGGGGGTGAGTGTAGGAGTTTCATGTGGTGACCATAAGCTTAGAACTTATCACAACCTAACAACAAAGCATGAATCACTAGAAACCATTAATTGCAAACCAATCACAATTAACCTAATCACCTTGTCATTAAATGCATCATTAATGACCAAATGACACATCAAGCCACCTCACCACTTCTAGAAGCATCTAGAAGCATGACTCACCCTCAAGACGAAAAGAAAAATCCGCATTTAACCGAATGTTAAATACGGCTGATAGAAAACTGGAAACTGGCAACTTCCAAAAGTGATCCTGAAACGAATTTCAGGATAACCCCGTAACAGTATAAACATACCCGCATTTGTATTACGACAGAATACAAATGCAACTGAGACAAAGATATTATATCTACACAGTATAATACTGGGATCCGGCTTAAACCAACGCCTACCAGTATTATCTGCCCGAAAAATGACACGTGCAAAAACGCACGTGCTTTTTCCGAACCCTGCCATAATACCATACGGCATCTACAACGTTTCGCCCGAACTTAGGAAACTGTCTGTAGGGGACTCTAATGACTCATCAGTACACCGGCACTGGATATAACCTCTAGCACGTCAGAGGTACAAGCTGTACGTAACGGTTTACCTATGTATTGATTGGAAAGGAAGTTGACGAGCGAACTTATCTATAAACCCTACTGAGCTTGACAGTGACAATATCCGTACAGTCCGGTCCATTCGTCTTATGAGTATCGCATATAGGGCCTAGGGGGCCGGTAAACGTCAGACCCCTAATAGCTGTATAAGTCGTGTCAGAGAGTAGCCCAGAACACCCTGAGATACTACTGGTATACCTACCAGTATATCTCGATTACCCTGGCCAGGGATTTCTTGTAATGGCTCTCCTAAACACAGCGTGATCTCACCCCCAATACCGGGAGAGATGAATCCTCGAAGATCCGCTCACTTGCCTCCAATGTGGCTCGGGACTGTACCCAACTAAAACCTGTTTGCACAACTCCTTTGAGCGTGGTAGGGTAGTAATCTAAGCACAGTGGGAACTCACACGAGACAAATGACGACCTCAGGTTGATGAACTAACCTGTACACATGTCACCAGGGAACTGCTATCTGACGATATGTATAATACCAACTAGCATGTTCCCGGCGAGTCCTGTCCGGTGTACTCATAACCCAATGAGCACCTGTATACATCTTAGGTGAATCAACTAACACCAATGGCTTGTGAGACCGGCCACCGCCCCTCGTCGGGGTCTCGACTGTATACACTAGTCTACTCTGGAGTATCGATGCCCTGTCTCGAAACTCCCACGACTAGGGACACTTTTAAGGATGTGCTTACAGACCCCAGCTCTCACGTATATGATCGCCATCGTACTGCCGATAGTCAAGCAAGAATCCTATGGGCTCTATCATCATGCAATAGTGAACTAAAGTATGTATACGATGATAAAGACAAACCAGATAGCATACTATCATCTCGAGCAAGATTGTCCTATTGGTATAGGTCCTCCCTCAATCATTGCAATAAAGTACCTGCGATACAATAATTGACTTAGAGGGCACTATATCCAACAATCTCCCACTTGCACTTAAGGCTAATTATTGCGATGTTGTGTACTCACAGCTCATGTGATACCGAACATCCAACTCCTCCACTAATCAGTTTCACAAAGCACGTTTGCAAAACTATTGTGTTCGAGAAATAGCCTCAGTGAGTGGATCCGCTTCAGTGTTTCTTTCTGTATCTCTCTATATCTCAACTTCGCGGAGAAAACCATCTCCCGAATTGAGTAATACCTATCTTAGAATATGTTTGGATACCTGATGGGACCTAGTTCATAAATGAACTTCAAATCCAAACCTCTTAGACTGTATCGATCACTGAAACTAATCAGTGTCCAGCACTATGCCTCCCACAGTATCCTCTTGGACCATCTGTCCATAATACTGTCCCTCGTCTGAGGGAAAACTATAACTATGACAATCACTCTGTTATCCATGTCACCTTTGAAGCCTGGAATAATAACTGTCTCCCGAAGGAGGCTGCCGTCATCAAATCCGTAGAACATGTACTTATGTTCTATAACTGCTTCTTTATGTTTCTTCAGGATTGGATTAATATAATCTTATCGCATCTAGTGCAAAAACGACATCTGGTGTGGTACTTGATATGTCACGATTGACTCAATTGCCTAAGTAAGTGATCTGCCAATCATGCACGTCCCTCCCCCTTTAGTCTGTAAGACACTTTTAGAGAGGGTGACTCCATCACCGGCAGGTACACCACCATGCCAAGAGTCAACTATTCTAAAATATTATTAGAATACTGTCAAAGTACCCATATTGGGAAACTACCCAAATCTAGATCTAAAACCATAGATTTAGTAACCAGAATGTCTGATATTATACCCAGATCCTTTGTGGAGAAACATCTGTGTGACGACCACGGTACAACCGATCGTAGTATAGGAATTTTACTTCCTACTCTGTGTATGTCATCCATATACCAGGACATCACACCCTACTACCTTCTTAACAGATCCATCCCCTATTCTGATGAAGTCAAACCCATGACTGTTACATCAAAAATAGATGATCTATCTCCGCTATTCTGCTCAAGTCTATAAGTAGACACTAGCTACTTGCCCACTATGCTTCCGCTGCTCCCACTGACTACGACAACCCTCTGGCAGAATAATATGTACGTACACTTCTAAAGCTAGTTTAGAACGACACTATACTTATCCTCCTGCCGGGTCTCATTGTTTGGAACAACAGTAGTGTCAAGTTTGGGTAAACAAGAACCTCCTTGTCACCTTCCTTGAGCTACCGGAGTACCTCTCGGGTGTCTGAGGTTACCCACCATATCTGCGGAGTGGCTAATGGAATGTCAAACCTGATTGAATATATAGGTCCTATTAAATTTTCCGTAATCGTTTGCGGTTCTGGAATCACTTCCAGTTCTACCATACTCCCACTTTTGTTTTCTGAAAAAATCCATTTTATTAAAACCGTGGTGAGTCAAGAACAATATCACTATTGATCTTCCAGATGGTAGAAAATCAACCCTCGTCGAAGTTAGGGTCAACCCACAAACTGCCATTACAGAAACGTGCCTTGAGTTATCCAGTGTCTGGTTTTAAGCATAAGCTGGACAACTCCCCTTACCTTAACATCGTTAAGATATGAAGCATTCTATATCCAATATAGAAACATTGGCACTTATTTAATTGGAACCGGATTCAAATCATGCAGCTATCTCCAGTGCATATCATCTTAATGGAGAGAGGCTAATCAACATTACTCAACTTAGGAATCCATCCATTTATGAGTAACCTGAAAGAGATACAAGTTTCTCAAAACTATTACTATCAACTGAATACCAATCACAAGTATTTACATCTTTGATTTCTTTGAAGAATCCCGATACTTGCGACACCTGGTTCTCTACTTTATTCTTATACCCGTAACTTCTCAATACTTAGACATTGTATTTCTACGAAACACTTATCTAAAAACTAGAGAAGTTACAAGTAAACAGAATATAGTACGAGGACCAACCCCTTTGTCCTGATGGACACTGGACAACATACAATACTCTGTATAAGTCTGCTGAGTTGAATAACTCAAAACTTGTGTATCGTAGGTTGAAAACTGTGCCCAGGCGATTTCCTCAAATATCACCAATTACAACGAATTCCGATATAATGAGGATGATCACCTAATTCCCAATAACTTACTCCCACTCATTATCTGTAAAACTATACAGATGTGAGAATCATACCTGGTAAATACATACTCTGGAGTAAGTATCCAATCGGGAAATCAGTTTTCTATTAACAATGCACAGTGAATATGAAACATAAATATGTTTCATAGAGGTATCCTGGTATTCTTAGTAATGCCTCTTCCATAATCCAATTCATGACTATAACCGTATATTTCTTTGCCATCTCTCCAAATCCCTTTATTTGTCTTTAGTCATCACCTTCGGTACACCATTGTTAGGCTAAGTGGTTTTCTTCCTTCCCTACCGTTCGGCACCAGCCTATGGTTTGGAAGAAGAATATCCAGTAAGCATAATAGGTGTACCCTCCTTAACCTAGGAGTACTCGCAACTTGAGAGAACATGATGATAAAAGACAACTGAATAAACCTTATTCCCATTTCTCCTGAACCAGAATCCATCCTCCAAAAGATATCCTTCGAGTTCGTATATAACCATACGATGGATTTATCCAATGTAATTGGATGTACGTAGTGATACGGGTTGTTCTGGAGAAATCAAAGGTGAAGTAGGAGTGGCGATGAAACACGTGGTTTGGTCGTGAATGTTAATAGTCACAATTTACTTTGCCCTCTTTCTAATCCCTTTATTTTGTCTTTACATATTACCTTCTGCACACCCTACTTAGGCTAATTGGTTTTCTTCATTCCCTACCTTTCGGCACCTGCCTATGGTTTGGAATAAGACTATCCAATAAGCGTAATAGGTGTACTCTCCAAAAATAAGGAGCCCTCGCAACCTGAGAGAAGGTGATAATAAAAGACAACTGAATAAACCAATTCTATTTCTCCTTAACCTGGATCCATCCTCGAAGAAATCCCTCCGAGTTCGTATATAACCATACGATGAATCTATCCAATGGAAGTGGATGTCCGTAGTAATACGGGGTGTTCTGAGAAATACAAAAGGTAAAAGAAGGAGCGGTAATGACTTATGCAACTATAGACAATCCAAAAGCCAGTATTTTAAGAAGGTTCGGTCAACTTGGTCACTAAGTCATAGTCTAGGGTCGGTCAAAAGTCGCTGCCAAAGAGAGAGAGAAAAGAAACACTCTGCGTGCACTCTAACCTAGATCAGAATGGTTATCACTTAATTTAATCTGGAAACCTCCCACTGTAATCTCAAATTCTCCTCCAAACTTGAAAGAAGAATTAGTCGGGATCACCGGAAGAGTAAACCAACTCATCAGTGGGAATCGGGATCCAACTATCATCGCATGATAACTTGATGGAAGCCACTCAAGTTAACACACTCTAGAAGGTATGCGCAAGTCTGGCAAGTTTCCTGTATGTTTGAAACTCCCGATATAATTTTTATCCCATGCACTTATGACCTTGACGTAGGCCAACAAATCATAAGCCACATGTCAAGTTCTACCCATCGTTGTCCTGATTAATTTTGGTCATCGTACATGCCTTTGACGTAGGCCAACAAGGCTGTACGTCTGTCCTAAACTAATGCATCTATCTGTGCAACAAATGAATACCCAGCAGCTACCAAACACTACGCCTTGACGTAGGCCAACAAACATAGCTTGAATACTACTGACCATCCATAAGAAACGACGGAGGATTACGGCTGGTTTTTGGCGAAAAACCTTTAACGTAATAAACTTGATCTTGTTGAAGGAATCTGATAGAATTTTATAAAAAATATAGTAGCGAAAACCTTTTGCTAAAGAAGTCACTTCCGGTGAAGGGATCTCGTCTCTTTCCTCGTAGAATGAGGTGCAGGATATTCCAACTGAATACCGCGATGCAAAGCAACTTGTAATCGATTATATACAAGTTATTACCTTGATGCAAACTTCTGCCCAAGGGGTCACTCCCGGTGAAGGGATCTCGGCCCCTGCCTCGTCGAATGAGGTGCAGGATATTCTAACTGAATATCACTATGCAAAACAAAAGGAAACGTCTTTGTAATAACTTCTTCTTTTAAAATTTGTTCCAACAACATCAAATACAGGTTTGTTTTATCCTTGCATTAATAAGAATCAATGCAGTCCCATCAATCAATCACACCAGAAAAGAACAAAAATAAAATGTACGTATATGCCATCCGCATTCATCACTGGGTCCCGTCATCACCCGTTAGGTTACTTAACTAACGACAGAGCGGGGCTGGACTAGCACGGGTGTAAAACATATACAACATCTAATAGTATATAGACTAATATACAATAATCGCTCCAGGCGTGATAATATGCAACAATACAGAAAAGTAATAAGCATCACAGAACAATACAGATAATCTGGGATCCCCGGGTTTCACAGAGCCGCTGATGAAAACCGACGTTCCCCTGGTCGTGTGGATAGCCTGTGCAATGAAACCTAGAACCCTACGGGTGCGGCAAGTTACCCGCCAAAACCTGAAGCGAGGTGGTCCCCACAACATAGTGAATGGAACACCCGGCACTTCACGGAATCCGGTAAATCGAGCACCCCTCCTTGGTTCAACCTGTACCCCCTACGAGTGCGGCGAATAGTCTGCCAATTCTAGAGTGAGGTCTCTTTGCCTGTCAAAGCCATGAGATACGGACCCGTTGCCCTTCAGAACCCGGCTATCCGTGCACTCCTTCGCGGGGTAAACCTAGTACAGAAATAAAAATATGTACAACGGGTACATCGACCTCGACCCGGTCGTGCCCCAAAAGAATATTATACAAACAGGCAGTGACGGCAGTCCACATGTTGGACGCTCGCCCCGCAATATCAAATGTATAAATAAATCTAAACAGCACTATCATTGCACCCTGCTATCCACCACGACAAATCCGCAACATCATAGCACAACACAAAACATCAACGCGAATGTCACGTTCGCAAACCCATCTAAAAGAACTATAGCAATCAGACGCGGTTTACCGATCAAATGACATTTCCGGTCGGAGATATAATGTAAGTACTGTAAACTAATACGTTTAAAATTTCAATCGACTAAATTTCCCGAAGTGGGCCCCACAAACATCTGGTGTACAGTAATAAAATATGGGCCCAAAAGACATATACCAAAAACCACAATTTCCTATGGAAAACTCACTGGAAAAATTTGGCGCACTGTTCCCACAAAAGCGCGGCGGATCAGCGGCCAAACCCTGGTTTGGGCCGCTGATCCACGGCCGTTTTGTGGGATCACGTGACCAAATTTTACCAGTGTGCTAAGAATTGCCTGCTTAGTTTTCTGTGATATGTCAAATAATTTTTAGACCAGATTAAAAATCGACAAAAACTATGAACAGAAAATTGTAGTTTGGCGAAAATCCGTTCGATCGATATTTTAAACGCGTTAGCACAAGTTAGTAAAGCTTAATGGTGAGGCTCTGATACCACTGTAAGTATGCGGCAGCGCCCCGGCCGTCTAACAGACGCCAAAATGCGGAACAAAACTTTTACGACTGGCGCTATCACGTACTATAACCCGGATCTGCCATTAAAGCTAAACTAACATATTGTAAAGATGGTAGAATTGTTATACCGAACGATCCGAGTCCTTCGGTCTTTAACCATCATCCCACGCTTTGTTGCGGCTGCTTCGATCTTCTGAAACTCCAATTTCGTCGTCCAGGTGGCACCACGTCGACGGATCTTTAAACGGGCTCCCGCCTCTGAACCGAGGCAACTCGATCGTCAAGTTTGCCAAAAGAGATGACCAAGATGTTGTAGAGAATGAGTAGAACACTTTGCCTCGTTACGTCCAAGGCTATGGACGAACGGTTAAAAGAAGTTGCCAATTGGAAATCGGGTGAATGGAAATTAAACTATATGAAATTTCCATACACTAAAGTATCATAATCTTTTGCAAATGAATCAATCCTCATTGCCACAAGAGGGGGCCGACCACAATTATAGAAGGAGCGGGTGAGTGTAGGAGTTTCAAGTGGTGACCATAAGCTTAGAACTTATCATAACCTAACAACAAAGCATGAATCACTAGAAACCATTAATTGCAAACCAATCACAATTAACCTAGTCACCTTGTCATTAAATGCATCATTAATGACCAAATGACACATCAAGCCACCTCACCACTTCTAGAAGCATCTAGAAGCATGACTCACCTTCAAGACGAAAAGACAAATCCGCATTTAACCGAATGTTAAATACGGCTGATAGAAAACTGGAAACTGGAAACTTCCAAAAGTGATCCTGAAACGAATTTCAGGATAACCCCGTAACAGTATAAACATACCCACATTTGTATTACGACCGAATACAAATGCAACTGAGACAAAGATATTATATCTACACAGTATAATACTGGGATCCGGCTTAAACCAAAGCCTACCAGTATTATCTGCCCGAAAAATGACACGTGGGAAAACGCACGTGCTTTTTCCAAACCCTGCCATAATACCATACGGCATCTACAACGTTTCGCCCGAACTTAGGAAACTGTCTGTGGGGGACTCTAATGACTCATCAATACACCGGCACTGGGTATAACCTCTAGCACGTCAGAGGTACAAGCTGTACGTAACGGTTTACCTATATATTGATTGGAAAGGAAGCTGACGAGCGAACTCATCTATAAACCCTACTGAGCTTGACAGTGACAATATCCGTACAGTCCGGTCCATTCGTCTTATGAGTATCGCATATAGGGCCTAGGGGGCCGGTAAACGTCAGACCCTTAATAGCTGTATAAGTCGTGTCAGAGAGCAGCCCAGAACACCCTAAGATACTACTGGTATACCTACCAGTATATCTCGATTACCCTGGCCAAGTATTTCGTGTAATGGCTCTCCTAAACACAGCGCGATCTTACCCCCAATACCGGGAGAGACGAATCCCCGAAGATCCGCTCACTTGCCTCCAATACGGCTCGGGACTGTACCCAACTAAAACCTGTTTGCACAACTCCTTTGAGCGTGGTAGGGTAGTAATCTAAGCACAGTGGGAACTCACACGAGACAAATGACGACCTCAGGTTGATGAACTAACCTGTACACATGTCACCAGGGAACTGCTATCTGACGATATGTATAATACCAACTAGCATGTTCCCGGCGAGTCCTGTCCGGTGTACTCATAACCCAATGAGCACCTGTATACATCTTAGGTGAATCAACTAACACCAATGGCTTGTGAGACCGGCCACCGCCCCTCGTCGGGGTCTCGACTGTATACACTAGTCTACTCTGGAGTATCGATGCCCTGTCTCGAAACTCCCACGACTAGGGACACTTTTAAGGATGTGCTTACAGACCCCAGCTCTCACGTATATGATCGCCATCATACTGCCGATAGTCAAGCAAGAATCCTATGGGCTCTATCATCATGCAATAGTGAACTAAAGTATGTATACGATGATAAAGACAAACCAGATAGCATACTATCATCTCGAGCAAGATTGTCTTATTGGTATAGGTCCTCCCCCAATCATTGCAATAAAGTACCTGCGATACAATAATTGACTTAGCTGTAAGTGCACGGCGGCGCCCCGGCCGTCAATCCGACGCCGGAATGCGGAAGCGGTGAAAAACTTTAAATTTTTGCGGACTTAGCAAACCGGCACCACCGCGCACTAAACACCCGGATCGTAACCATTAACAAGTCTAAGCTAACTAGAAGAAGGGTTAGAGTTATACCGACGATCCAAGTCCTCCGGTCTTCTCGTCATCGTCCCGATCTCCTGCGGAATGTCCCGTCTCCTCCTCGTCGCCGGAAGTGCACCACACCGCCTACTTCTTTTACGGGCTCCCACCTCAATGCCGAGGCAACTCGGGCACGAAGCCGGCTACTCGACGTGCCCAAGGTTCGCTGTAGAATGTAGCGAGCAAGTCTCATTTGGGGTTATCGGAATTGCCTTTTTGGTGGAGGGATGATACAAGAACAATGTGGAGGAACTTTGGGGATTTTGGGAACATGAAATGAACAAAAACCCCACACCCAAAAACTTGGACAGCCCCTATAGGGAAGTGGCCGGCCATTCCCATGAGGGTGAGTGAGAATGAGGGAGAGTATGATAGAAAAGGAGAGAGCCATCCAATAATGCAATGGAGAGAGAGAGAAGGCTATCATGCCAAAAAGGAAATGATCACAACAATAAACCCACACTCAACCAACCTCACCCCTCATCATCATCAACCATCATGCCCACTACAAGTCAAGCCATCATGAGAATGAGAAGTCAATGATGGTGCACATCATGAAAACCATCATGATGCTACAATAAGCAAAGACCCCCTCCACAAAAAGCCTATTTGCAATAATGCAAATAAACCCTCCTCCACCAAACATCGGCCAATGAACGATCAAAGGAAAATTGGCCGAAACGGAAAACAAACTGGCAACTCCAAAAACTGGTCCCGTAATAAATTACAGGAAAACCCCGATACTGTGCATACACACCCGCATTTGTATTCCGACCGAAATACAAAATGCAATGAGACAAAATCTACACTGTACTATACTAGGATCCGGCTTAAACCAAAGCCGGCTAGTAATATCCGTTCGATCCTGATTCGTGCAATACCGCACGTATCTGATCGAACCCTGCCATATAACCATACGGCCTATAGTACAAACTGTCCGATCCTGATCCGTGCAATACCGCACGTATCTGATCGGACCTTGCCATATCTCCATACGGCCTCTACAACCTTTCGCCCGAAAGCTTGAGTAACAGAATGTGGGGGACTCTAAAGACTCATCAACACCTTGGTTGTGGATTTAACCACTAGCACGTTAGAGGTATAAGCCAATACATAACGGGCTACCAGGTATTGACCAAAAGGGACGTCTGTGAGCGAACTCAGCCTGACACCCTACTGAGCCTGTCAGTGACAATATCCGTGCAGTCCGGTCCGTTCGTCTATGAGTATCGCATGGCGGGCCTAGGGGGTTGGTAAAAGTCAGACCCCCAAAAGCGGTACAAGTCGTGTCGGAGTGTAGCCCAGAACACCCTGAGATACTACTGGAATACCTACCAGTAAATCTCCTTGCCTTGGCCAAGGACTTTGTGTAATGGCTCTCCTAGACACAGCACGACCTCATCCCCAATACCGGGAGAGACGAACCCCTGAAGATATGCTCACTGCCTCCATGTGGCTCGGGACTGTACCCAACTAAAACCTGTTTGCACGACTCCTTTGAGCCGTGGTAGGGTAGTAATCAAAGTACAGTGGGAACTCACACGAGACAAATGACGATCCCCAGGTCGATGAACTAACCTGCACACATGTCACCAGGGAACTGCCATCTGACGTCTGGTATATGACCAACTAGCATGTTTCCGGCGAGTCCTGTCCGGTGTACTCATAACCCAATGAGCATCTGTATACATCTTAGGTGATCCAACTGACACCAGTGGCTTGTGAGACCGGCCACCGCCCCTCGTCGGGGTCTCGACTGTATACACTAGTCTACTAATGGAGTATCGATGCCCAGTCTCGAAACTCCCACGACTAGGGACCTTTTAAGGATAAGCTTATAGACCCCCAGCTCCCACTTATATGATCGCCCTCATACTGCTGGTGGTCAAGCAAGAATCCTAGGGGCTCTATCAACGTGTAATAGCGACGTGTCAGGTCACCTAAAGCAGTACACGATGATAAAGGTAAACCAGATAGCATACTATCATCTCGAGTAAGACTGTCCTACCGGGATAGGTCCTCCCTCAATCATTACAATCACGTACCTGTGACCTAATAATTGACTCTGAGGGCACTATCTCCAACAATCTCCCACTTGCACTCAAGGCTAATTATTGCGATGTCGCATACTCACAGCTCGTGTGATACCGAACATCCAACTCCTCTACTAGTCAGTCTCACAAAGCTCGTTTGCGGAACTATTGCGTTCGAGGAATAGCCTCAGTGAGTGGATCCGCTTAGTTGTTTCTTTCTATGTCTCTCTATATCTCAAGTTCGCGGAGAAAGCCATCTCCCGAAATGAGCAATACCTGTCTTAGAATGTGTCTGGATGTCTGATGGGACATAGCTCATAAATGAACTCCAAATCCAAACTTCTTAGACTGTATCGTCAACTGAACTTAATCAGTATCCTGCGCGCCATGCCTCCCTCAGTATTGCCTTGGACCACCTGTCCAAAATACTGCCTCTTATCAGAAGGAAAACTATAACTCTGACAACCTCCTTGTCGTCCATGTCACCTTGGAAGCCTGGAATGATAACTGTCTCCTGAATGAGGCTGTCGTTATCATCTCCCTAGAACATCCACTTATGTTCTAAAACTTCTTCCGACTGTTTCTCCAGGATTGGATTAATGTCAACTTATTGCATCTAGTGCAAGAACAACATCTGGTGTGGTACTTGACATCTCATGATTGACTCAATTGCCTAAGCAAGTGATCTGCCAATCATGCACATCCCTCTCCCCTTTAGTCTGTAAGACACCTTTGGAGAGGGTGACTCCATTACCTGCAGGTACACTACCGTGCCAGGAGTCGTTCATTCTAAATACCCTTAGAATGCTGTCTAAGTACCCTGATTGGGAAACCACCCAAATCTAGATCTAAAACCATAGATCTAGTAACCAGTATGTCAGACATAAAGTCCAAGTCCTTTGTGGAGAAACTACTGTGTGACGACCAAAGTATAACCGATTGTAGTATAGGAGTTTCTTTTCCTACTTTGTGTACGTCATCCAAATTTCAGGATATCACACCCTACTACCTTCTCAACAGATCCATCTCCTATTCTGATGAAGTCAAACCCATGACTGTCACGTAAGAAATAGATGATCAATCTCCGCTACATCTGCTTTAGTCTATAAATAGACATAAGCTACTTGTCCACCAATGCTTCCGCTGCTCCCACTGACTACGACAACCCTCTGGCAGAGTTATATAGACGTACACTTCTAAAACTAGTTTAGAACGACGCTGTACTCATTCTCCCGCCGGGTCTCGCAGCCTGGAACAACAGCAATGGTAATTGTGGGTAAACAAGAACTTCCCTGTCACCGTCCTTGAGGCTACCGTAGTACCTCTCTGGTGCCTGAAGTTACCCACCTTATCTGCGGAGTGGCCAATGGAATGTCAATCCAGATTGAATCTTTAGGTTCCTTATCAAATCTTCAGTAATCGTTTGTGGTTCTGGAATCACTTCCAGTTCTACCATACTCCCACTACTGTTTTCTGAAAAAATCCATTTTTAATAAAACTGTGGCGAGTCTAGAACAATATCTCTATTGTTCATCCAGATGGTAGAAAGTCAACCCTCGTCATGCCCTGGGTCAACCCACAAACAGCCATTACAGAAACGTGCCTTGAGTTGTCCAGTGTCTGGTTTTAATCATAAACCGGACAACTCCCCGTACCTTAACATCGTTAAGATATGAACTGTTCTATATCCAATATAGAAACAGAGGCACTGATTTAATTGAACCAGATCCAAATCATGCAACTGTCTCCAGTGCATGTCAACTAAATGGAAGGAGGCGGATCAGCGTTACTCAACTTAGGAATGCTTCCAATTATGAGTAACCTGAAAGAGAAGCAAGATCTCTTAATCATTACTATCAACTGAATACCAAATACAAGTATCTACATCTTCGATCACTTTGAAGAATCCCGATACTTGCTACACCTGGTTCTCTACTCCATTCAAATACCTATAACTTCTCAAAATTCGGACCCTGTGTTTCCTACGAAACACCTGTCTAAAAACTAGAGAAGTCATAAGTAAACCGAATATAGTACGAGGACCAACCCCTCTGTCCTGATGGACCCTGGACAACATACAATACTCTGCATAAGTCCCTTGAGTCTGATAACTCATTCACTGTGTGTTGTAGGTTGAAATCTGTACTTATGGTTAAGAAGAATTACACCGCTGTTTAATGCTCCTTACCTAACTATCCACTGATATAGGTAAATGTCGTAGACATAATTTCAGAAAGGTATATCTCACTCTATGAAAATAGACGTACAGATATATCAATTTGAAATTGGTGCATAACAGCGGATATTCAAAACCAAATATTTGCCGACCGGCAAACAGCCCAGGTGATTTCCTCAAATATCACTGATTACAACGAATCCCGATATAATGAGGATAATCACCCAATTCCCAATAACTTACTCCCACTCATCATCTGTAAAACCATACAGATGTGAGAATCATACCTGGTAAATACATACCCTGGAGCAAGTGTCTAATCGGGAAATCAGTTTTCCTTTAACTGTACACAGTGAAACTGAAACATTGAAATGTTTCGATGGGGTATCCTGGTGTTCCTAGTAATGCCTCTTCCAGATTCACGACTGTAACCGTATAGTTCTTTGCCACCTCTCCAAATCCCTTCATATGTCTTTAGTCTTTACCTTCTGCACACCCCTTTAGGCCAAATGGTTTTCTTCCTTCCCTACCGTTCGGCATCAGCCTATGGTTTGGAAGAAGACTATCCAATAAGCATAATGGGTGTACTGTTCCAATCCTAGTAACACTCGCAACACGAGAGAAGGTGAAGATAAAAGACACCTGAATGTACTTTATTCATATTTCTCCTGAACCAGGATCCATCCCCGACTGGAACAAGTTCCTTTCGGGTTCGTATATAATCATACGATGGAGTATCCAAATAAACTGTGGATCTTCGTAGTGATATGGAGTGTCCTGGAGAAATACAAAGGTGATGTGGGAGTGGTAACGAAATACCTGGTTTGGTCGTGAATATCTGTTGCAATTTACTTTGCCCTCTTACTAATCCCTTGTTTTGTCTTAACTTAATACCTTCTGCACACCATCGTTATGCTAATTGGTTTTCTTCATTCCCCACCGGTCGGCACCAGCCTAAGGTTTGGAAGAAGACAATCCAATTTGCGTAATAGGTGTACTACCCCTAAACCAAGGAGTACTCGTAACCTGAGAGAGGGTAAAAGGAAAAGACAACTGAATAATCCTATCCGTTTTCTCCAGAACCGGAAACCACCCTCGAATAAATTCTTTCGAGTTCGTATCTAACCATACGATGGTTTTGTCCAATGGAAGTGGACGTTCGTAGTAATACGGGGTGTCCTGGAGAAAAGGGTAAAAGTAGGAGTGGCAATGAGGTTTGCAACTCTGACAATCCAAAAAGCCAGTGTTTAAGAAGGTTCGGTCAATTTGGTCACTGAGTCATAGTCTTAGGGTTGGGTCAAATGGTCGCTGCCAGAGAGAGAGAGAAAAGAAATACTCAGCGTGCACTCTAACCTAGATCAGAATGGTTACCAATTTATCTAATCTGGAATCCTCCCACTGTACCTCAAATTCTCCTCCAAACCTGAAAGAAGAATTAGTCGGGGTCACCCGAGGAGTAAACTAACTCATCAGTGGGAATCGGGATCCAACTATCATCACATGATAACGTGACGGAATCCGCTCACGCTACCACACTCCAGAAGGTATGCGCATATCTGGCAAGTTTCAGTTCTTTTGAAACTCCCGATGTGATTTCTGCCCCATGCTCTTATGACCTTGACTTTGGCCAACATATCATAAGTCACATGTCAAGTTCTACCCGTCATTCTCCAGGTTAATTTGAATCCACCCGTACATACCCTTGACTTTGGCCAACATGGCAGTACGACTGTTCCAAACCAACGCATCTATCTATGCTGCATATGAATACCCAATAGCTACCAATCACTGTGCCTTGACTTTGGCCAACATACACAGCTTGAATACTATTGACCACCCATATGAAACGACGGAGGGCTACGAATGGTTTCTGGCGAAAACCTTTAACGTAATGAACTTGATATCGTCGAAGGAACGGATAGCTTTTAAAAATATAGTGACGAAAACCGTTGCTAAAGAGGTCACTCCCGGTGAAGGGATCTCGGCTCTTTCCCCGTAGAATGGGGTGCAGGATATTCCAAATGAATACCGCGATGCAAAGCAAAAGTAATCGGCTATAGTGAAGTTAATGCCCTGACGCAAACTTCTGTCCAAGGGGTCACTCCCGGTGAAGGGATCTCGACCCTTGCCTCGTCGACTGAGGAGCAGGATATTCCAAGTGAATACCACGATGCAAAACAAAAGTAAACGTCCTTGCAATAACAGCTTTTTGAAAAGTGTTCCAACAACATCAGATTAGGTTTGTTTTTAACTTGCATTGATCCGAATCAACGCAGTCCCATCAATTGATTACACCAAAAAGAACGAAAATATACTGATGTACGTATATGCCATCCGCATTCACCACTGGGTCCCGTCATTACCCGTTAGGTTAGCTAACTAACGACAGAGCGGGGACTGGACTAGCGCGGATGCAAAACATATACAACATCTACTAATATATATACCAATATATTATATTTCGCTCAAGGCGTGAATAGAATGCAACATCACAGAAATGTACAGCATCACAGAAACAATACAGATATCTGGGATCCCCGGGTTTCACAGAGCCGCTGAAACCCGACGTTCCCCTGGTCGTGTGGATAGCCTGTGCAATGAAATCCTAGACCCCTACGGGCGCGGCAAGTTACCCGCCAAAACCTGAAGCGAGGCAGCCCCCTTCAGCAACGTGAATGGACCACCCAGCACTTCACGGAATCCGGTAACTTGGGCACCCCTCCTGGGTCAACCTGTACCCCCTACGAGTGCGGCGAATAGCCCGCCAATCCCAGAGTGAAGCCCCCTCCGTCTCAATGCCATGAGATGCGGGCTTGTTGCCCTCTAGAACCCGGCTATCCGTGCACCCCTCCGCGGGGCAATCCTAGTACAGAAAGTAAAATATACATATAACGGGTACATCGACCGCAACCAGGTCGTGCCCCAAAAGAATAATACAAACAGGCAGTGACGGCAGTCCACATGTCGGACGCTCGCCCCGCAATATCAAATGTACATAATACAACAAAACTGTACTAGCATTGCATACAGGCTATCCCCCACGACCGATCCGCAACATCACAGCAAAAACAAAACATCAACGTGAAAATCACGTTCGCAAATCCGTCTAACCGGGCTATAGCAGTTAGACCGGATTTACCGATCAAGTGACATTCACGGTCGCAGATATAATGTAAATACTATGAAAAATGTGTTTAAAATTTTCCGATTGACCAAAAATTAACAAGTGGGCCCCCAAACCAATACTGCAGCACTCACAGAAAAACTGGGCCCAATTTTAATATTCCAAAACCCATATTTTAAGCCCACAAGCCCACTGGAAAAAATTGATGAACTGAAGTCTTATTCCTGCGGCGGAAGCGCGGCCAATGAGGGGCTTAGGCCGCCCTTCCGCGGTCGTACGGAATCATCACTTCACCAAAATTTTGCAGTATTCTTAGAACTCTCTGCACATCACTCTGAGACAACCTGAAAAATTTTTGGACTCAAAAAAAATTCGACAGAAACTGATGTGCATGAAAAATGCGGTTTCGGGATTTTGTTCGATCGGAAACGTAAAACACATTACACCAAGCTAGACTATGTTAATGGCGAGGCTCTGATACCACTGTAAGTGCACGGCGGCGCCCCGGCCGTCAATCCGACGCCGGAATGCGGAAGCGGTGAAAAACTTTAAATTTTTGCGGACTTAGCAAACCGGCACCACCGCGCACTAAACACCCGGATCGTAACCATTAACAAGTCTAAGCTAACTAGAAGAAGGGTTAGAGTTATACCGACGATCCAAGTCCTCCGGTCTTCTCGTCATCGTCCCGATCTCCTGCGGAATGTCCCGTCTCCTCCTCGTCGCCGGAAGTGCACCACACCGCCTACTTCTTTTACGGGCTCCCACCTCAATGCCGAGGCAACTCGGGCACGAAGCCGGCTACTCGACGTGCCCAAGGTTCGCTGTAGAATGTAGCGAGCAAGTCTCATTTGGGGTTATCGGAATTGCCTTTTTGGTGGAGGGATGATACAAGAACAATG
Source organism: Agapanthus africanus (assembly GCA_030015575.1). NCBI lineage: Eukaryota > Viridiplantae > Streptophyta > Magnoliopsida > Asparagales > Amaryllidaceae > Agapanthus > Agapanthus africanus. The sequence continues at coordinate 39,433,698 of CM057340.1, forward strand.
TGGAGGAACTTTGGGGATTTTGGGAACATGAAATGAACAAAAACCCCACACCCAAAAACTTGGACAGCCCCTATAGGGAAGTGGCCGGCCATTCCCATGAGGGTGAGTGAGAATGAGGGAGAGTATGATAGAAAAGGAGAGAGCCATCCAATAATGCAATGGAGAGAGAGAGAAGGCTATCATGCCAAAAAGGAAATGATCACAACAATAAACCCACACTCAACCAACCTCACCCCTCATCATCATCAACCATCATGCCCACTACAAGTCAAGCCATCATGAGAATGAGAAGTCAATGATGGTGCACATCATGAAAACCATCATGATACTACAATAAGCAAAGACCCCCTCCACAAAAAGCCTATTTGCAACAATGCAAATAAACCCTCCTCCACCAAACATCGGCCAATGAACGATCAAAGGAAAATTGGCCGAAACGGAAAACAAACTGGCAACTCCAAAAACTGGTCCCGTAATAAATTACAGGAAAACCCCGATACTGTGCATACACACCCGCATTTGTATTCCGACCGAAATACAAAATGCAATGAGACAAAATCTACACTGTACTATACTAGGATCCGGCTTAAACCAAAGCCGGCTAGTAATATCCGTTCGATCCTGATTCGTGCAATACCGCACGTATCTGATCGAACCCTGCCATATAACCATACGGCCTATAGTACAAACTGTCCGATCCTGATCCGTGCAATACCGCACGTATCTGATCGGACCTTGCCATATCTCCATACGGCCTCTACAACCTTTCGCCCGAAAGCTTGAGTAACAGAATGTGGGGGACTCTAAAGACTCATCAACACCTTGGTTGTGGATTTAACCACTAGCACGTTAGAGGTATAAGCCAATACATAACGGGCTACCAGGTATTGACCAAAAGGGACGTCTGTGAGCGAACTCAGCCTGACACCCTACTGAGCCTGTCAGTGACAATATCCGTGCAGTCCGGTCCGTTCGTCTATGAGTATCGCATGGCGGGCCTAGGGGGTTGGTAAAAGTCAGACCCCCAAAAGCGGTACAAGTCGTGTCGGAGTGTAGCCCAGAACACCCTGAGATACTACTGGAATACCTACCAGTAAATCTCCGTGCCTTGGCCAAGGACTTTGTGTAATGGCTCTCCTAGACACAGCACGACCTCACCCCCAATACCGGGAGAGACGAACCCCTGAAGATACGCTCACTGCCTCCATGTGGCTCGGGACTGTACCCAACTAAAACCTGTTTGCACGACTCCTTTGAGCCGTGGTAGGGTAGTAATCAAAGTACAGTGGGAACTCACACGAGACAAATGACGATCCCCAGGTCGATGAACTAACCTGCACACATGTCACCAGGGAACTGCCATCTGACGTCTGGTATATGACCAACTAGCATGTTCCCGGCGAGTCCTGTCCGGTGTACTCATAACCCAATGAGCACCTGTATACATCTTAGGTGATCCAACTGACACCAGTGGCTTGTGAGACCGGCCACCGCCCCTCGTCGGGGTCTCGACTGTATACACTAGTCTACTAATGGAGTATCGATGCCCAGTCTCGAAACTCCCACGACTAGGGACCTTTTAAGGATAAGCTTATAGACCCCCAGCTCCCACTTATATGATCGCCCTCATACTGCTGGTGGTCAAGCAAGAATCCTAGGGGCTCTATCAACGTGTAATAGCGACGTGTCAGGTCACCTAAAGCAGTACACGATGATAAAGGTAAATCAGATAGCATACTATCATCTCGAGTAAGACTGTCCTCCCGGGATAGGTCCTCCTTCAATCATTACAATCACGTACCTGTGACCTAATAATTGACTCTGAGGGCACTATCTCCAACAGAGGGCACTATATCCAACAGTTAGGATTGATAATATCGCCTGGTTGCGCTGGGCGTCTTGGCTCCGGCAGAGTGATGAGCCTGTTGCGTAGTGCTAGCTCGAATAACCTCTTCGTCTTGTCCCGAGGGAACAAGTAAGGGCGTCTTATTTTATCTCCAAGAGATCGTGTTCTATCATTTTGGCGATCAACTGGTCTCGGACCACTGAGCTGCTGTTGAGCATTGGCGACGAAGGTCGCTTTCCCCTTTTCCTTCTCGTTCCGAGGCTCTGCTTTCAAGGAAGATGGTCTATGACCCATCTGGTCCTTTTGGGCCAGCTTGTCAATCAAGTCCTGAAAAGTAGTCGGCTTGAAAAACATTATGAACTGGGAGATGGTCGCCTGCGGATCAAGAGTGCCCACGAACATGCCCACCGCCGGTGCTTCTTCGATGCGCTGTTCCCATTTCGACTACAGATTCCGCCATCGTATTGCGTATTGAACCCATGTCTCGCCTGGCTTTACCCTGGCGTTGATCAATGCCGTTATTGGGGTGCGTTCACTAGCACTCGCGAAATGCTGGGTAAATAATAGCTCCATCTCTGCAAAAGTTTTGACAGAGTCGTTTGGAAGTTCAGAATACCACTCGAATACTGTCTCTGACAAGCTACCAATAAACTGGCAGAGCAGAAGTTTTTCATCACCCCCGGTGTTGCCGCACAAGGCTCTGAATTGAGCGACATGCTGATGTGGATTCCCCGTCCCTTTATATACATGAAATTTAGGGATCGCATATCCCGGCGGGTACCTTATTTGGTCATACCAGCCTGGATAAGGTCGTCCAGTCTTAACGATTTGCCCAGCAGCTTCATTTGCCTGGTGAGCTCGTATTTGCTGAGCGATATAGTCGTCCAGAGCGGCCTTGGAGATGGTTTCCTCTTTGGCTGCTGAAAGTGCCTGAGGAGGGTTCGATGTCTCCCCTCTGTCGTCTTCAATGATAATCGGGGGGTCTTCAGCTGGAGGTTCCGGCTGTAACATCATCCCAGCCATGTCTTGGAACAAAAGAGCCATTTGTTTTATATTGGCCGCCTGTTCCGCGGCCTCTTTTTCTTTCCTCTAGAGCATTCTTTGGAGGAAATCAGCATCGGTTTCTTGTTCCTGACGCTGCTCTGAGGTCTCCGGATTGTCTTTCGGCCCAGTGAGTGCAGCCATTGCAGTTAGCATCTCCTGAAGTTTCTGCTGCTGTTATTCCTGAGCCTTCGTTATCGATTGGGTAAGCGGTCGATGACCCGTGGAAGCACCACTTTCCTCTTTTCCGGAAGCCATATAAACAGTATGTACCCTCATGCCCCCAGACTTGAGGCGTTTAGGTTCGGTGTCTTTGCGGTTCGTCGCGGACATAGGGACTTTCTCCAGCCTCCTTCTCTTTTGAGCGGTTGACGTTGAGAGAGCCGTTGCAGCGGGCACCCAGACGGAGGACGTCTTCTGTGGCTTGACAGGATGATTTTCTCCATGTCGAGCTTTAAGCTTCTTTGATTGGCGAGAATAGTCCTGGTCAATCACCGATTCCTGGACCTGTCGCCAGACTTTGTAAATTTTGGAAGAAAGCCGCTGAAGGGGCTGCTTCGCCTTCGCCTTCGGTGCATTCTCCACGGGTGGAGGGGATCTCTTCAGCACTGCAGTAGGAGAGTTTCTGCGCACCTTGTTAAGCAGTTCAAAACTGTTCCCGGTTGGAACAGCAGTATCGATCTCCACCGTTGGAGCTGGCGGATTTAGCCCAGAGGGGGAGTTGCCCTAAGCCTTCCTTACTCGGTGCCAGTAACGACGGCGAGCATGTCGTGCGTGTTTCCCCCAATCAGAGCAAAGCCCTGTTTGAAATTCGAATTTCAAAAAAATTGAAGCAACGTTTTAGATCCAGCGCCAGGTGCGCTGCGCCCTAGGCAGAGCACCATGTGTGCGCTAGCGCTAGGCGCGCTGCGCGCCATGTGTTAAACACGGGTGCACTAGCATAGGCTGCGCTGCGCTCTGAGCAGCGCACCACGTGTCAAACACAGGTGCGCTAGTGCAAAGTGCGTTGTGCTCTGAGCAGCGCACCACATGCAAAGCATGGGTGCGCCAGCGCTGGAATTATAAAAATTCCCCACCGTTAGGTCAAAAAGATCTAATAATAATGATAAATCATTAATTAATTAGAATTAAAATTCTGTTATGGAAAGATTTTCTCAATCTTGTTAAAATCAAGAAGATTGCCTTTTGTAAAACAGAAGCCCTAGGATCAAAGATTCAACGGTGGGAAACATCCCCAAATCAATCAGAGAAAAATCTCTTTAACTGATTCAACAAATCAACTTGCCCTATATAAAGGCCTCAAGATTTCAAGTCTGATAGAGAGAACCACCCCCCCCCCCCCAAACTTTGAAAAAATTTAAAGAAAGAGAGCAAGCTCTTGAAAGAAGATTATTTCTTTAAGGTAAAGATGATGAATGATGAACACAGAGATGAAATCATCTCATAAAAAGAAGAATTATCTTCTTGAAAGATCATAGATCTACAAAGACCAAGGTCTTTTATAACGAGGTCAAAAGATCCCATCATAAAAACAAAGAAGTACTTACTTCATTCACAGATCACAGATCTATAAGACAAATTGTCTTTCTGAGATCATGAACATCTCATCATAAAGGGGGAGAAATTTTTTTTTTTTTAAAGATCATCGATCTATAAAAGGCAAGCCCTTTCAAAAATAAGAACTGTTGTTCTTGAATCTTGAGACAAAGTCTCTTTTAAAAGAACATAAGTTTGTTCACAGATCATAAAATTGATCAAATGCGCTTTGCGCTATTGAAATGCGCGTTGCTCTCTTAAACTACGCTTCTGCGCTCCTTGGATCGGCGCTCAGCGCCAAAATGCGCCACATGTCAACCACGTATGTAACTTACGCTTTGCACTTCTGAAATAGCGCACTGCGCTCATGGGCTGGCGCTCAGCGCCAAGTGCACCACGTGGCACTCACGTGTGCGCCACTAAATTGAAAGCACAATGCGCTCATAAATTAGCGCTCAACGCTCATAAACTGGCGCAATGCACCCATCATCTGGTGCTTAGCGCCAGGCGCGATACGTATCCCTCACATGTGCACTACTTGGCAGAAGCGCATTGCGCTCTTTAGTTGGTGCAAAGCGCCTGGTGCGCCACGTGTTGCGCTGTCAGAACATAAATTGTTTTTTAAAAAGCCAAAGCTTTGATGAATGCTCAGCATTCAATACAAGATGAAAATATTGTTAAGAAGGCCAAGCCCAAATAAAAGCTCAACAGCCCTAAAGAAAATGTTAAACATTTATTGGACTTAGCCCAATATTGGCCATAAGTCCTCAACTTATATTTAATTGAGCCCATCTGCTAATGAATATTTAACAGATCTTAGTCCCAAATTGGACTATAGATCTTTCAACCAACTCACACCGGTTCGAGGGTACATCTCTTTACTCCTCTGATATTTGTCGTTTTAATCCTTCAACGTCTTCAGAGAAGTGACGGGTCCTGACAACCACACATTTCACGGACTGTGGGGTCCTTAAACTCATGGACTATGATGTCCTTAAGCTTTATAGACTATGACGTTTTTAAACTGGACTGTGAGGTCCTTAAACTCACGGACTACGATGTCCTTAACCTGGACTGTGGGGTCCTTAAGCCCATGGACTATGATGTCCTTAACCTTGGACTGTGGGGTCCTTAAACTCACGGACTATGATGTCCTTATCCTTGGACCACCATGTCCTTAAACTGGTAATCGACCGCAATGTCTCTAAACTAAACAATAGAGTTCAAATGCTCTTTTGTTGGATCTAAACGATCCCGTTAAGTTGATCTTAGTCTAAAAATTAGACTAACGTATTCTTAACAAACGTTTAAGTTGATCTTAGTCTCAAATAAGGCTAACGTATCTTTAAACCCAACCCCCAAACCCAAATCTAAGAAAATACGGATTTGGACTAATCCATGCCCAACGGGCGACAATATAAATTAGTCTCCGTATACAATCTACAGGCAACCACAAACAAAACAAACACCCACGACACGAAGTGACCATCTGGAGTAGGAGAAAGTTGTTACCGCGATGCAGTAGCGTAATTAACTGCAGGGGCTTGCACCTACAGGGAAAAGCGTCCCCACAATCAAAAACCTCTCAAACGAGGGGGGATCTGACGAAGTCTCATACATCGGCCGCATCCGTTTAAACCTTCGATACATGGTGCCATAAATCAACTTGGCATCTTCGGAGAGGTGGACGGATAGCACCAATTAGCATCGACCCCCAAATTCAGGCAAGACGTTTGTCTTCCCGGTTTTCGGCGGTGAACAGATTCTGGCACGCCCGGTGGGACCTTCTCCTCTTTCCACTCCACACTTCGTGTGTCGTGTTCGCGAACGAATCGCGGTTTGATATGGTTTCCCTTGGGTTGGAGGTACTAAGATTTGGTGTCTTACTTGGTGCAGAAAACGAAAGATCAATGGCGTCTACTTGCACGAAGTGTTCCAGCTGCAACTGCAACTCACGTTCCGCCTCATCTGGAGGTATAGCTTACGGGCCCCATGCGGCCTCCCTGTTCACAATGCCGATATGGCAGGTGACGCAGGCTACCACCGGTTTGTTCTTCGGGACCATGCTCCCACCAGTGAACATTAATATCCCGCTACCGCAAGAAGTGCAAAAGAAGTCGTTCTTTGATCATCTCACTACTACCACGGCCCCTCTCAACGGGTCGTCCGATATCAAGCCAACGACGTCAGTCTTCGACAGGCAGAGCCTGAACTCCAATGGGCCTGTCAAGAAACCCACGATACCTGAAGCGGCCATCCCGAAACGGATAGCCATTCCTGCTCTTGAGGTCACTAAAAAAGCTTCTCCCGTTAAAGGATCAGTCTTTACGAGGCTGGCTACTCCGGCTCCCGTTCCTGCTCAAAGGTCTGTCTTTGACAGATTGGATACTGCTGCTCAATGGACATCGGTCTTCAAGAGGCTGGTACCGGCAACGTCTCACCAGAATGGGGGGCATGACGAAGTCACCCCTAAAGCTGAAACAATCCCGACGGCTCGACACGCTCGACGTCGCCACTGGCGCCGAGTAAGGAAGGCTGGGGGCAACTCTCCCTCTGGGCTAACTCCGCCAGCTCCGATGGTGGAGATCGATGCTGTTGTTTCAATTGGGAACAGCTTTGAACTACTTAACAAGGTGCGCCAGAACTCGCCAACTGCCGTGCTGAAGAAATCTCCTCCACCTATGGAGAATGCCCCAAAGACAAAGCTAGAACAACCCCCTCAATGGCTATCCTCTAAAATTTACAAGGTCGGCGTCAAGTCTAAGACTCGGTGATTGACCCAAATTACTCCCACCGACAGAAAAAGATAAAGGTTCAGCAAGAAGAGAACCACCCTGTCAAGCCACAAAAGACGACAGCTACCTAGGTGCCCGCTGCAACGGCCCCCTCGACTTCAACTGCTCAAAAGAGAAGGAGGCCAGAGAAAGCCCCTATGAACGTGGCAAACCGTAAAAGCGCTGAATCTAAACACCCTAAGTCTGGGGGCATGATGGTACATACCGTTTATATGGCTTCCGGAAAAGAGGAAAGCCGTGCTTCTACGGGTCATCGACCGCTTACCCGGTCAATAACAAGGGCTCAGGAACAACAACAGTAGAAACTTTAGGAGATGCTGACTGCAATGGCCGCACTCACTGGGCCAAAAGAAAATCCAGAGACCTCGGAGCAGCGTCAGGAACAAGAAATTGACACCGAGTTCCTCCGAAGAATGCTCGAGAGGAAAGAAAAATAGGCTGCGGAACATGCAGCCAATATAAAACGAATGGCTCTCTTGTTCCAAGACATGGCTGGGATGATATTACAGCCGGAACCTCCAGCTGAAGACCCCCCGATCATCATTGAAGACGACAGAGGAGAGACATCGAACCCTCCTCCGGCTCTTTCAGCAGCCAAAGAGGAAACCATTTCCAAGGCCGCTCTGGATGACTACATTGCTCAGCAAATATGAGCTCACCGGGCGAATGAAGCGGCCGGCCAAGTTGTTAAAACTGGGCGACCATATCCAGGCTGGTATGACCAAATAAAGTACCCGCCGGGATATTCGATCCCTAAATTTCATGTATACAAAGAGACGGGCAATCCCCACCAGCATGTCGCCCAGTTCAGGGTTCTATGTGGTAACACCGGGGGTGATAATAAACTTCTGCTCCGCCAATTCGTCGGTAGCTTAGCAGAGACAGCTTTTGAATGGTACTCGAAGCTTCCCGACGACTCCGTCAAAATGTTTACAGAAATGGAGTTGCTATTCACTCAGCGGTTCGCAAGCGCCAGCGAACGCACCTCGATCACGGCATTGATCAATGCCAGAGTAAAGCCGGGTGAGAGATGGGTGCAGTATGCAATCCGGTGGCGGAACCTATGGTCGAGATGCGAACAACGCATAGAAGAAGCTCCTGCCATGGGCATATTCATGTGGACCTTTGACCCTCAGTCGACTATCTCCCAATTCATGATGTTCTTCAAGCCGACCACCTTCCAGGCCTTGATCGACAAGCTGGCCCAAATGGACCAGATGGGCCATAGGCCTTCCCCTTCAAAAGTGGGTTTTCGGAACGAAAAAGGGAAAGGAAAAGCAACTTTCGTCGCCAATACTCAACAACAGCCGAGTAACTTAAAGCCGGTTGTTCGCCAAAACAATATGCGTCCACGCCCATCCCTCGAGGAAAGACTGGGACGTCCTTACTCGTTTCCCCAGGATAAAACGAGGAGACTATTCGAGCTGGCAGTGCGCAACAGACTCATCAATCTGCCAGATCCAAAACGTCCGTTGCAGCCAGGTAATGTCAACAATCCTAATTACTGCCCTTACCACCAAGCAGTAAGACATCCAATCGAATATTGCTTCGTCTTCAAAGGCTGGATTGAATACCAATACCAACAAGGCAAGTTCGCATTATCCGAAAACTGGAAGGTGAACCCGCCACAACCTCACGCCCCTAAAAATGTGGACGTGCCGGGGGTATCGTGCTCATTCATAAGGGAAGCCCAATGGGAAGTTGTTCTTTCGGCAAAAACGAAAAAAATGCTAAAGGATCTCCAAATGTGCCCGGCAATCAGGTGGAAAAATCCACTGGAACCCGAGATCGTCGAGGGAATGCTGAAACCGCGCCCAACTACAAAAATTGGTGGTGATAGTCAAAGCGCTCGCACCCAGCCGTCAAAGTCTTCGAAGAAGAAGAAGAAGACCCAAAAGCCCGTGAAGCTTGATAACAAGCGCACAGACCTGCAAAAACAGACTGACGCTCTGGAAGAATATAACCAGAAGGCGCGGAGCCCGATCACACTCCGAGAATTTCTCAACAATATCCTTGAGAACGGAGATAACAACAATAACGACAGGGATGACTCGTCAAAAGAATCTGAGGACTATGTGGAAAGTTGCCACATGATCTCTCATTCGGCATTAACTAATGAAGAAACGCACTCGGCGATAGAAGATAGCATAAAAGAGCTGGGGGCAGGATCGAAGCCAAAACCCTTGGAACCGTCTGACGAAATGATCGACTTGCTACTGAACGAAGCCCGTCAGAAAAGCAAAGCCAATTGAGAGCGCGAACTGGCTATATTCGAAAAAGCCAAACGCCGACAACTGAATGAAAAAGTCGAGGCACCCCAACCGGATCGAAGCATCCCCATCGCCACCAAAAGCAAGCTCAAAGTAAGGAGACGATTCGCTAGGGCCCTGTCAATAGGAATGAAGTTGCCCTCTTTCAGAGGAGATTCTCCTGGCAGTATACATCTTGATGAAGCGGATATACATCCTGACTTCTGCTTATACCATCAGAGAATTGCATACCCTACCGAGGAGTGCTTAGCCTTTAAAAACTGGTAGCAGGGATATGCTGCCCACCGACAACACGTTCAACGAGTGAAGCGTAAGGCTCGTCGGGAACAGAAAAGCACGACGGATGAGTGCGAAAGAGCTATTGGCAACTGTCACATAGCCGACACCAAGAGATTGCAAGTTTTCACCTTTGGAAACGACTCTGATGAAGAAATCGCCCTCAGCCCTCTCTTCAAGGAATCCACCTCTGACACAAAACATGCGAAGATTTGCGGCAAAATCTAGCTGCGTAATCGTACGTTGACCGAAACGTCGCTAAACTACTACCAACCCGCGGCATCCTCAGGCTGACGTGGTAAAAAAAACGGTATGTCCATAAGCAAAATGGGCACGGATGAAAACCCGAAAGGGCTTCGTGAGTAAAAACAGCAGGACTACCGGCGAGTTTTATGAAAACCCGAAAGGGCGCAATCTCGTTAAAAGACACTTGCAAGGTCCTCTCGACCTTATGAGGAGAAACCACCTGCATGAGGTCCTTACGACTCACAAGGGAGCAACACACTTAGAGATCCCTACGATTCCTAAGGAGAAATTACACTTGCGAGATCCTCACGACTCGTAAGGAGAACCTTCTTATAAGACCCTCACGGCTCATAAGATTCAAAAGTCTTAAGCTACAGGGATCTGAACCTGTTCTTAAGCAGCCACCACAACCTCCAACACTGCCCTACAAGTGGTTCAATATTGACCCTTGTATACAATCCACGGGCGCGAATAAACATTTCCCTAACAAAGTTCCATCCGTGACTAGGGATATGCTCGTACAGCAAACAACACTTGTAAGTCCTCTCGACTTATAAGGAGAAAACACTCTTGTAAAATCCTTACGACTTATAAGAGACCATACACTTAAGACTCCTCACGATTCTTAAGGAGAAAACGCACTTACGAGATCCTCACGACTCGTAGAGAGAAATACTTTCATGAGACCCTTACGGCTCATGAAGTCAAAAGCCTTAGTCGACAGGATCCTAACCCTGTTCGCTAAGCCACCTTTGTTCGACATCGACAGAGGCAAATGATGATTCGCTCCTGGCAATATCCCAGTCGTAGCGGTGCTGATGCCGAAATCAGTGTCTAATTCCAAGCTTGCAGCAAAGAAGCTAGCGAACCACACATGCATACGAAACAGCCGAAATGATGGGGCAACTTGTAACAAAATCAGCAAGTAAAAATACATGCATGCAAAATAGCCGAAATGATTGAGCAACTCGCAATAAAAAGCAGCGAGTAAAAATAAAATAAATAGCCGAAATGATTGGGCACCGCGAAAAATAGCCGAAATGATTGGCGGCGGCCTTCGCAATATAAAAAGCTGAAATGATAGAGCATCGCAGAAAGAGAAAAAAAATGAAAAAGGTGAAACTTTTTGCCTTTCAGGTGAGATCACATCGATCCTTGTATGTAATCCAGGGGCACAAACAAAGAGGGAACCATACCTTCCCCCTCAGGCTCCATAAAAAGGAAAGCCAAGTCTCGATGGCCACATCTACAGCCTGGAGACCCACAACATCGTTCCTTCGCAGTCCAGCAGGATGCAGATGCAACGTCAACGAAAGACCTCACGGTCGAAACAAAGCGAAGTGATGGCAAAATCCCAGCTCCACCTTAGCAGTCGTCTCGTTACACCAGACGCAATGCCAACGACATCGTTCCTTTGCAGTCCAGCAGGATGCAGATGCAACGTCAACGAAAGACCTCACAGTCGAAACAAAGCGGAGTGATGGCAAAATCCCAGCTCCACCTTAGCATTCGTCTCGTTACACCAGACACAATGCCAACGACATCATTCCTTTGTAGTCCAGCGGGATGCAGATGCAACGTAAACGAAAGACCTCACGGTCGAAACAAAGCGGAGTGATGGCAAAATCCCAGCTCCACCTTAGCATTCGTCTCGTTACAACAGACGCAATGTCAACAACGGCGTTCCTTCGTAGTCCAGCAGGATGCAGATGCAACGTCAAAAAAAGACCCTATGGTCAAAACAAAGCGGAGTGACGGCAAAATCCCAGCTCCACTTCAGCATTCGTCTCGTTATAGCAGACGCCATGTCAACAACGGTGTTCCTTCGCAGTCCAACAGGATGCAGGTGCGACGTCAACAAAAGACCCCATGGTCGAAACAAAGCAGAATGACGGCAAAATCCCAGCTCCACCTCAGCATTCGTCTCGTTACAGCAGACGCAATGCCAAAGCAAATGAAGCGAAGGCCAAATTCCTAGTTTCAGGGTCTTGACGGCAACTCATATAAAACCCGAAAGACTACCGGAGATCAACCCACACCAGCGAGGAGTGATCACCACCATGACATTCGTCTCGATACAGCAGATGCAATGACAGCAAATGAAGTAAAGGCGACATTCCTAGCTTCGGTGTCTTGACGGTAACTCATATAAAACCTGAAAGACTACCGGAGATCATCCTACAGTAGCGCGGAGTGGTCACCACCTTGACGTTCGTCTCGATATAGCAGACGAGATGTCACTACAGCGTCCTTCCTCCAACAGGATTCGGACACGCCAAAGCAAATGAAGCGAAGGCCAAATTCCTAGCTTCAGGATCTTGACGGTAACTCATATAAAACCTGAAAGACTACCGGAGATCGTCCCGCATGGAGTGGTCACCATCTCGACGTTCGTCTCGATACAGCAGACGAGATGTCACCACAGCATTCTTCCTCCAGCAGGATTCAGACGGGACAATCAAACAACGGAGCCACGGCAAAATCCCTAGTTCCAAACCTCGACGGTTCACCAACAACCTAGAGACAACCGCGACATTTGTTTCGATATAGCAGACGCAATGCCAACAAACGAAGCGAAGGCCAAATTCCTAGCTTCAGGGTCTTGACGGCAACTCATATAAAACCTGAAAGACCATCAGAGATCATCCCACCCCAGCGCGGAGTGGTTATGACTCATCGGGGCTCTCCAAAATGAGCCTAACTTCAAGTAAAAAGCGGCATGGCGAAATTCCTAACGCTTGCTCTTCCGACGGTCAAACTGCCTAGGAGGATTGTTTGAAGACATCTTGTCCAGCCCCCGAAGGGATCAGAGACACGACATGTCGCAAGGCTACTCAAACAGCAGGATTGCCTATCGAGGAATACATCAGCCAACGCGACGGTACGACGGATAAAACCCTAGTACCACAGACCCTAACGGACCTCTGTCGTAAGGAGCAGAGGTTAACTGTGACGTTAGGATATTCTCGCGAGAACTGCTCGATTCGTCTCGACTCGTGAGGAAAATAGTATCTTTGCGAGAACTTCTCGATTCGTTTCGACTCTTAGGGAAAAGCCTTAGGGAGTGGGGATAAGAACCGGTTTTCTAAGCATTGAGGCCTTGCAAGTCGGTCCAAAATGGACTCTTGCATACTATTCACGGGCCACATTCTCCGAAGTCGGATCTCGACAAGGAAGGAAACAACCGCTTACGGGTCCTCTCGACTTGTAGGAGGGAAAATTCTCTTGTGAGATCCTTACGACTCTCAAGAGAAAACGCGCTTAGGAATCCTCACGATTCCTAAGGAGACAATACAGCCACGGGATCCACTCGGCTCGTAGGGAGAAAAAGTCTTCATGAGACCCTCACGGCTCATGAAGTTGAAAAGTCTTATGTAGCAGATCTGAACCTGCTTCCTAAGCCATCACTATCTCTCGGAGAGTTCAAGATGAAATGTTCTTTATTATCTACAGGCCACACTTGCCAGAGTAACATACCAACAACACAGCAAAGAGAAGAAAACGACAGTGGGAGATAAGAAAAATGTGTCTTTATTCATGAGCTCAATTAAATACAAGATACATCGTATAAAAGAATAAAAAATGGATACATGTTATTCAACGATTACAAGTGTTTAATTGATACAAAGGCAGCTATTGAGAAGGAGGCGTTCTCAATAAGTCAGCCAGTTGCTCTCGCACTCCTTTCAATGCCTTCTTGTGATCAGCCACCGCGGCCAGCTCCGCTTCAATTCGAGCCCTTTGCTGCAAGCATGATGAAATCTTCTCATCGATTTCCCGTTGGGCATCTTCGTGACTCTGCGTAACCCGCTCGATAGAGTCGAGCTTTCGCCTCAATACAAGCCCGTTCGAGATACATTGCTGCAAGGTGTCAAAAATAGCTCTCAGTTGCGTGGCGTTCGCTTTAACTTGGGCGCGCAGCCGAGCAGATTCACCCGAAGCCTCCTCGCGTTCCTTTCGCCTCATGGTCGCTTCTTGTTCGAAATGGCGGAGGAAGGACACACTCTGCTCAGCCTATATGGCCCGCTGGGAGTTCAAAGCCTGAATCTCAGGGACATGACGCATAAGCTCAAGCTCATGCAGGCAGGCATCAATCTTCCTGCAGTGGTTAATCCAAGACTCAACGACGCTCTCACTATGAAAGTTCACGAGCGTCGCCAGCATGGGATTAACCTCCGCGGCAAAATCCGCAGCGAATATGGGAGTCTCCACGTCAAGCTTCTCAATTAGTCGCTCAACATGCGCAGACTATTCCCAGCACCTTTTGAGGATGTACGTCTGGAAAAGGGCACTGCCGGCATTATAATGCGAGACTCGAACGGGGATGGAGTCAATGTGACCGCTACAAAACAAATCACAATCAGATGTCGGCTTAAGGAATAAAAAATATATATGAACAAAAGAGTCTATTATACCGGCTGCAACTGGGGGCAAAACTGGGAATTCCGGTGGCGCAGCGATACCCTTGACCCCCCTTCAATTTGTAAGGCTACGAGCAATGCAAAGAAGAATTAGCAATAACGTGACTGCCCGTTAAAGAAAAGAAAGGACGTTGGTTAGAAAAGATACTCACCGACACCAGCTGGCGGACTAATCTCTGACGGGAAAGAGAAGTGTGGGTTCAGCACCTGATACAAATGATAAAAAAGAACTCCTGCGAGATCACGATGATACATGGTCAGTACATGAAAGATGCTGTCCCCGATTTAAATTTATCACAAACCCATACCTTCCAGCATTTGAGAAGATATAAGAGAAGAGGGAGGGGCGGTCACCGTCAAAGCGGTAACTGGTGGCGCTTCCTCGGGTGGCACAACCTCGATTCCCACCGCAGCTGCATTCAAAACAAAAAGTACTATCAGAAAAGGTGGAAAAGGGATTGCAGAATAAAATAGAAAGCAACAACTTGAAATTTACCTGGTAAGTCACCGGTCGAGACCACAACAAGGGCATCACTGGATGCAGTGACTGCCTCGCCCTCCTCCGTGCTCCCGAGCACATCATCAGGGATGTGGGCCGGTATAATAACTTCCGGTGGAGAACCAGGAACCATCGCTACAGGTTCCAATGGAATGACGGTGGCCTTGACTACCTGTCCCGTAGTCTCCGGGCCATCCCCAGAGAGACACGTTGAACCCGCGGCCAATGAAGATGCCTCTTCCGAAGGAGCAATCACCTGGGGAGCAGGAATCACCAAGGGAAGCTCCATCGCGGGAGCAACAATTGCGTCAACCCCCTCCACACTGGTTAATGCCTCATCGGGGATATCTGCGAAGTCCATAGTCAGGGCGCGACTTGGACTCAGCTCCTCTGCCATCGCCGAAGTCCCTGCAAAGTTTGTACACGTATAAGAATATATATATATATATATATATATATATATATATATACAAGCAATACAAAATATTACAACGAGATACATGAAGATACCGATGTGCAAGGGAGCTTCTAGTATGGCTTGTTCAAGCCGACGCTCCTTCCAGAGGAGGTATGCTCGCCGAGGTTCGAGAGTAGACTCGTGGCCACCGATCCACAATGAAAGTGCGTCCTCGGCGTCGGCTGAGCCGGCCTGCTTAAGAGCCCTTTCGTCCCATTCTTCCAAAGGGCCTATGAATAGCCACCGTATCCACGGAGGGTCTTCATAAAAGATAACGGCAGGGTAAGGCCTCTCCGGGATCCTTACATTCTCGGATTCGTCTTGTGAGCGTCTTATAGCCTCAGCCAATTGTGCGGCTTCCTCGGCAGATGAACCCGGAAAAAGAAGACTGTCTTCCGGCAGATTAGTATCGGTCTTCTTCCCCCGCTTTGGCCTAGAGCCAGTGACTGTAGAAGCCCGCTTCTTTCCCCTCGCCGCCCGCTTTCTAAGCTGCTTCTCGGTTTTAACAGAGAGGGAAGACTCCTCCACGACCTCCGCCAAGGGAACATTATCATCAGAGCCGGGTTTTACCTCCGGAACCGTTATGGTATCCATCATCGGTCGTTCAAGTGAAGCCTGTGTTGGCAATGAGGCGCGAAGCCTTTCCTCCTCTTCAAAGGTTTTAAGCGAAGCAGCAATGGCTTCTTCTGGAGAGGCACCTGTTGAAACAGCAAGCGTCAGTCAAAGCATGATAAAAGAAGAGTGAAATAAACAACGGAGAGATAAGGGTAAAGTATACCTGACTGCGCAAGGGCGGCCAGTTCTTTCTCGAAGGTGATCGACTGTTTGGAAGCTTCAATGGCAACCTCCAAATCGGTATCATCAAGCATCCCGAATAAACCCTCGTTGGTCCCATATTCGCTCAAGCCTTCGCTAGACGGAGCAGGGGGCGTCGAGCCTAATATAGTGTCCAAAGAAAGTACTTGCTTCTTTTTCTTCTTAGGACGGGCGCCGGTAGCCGATGACACGAGTTTGCGTTTGGTAGACGCCTCTGGACGACGAGTCCCAATTTCTTTTCCTACGTCCGACTTGGGGGACGCGGCAGCCACCTCTTTTTCAGGGGCACTGGATGGAGGCAACCCGCGCATAGGGTTTAGCACGTATGGAGGCTCAACTACAGTGACCTCTCTCAGGGGAGGATGAACAATGTTCCGTCACTTCAGAGGAACATTTCGATCACCAGCCGGCACTGCACCCTTGCGATCGAGCAACAATCGTTTCTCCTCCTTGATGACGGCGCCCATTGAATGCTGATACCATGCCACGTACACATTAAGGGCCTTTGAGACACAGCTCGGTTCGCTGATAAAGAAGTTGGACCCTGTGTTCAAGCGCATGAAATGATACAGTGCGCCCCGCATTCCCTCTTCGGTAGCGGCAGGTTCGGCCAAGAAAGCCTCAAGTGGGACGCCCTGATTGTAACTCAGCTGTTGGGCGAAACGACGCGGGTTGTACCTCATGAATAACGCTGCATCATTTTTCCTGAATACGAGAAAGCCCAGCCGGATAGAGTACAGATGCAGAATCTCTCGAGCCTTCAAGACGGAGAACCCATCTTTAAATATGTCCTGCAGTGGCAGCACCGTCTTCCCCGACTCTTGGCCGATGGTCAAAACTTTATCAGTAAAAGACATGCCAGCCCCAACCGTGCGCGGGCGAAGAATCAAGCCTCTAGCTTCCCGTTGCGTCGGAGTTACGATAGAAGCGCCAACCAGTCACATGATCCGAGGGAACTTGCACCTGTCATAAAAACCCGGCCTCTTCTGGATGCCGAAGACGCCTAGCACGTGTAACTCGAGCCATGACGTGAAATAATGCATCGGCGAATTTACCGACTGCACCCCTGGCTCAGTGGTATCAGCTGCCAAGCTGAGGCCGTGATACATATAGGCTAACCCAGCAATCCCCACAGCCACTTGTATCCCGGCAACCATTCGATGCGCAGGATAGAAGACGGACGGCCTCATACGGCGAGGGTGCATGGGAAGCGCGAACCAACTCAGCCATAACCCAAGGAACCCTAAAAAAGAACGTTTCTTCGTCAATCCCAGGAGCCGCCAACTCTGTAAAAGGGATGACCGGGGTATCAGGTAGAAAGAAGCTCTTCTGATCCGCCTCCGTCGCTGGCAGATTGCTTAAACCCAAGCCAAAGGGGTCGTCAAGATTGGCGAATTTGTCAACTTCTTCCTTCAATATTTCCGGGCGAAAAAAATCAGCGATAAAAGCCGTAAAATTAACTCCACGACCTTCGGATGCGAGAGAGAGGTTTTCATACATATTCAACACCTTTATCAAGCTCGGAAACTGGTGTTGAATAGCATTCTCGGGAGTAAGACCCATTACCATGGATTTGGTAGCGAAAACATACTCATCCGGGGGAAGCAATTCCTCATAATGTTCCCCCCTAATGGGTAAATCCGAGTCCTCTGCAAACTCCTCCAAAGAAATGGAGACTTCTCGATCTGATAGAAGGAAGGTATGGGTCGGAATGTTCCACTGTTCCAGAAATGCCCTGACCCACCATGTAGGGGGTGTGGAATATTGAAACAAAGAAGCATAAACGGCGGGATACAATCCGAGCTTCATCAACTGTGATTTCCTGCCGATAAAATATACCAGGCCCACTGCAAATACCCGGCTGGGTGACGGGGAGTTAGTCCTACATTGTACGACTGTCCGCAAGGACGCGACTCGCCTTGACATATGCGTCGCCCTAGCATGTCCAAATCTACCGGCGGCTGCATGGGTGCTGCGGCGATAGAGGCCGAAGGAGACCTTCCGAAGTCCAGTTGACCTCCTCCACAGTGTAATTTATCGGAGGCACATCTGCATAAGCAATCGCTGAAATAGGCTCCGAGGGTGTCGCACAGGAAAAGCTCCGTCGGCCCAAGATAATTTGGTCATACCATTTACCCCATAAATGAGACTCTTGTGCTCCGGGTCATGGTCTTTTATCAACGCAAAAACCTCACGGTCAACGGGTGCTTCAGGGAACCCGCCTTCTGAGAGAATGAACGAGAAAGAAGTGTCGGAAAACATAATGCCTGCACGAAAAAGAGTGAATTTTCAGTCGCCCATGCTATAAATTAAATTCTATTACAAAGTACTATAAATCCGTACCGCACTGCAATGCAGTTAAAAGGGACCAAAGGGGACCTATAAAATCTAGATGACGGTTCATCATTAATAAAACAGCCTCATCATTGGATGAGACTGTCATTAAAAGAGGAAATCCTCAAGAGATTCTCATTAAATGAGAAATCCCTCGGGTAGAGGAGTAAAACTCCCATTGAGAGCAGCGCTCTTCACTAGACAGACATATGTCAAAGTCTAATGATGAAGGAATAAAATTCCTCAAGAAGAGTCTTGCTCTGAAAAGATGATCCATCAAAAATAAAATTTCATTTTTGATCTTTAAGATCTATGAACAAACTCTTAAGAGTTCTTTACAAGAGATTAAAAAATCTACATGTTCAGGAGAGCAAAGCTCTGTTAATGAAACCCTAAATGGGTTTTCTTTAGATCAAACATCTATGAAGAGCAAGGCTCTGTTAATGGGTAAGACCCTAGTTTATTAAAAGATTTAAATTTTACCTAAAATTTCAACAGAGTTTTTACTCTTGAAAAGTTCTTAAACTGAAGAGTAATGCTCTGAATAAAAGTTCTAAAAGAAGAAGATGAAAATCATCTAAGAGACCAAAGGTCCTATTTATAGGCATCGAAATGCCTCTTCAACTTCTGAGTTGATCCAAGGGCGCAGATGCTGCCACCGCTGCACTCACGTGTGGGCCATGTGAGCGCAACGGTGGGGGGCATTTATTTCCCCCAATAAGAGCAAAGCTCTATTTGAAATTCGAATTTCAAAAAAATTGAAGCAACGCTTCGGATCCAGCGCCAGGTACGCTGCGCCCTAAGCAGTGCACCATATGTGCGCTAGCGCTAGGTGCGCTGCGTGCCACATGTCAAACACGGGTGCGCTAGCGCAGGCTGCGCTGCGTTCTGAGCAGCGCACCACGTGTTAAACACAGGTGCGCTAGCGCAAAGTGCGCTGCGCTCTTAGCAGCGCACCACGTGCAAAGCACGGGTGCGCCAGCGCTGGAATTATAAAAATTCCCCACCGTTAGGTTAAAAAGATCTAATAATAATGATAAATTATTAATTAATCAGAATTAAAATTCTGTTATGGAAAGATTTTCTCAATCTTGTTAAAAACAAGAAGATTGCCTTCTGTAAAACAGAAGCTCTAGGATCAAAGATTCAACGGTGGGAAACATCCCCAAATCAATCAGAGAAAGATCTCTTTAACCGATTCAACAAATCAACTTGCTCTATATAAAGGCCCCAAGACTTCAAGTCTGATAGAGAGAAACCCCCCACCCACCACAAACTTTGAAAAAATTTAAAGAAAGAGAGCAAGCTCTTGAAAGAAGATTATTTCTTCAAGGTAAAGATGATGAATGATGAACACAAAGATGAAATCATCTCATAAAAAGAAGAATTATCTTCTTGAAAGATTATATATCTACAAAGATCAAGATCTTTTATAAAGGGATCAAAAGATCTCATCATAAAAACAAAGAAATACTTGCTTCATTCACAGATCATAGATCTATAAGACAAATTGTCTTTCTGAGATCATGAACATCTCATCATAAAGGGGGAGAAAATTATTAAATTTTTTTAAAGATCATTGATCTATAAAAGGCAAGCCCTTTCAAAAATAAGAACCGTTGTTCTTGAATCTTGAGACTAAGTATCTTTTAAAAGAACATAAGTTTGTTCACAGATCATAAAATTGATCAAATGCGCTTTGCGCTATTGAAATGCGCTTTGCGCTCTTAAATTGCGCTTATGCACTCCTTGGATCGGCGCTCAGCGCCAAAATGTGCCACTTGTCAACCACGTATGCAACTTGCGCTTTGCGCTTCTGAAATAGCGCATTGCGCTCATGGGCTGGCGCTCAGCGCCAAGCGCACCACGTATCACTCATGTGTGTGCCACTAAATTGAAAGCACAATGCACTCATAAATTAGCGCTCAGCGCTCATAAACTGGCGCAATGCGCCCATCATCTGGTGCTTAGCGCCAAGCGCGACACATGCCCCCCACATGTGCACTACTTGGCAGAAGCGCATTGCGCTCTTTAGTTGGCGCAAAGCTCCTGGCGCGCCACGTGTTGCGCTGTCAGAACATAAATTGTTTTTTAAAAAGCCAAGGCTCTGATGAATGCTTAGCATTCAATACAAGATGAAAACATTGTTAAAAGGGCCAAGCCCAAATAAAAGCTCACAGCCCTAAACAAAATGTTAAACATTTATTGGAGTTAGCCCAATATTGGCCATAAGTTCTCAACTTATATTTAATTGAGCCCATCTGCTCATGAATATTTAACAGATCTTAGTCCCAAATTGGACTATAGATCTTCCAACCAACTCACACCGGTTCGAGGGTACATCTCTTTACTCCTTTGATATTTGTCGTTGTAATCCTTTAACGTCTTCAGAGAGGTGACGGGTCCTGACAACCACACATTCCACGGACTGTGGGGTCCTTAAACTCATGGACCATGATGTCCTAAAACTTTATAGACTATGACGTCTTTAAACTGGACTGTGGGGTCCTTAAACTCATGGACTACGATGTCCTTAACCTGGACTGTGGGGTCCTTAAGCCCATGGACTATAATGTCCTTAACCTTGGACTGTGGGGTCCTTAAACTCACGGATTATGATGTCCTTAACCTTGGACCACCATGTCCTTAAACTGGTAATCGACCACAATGTCTCTAAACTAAACAATAGAGTTCAAATGCTCTTTTGTTGGATCTAAACGATCCCGTTAAGTTGATCTTAGTCTAAAAATTAGACTAACGTATCCTTAACAAACGTTTAAGTTGATCTTAGTCTCAAATAAGGCTAATGTATCCTTAAACCCAACCCCCAAACCCAAATCTAAGAAGATACGGATTTGGACTAATCCACGCCCTACGGGAGACAACATAAATTAGTCTCCGTATACAATCCACGGGCAACCACAAACAAACAAACACCCACGATACGAAGTGACCATCTGGAGAAGGAGAAAGTTGTTACCGCGATGCGGTAGCGTAATTAACTGCAGGGGCTTGCGCCTGCAGGGAAGAGCGTCCCCACAATCAAAAACCCCTCAAACGAGGGGGAATCTGACGAAGTCTGCTACATCGGCCGCATCCGTTTAAACCTTCGATACATGGTGCCATAAATCAACTTGGAATCTTCGGAGAGGTGGATGGATAGAACCAATTAGCATCGGCCCCAAATTCAGGCAAGATGTTTGTCTTCCCGGTTTTCGGCGGTGAACAGTGCGATTGGAGTTGGTTCAGCTGTAGGGGTGACCTCCTCATGCCCCCTGTTCTGGTGAGGCGCTGCTGGTACCAGTCTCTTGAAGACCGACGTCCGTTGAGCAGCAGTATCCAATCTGTCAAATACAGACCTTTGAGCAGGAATGGGAGCCGGAGTGGCCAGCCTCGTAAAGACTGATCTTTTGACAGGAGAAGGTTCTTTAGTGACCTCGAGAGGAGGAATGACTATCCGTTTTGGGATGGCCGCTTCAAGTATCTTGGACTTCTTGACGGGCCCATTGAAGCTCAGGCTCAGCCTATCGAAGACTGATGCTGTTGGTTTGGCATTGGATGACCCGTTGAGAGGGGCCGCGGCGGTAGTGAGCCGATCAAAGACCGACTTCTTCTGCGCTTCTTATGGCAGCGGGCTGTTAACGCTCGCTGGTGGGAGCATAGTCCCGAAGAACAATCCGGTGGTAGCCTGCGTTACCTGCTCTACCGGCATCGTGAAAAAGGAGGCCGCTTGGGGACCGTATGTCACTCCTACGGACGGGACGGATCGAGAATTGCAGTTGCAGCCGGTGCAGGTTGGAGCCATTGATCTTCTGTTTTCTGCACGGAGCAAGACACCAAATTTTAGTATCTCGAACCAAAGGGCAACCATAACGAACCGCGATTCGTTCACGAACACGACACATTAAGTGTGGAGTGGAAAGAAGAAGAGGTCCCACCGGGCATGCCAGAATCTGTTCCCCGCCGAAAGGCGCGCGAAGACGTGGCGAACGTCTTGCCTGAATTTCGGGGCAGATACTAATTGGTGCTATCCGTCCACTTCTCCGAAGATACCAAGTTGATTTATGGCACCATATATCGAAGGTTTAAACGGATGCGGCCGATGTAGCAGACTTTGTCAGATTCCCCCTCATTTGAGGGGTTTTTGATTGTGGGGACACTCTTTCCTGCAGGCGCATGCCCCTGCAGTTAATTACGCTGCCGCATCGCGGTAACCACTTTCTCTTTCTCCAGATGGTCACTACGTGTTGTGGCTATTTTTTTTGTTTTTGGTTGCCCGTGGATTGTATACGGAGACTAATTTATATTGTCGCCCGTAGGGCGTGGATTAGTCCAAATCCGTATCTTCTTAGATTTGGGTTTGGGGGTTGGGTTTAAGGATACGTTAGTCTCGTTTGGGACTAAGATCAACTTAAACGTTTGTTAAGGATACGTTAGTCTAATTTTAGACTAAGATCAACTTAACGGGATCATTTAGATCGAACAAGAGAGCATTTGGGCTCTATTGTTTAGTTTAGGAGATTGCGGTCGATTAGTTTAAGGACATTACGGTCCATTGTTAGTTTAAGGATATCTCGGCCTAGTGTTAGTTTAAAGACATCGCGGTCGAGGTTAAGGACATCATATTCGGTGAGTTTAAAGACCCCACAGTCAAGGTTAAGGACATCATAGTCCATGGGCTTAAGGACCCCACAGTCCATGGAATGTGTGGTTATCGGGACCCGTCACCTCTCTAAAGACGTTGAAGGATTACAACGACAAATATCATAGGAGTAAAGAGATGTACCCTCGAACCGGTGTGAGTTGTTTGGAAGATCTGTAGTCCGATTTGGGACTAAGATCTGTTGAAATATTTATGAGCAGATTGGCTCAATTAATATAAGTTGAGCACTTATGGCTAATTTTGGGTTAAGTCCAATCAAATTAAAAATGTTTAACATTTTATTTAGGGCTGTTGATCTTTTATTTGGGCTTAGCCCTTTTAACAAAGGTGAGCATTGATCAAAGCTATGGGCTTATTAAAAGACGGAATTTAATTCTGTCAGCGCAACACGTGGTGCGCTAGGCGCTTTGCGCCAATCAAAGAGCACGTTGCGCTTCTGTAAGGGATACGTGTCATACTCAGCGCTAGGCGCTAGATGACGAGCGCATGATGCTAGTTTATGAGCGCTGAGCGCTGATCCATGAGGGCACTGCGCTTTCAGTTTAGTGGCGCACACGTGAGTGACACGTGGTGCGCTTGGCGCTGAGCGCCGACCCATGAGCGCAGTGCGCTATTTCAGAAGCGCAAAGCGCAAGTTGTTAATTGGCGCATATGTGGTTGACACGTGGAGCATTTTGGCGCTGAGCGCCGGTCCAGAGAGCGCAGAAGCGCAGTTCAAGAGCGCAAGGCGCAGTTCTAGAGCGCAAAGTCGCATATGATCAATTTTAGGATCTGGAAAACAAGTTTATGTTCTTTTAAAAGAGACATTGTCTCAAGATTTAAGAACAACAGTTCTTATTTTGCAGGAGATACTTTAATCTCTTGTATTAATAAAAGGCTTTGCCTTTATAGATCCATGATTCTTAAGAGAATTTAAGAATTCTCTCCTCCTTTATAATGAGATGTTCATGATCTCAGAAAGACAATTTGTCTTATAGATCTATGATCTGTGAAAGAAGTAAGTACTTCTTTGTTTTTATGATTAGATCTTTTGATATTTTTATAAAAGACCTTAGTCTTTGTAGATCTATGATCTTTTAAGAAGATAATTCTTCTTTTTAATTATGAGATGATTTCATCTTTTTGTTCATCACCATTCTTTTTACCTTGAAGAAAAAATCTTCTTTTGCTGAGAGCAATGCTTCTCTTCCTTTGAATTTTTCAAAGTTTATGGGGGGGGGGGTTCTTTATGCTTCTGTCTTTTTTTTTTTTTTTTATTTTGGAAGGAAGGATTATTGGTCGTTGAGACCCACCACCTCTCCGACGACACTGAGAGATTACAGTGCCATATATCGAAGGTGCGGAGGGATGTACCCTTTAAACCATGTACCACACATCAGGGGGGAAGAACAGGCTGGAGCTTAAGCTTCTCGCTGCTGAAAAAGGCTTCTTTGCGTTCGCGCACGTGCGTCGCACATGTTGGACGCACATATTTGCACGTAGCGTACATGGAGTTTGCGCATATGCGCATTATGGGGGGAGCAAGCTCCTATGGGGAACGGATCTTCTTTGAATATTATTGAATATTCTCATGTGGTGTGCACGTGTGTTGCACGTGGTGCGCGTATGGCGGGTACACGTGCATTGCACGTAGCGTATATGGAGTTTGCGCATATGCGCATTATGGGGAGGAGCAGGCTCCTATGGAGAACGAATCTCCTTTTAATATTATTGAATATTCTCATGTGGTGCGCACGTGCGTTGCACGTGGTGCACGCATGGCGGGCACACGTGCGTTGCACGTAGTGCACATGGCGCTTGCGCATTATGAGGAGGAGCAGGCTCCTATGGAGAACGAATCTCCTTTTAATATTATTGAATATTCTCATGTGGTGCGCACGTGCGTTGCACGTGGTGCACGCATGGTGGGCACACGTGCGTTGCACATAGCGCACATAGCGCTTGCGCATATGCACATTATTGGGAGGAGCAGGCTCCTATCTTAGAGAACTAAGCTCCTATGGAGAACTAAGCTCCTTTGAGAATTGAATCTTTTGAGGATTGAACTCTCCCTTTTTCAAGAGGTATCCCCTCTTATTTATATGGGAGTGGTAGAAAAGCGATTTCTCCTTTTCCCGATGTGGGACTAAAAATGCATTCTCCATGTAGTAGAGCATTACTTTAGATTGCACGTGCATAGCACATTTACTCATAACTTTTGATCCAGGATGAATTATGAGGCCCATAATATATCAAATCGAAGGATTTTTTGAGAAACTTTCGATACCATAAGAATTTAGCTGTTCTCATTCCGGAGTTTATCAAAATATAGCTCGAAAAATACTGGTTCGCATCTTCTTCCTTAGATCACATGTGCATAGCACATTTGCTCATAACTTTTGATCCCGGATAAATTATGAAGCCCATAATATATCAAATCGAAGGTTTTTTCGAGATGCTTTCAATACCATCAGAATTTAGCTGTTTCTCATTCGAGAGTTTGTCAAAATACAGCCCGGAAAATACTGGTTCACATTTTTTTAAGCGTATCGCTGCCATTTGATGCCTTGGGCTCTTTTTCGCAGAAATTTTTGGCGGGAACAATACAGTATGACCTAGGTAGATCGTTATGCATTCGATTTCTACCTGATGATATTTTCTACCCATGATTTGGCAATCCATTCTCGTTGTGTCATAATTTTCTTGCAGGACCGACCGTTGGGATCGGTAGCGGCTTGCTAGCACATTTTTTTCTTTGGGTGATTGCTTGGTATGTGGGTTACATTACAGATTGTAACTGCTGTTTGTATATGTATATACAGTTGTGATCTAGTTAAAAACTCTATCTACCAAACTTGTATATTTTGTTGATTTAGAAATCAAATTTGTATATTCTTTCAGACTTAGAGACGTGGCTTGTATGCTATTCTTTATAGTTGAATTTGATAATGTTTTTGGTGTTTCTTTTACTCTTTTCTTGTGTTGATATTCGCCTTGGGCGTCGTATATACTGCGTGGTTATGTTTACGCCGTTTAGGCGATGAGATTGCTCCCGATTGGAGATGCTGATGTTATATTTATATTTATGTACTGATTTTCATCAAAATTTACAAAGGAAGTGCTGCCAAAATTTTAAATAACGAAAATATTTTCAAACTTTAGTTTACAACCCACTTGTGTTTCAATAAATTTTTCTTATGCTTTAAAAAGCAGAGCTTGATTTCATGAATAGCTCTTTTTCAACACTTCACCTCTATTATTTACTCAAAAAATTTAGACTCCTGGTTTTTGGCTTATTTAGATCACGGTGGGGTCCTATAGACTTTACGTGATTCAAGTGTCGGTCACGTGCCGTTTCCGGTTCGTGACACTTGCATATGAGTAATTCTAACTCATATTGTTGCTTCAAGTTGTTGTATTGTTATGGTAAAGCCACATGGGGGCTTGATTTTATCTATTAAAATGACAAATATTGGATGGAAGCGAAATGTCCTAAATTTCGCTCTCAAGAGAATTCCTAATTTTTAAATTGTGAGAAATCTAAAACCCTGGGCTCTATTTAACATAAGAAAGAAGAAGAAAACCATTTGGGGTAAAATTTGGACAACTTAATAGTTCTAGGATGAAATTTGAAAATAATAGATTTTGGAGGTGAAATTTGAACAACTTAATAGTTTTGAAGGTAAAATTTGGAAATATTAGATTTTCGGGGTGAATTTTGAACAACTTAATAGTTTTTGTTAGTGTATATGCCCTAGAGGCCATTACTGTATCATACTAGTTTGTATATTATTTAATGGAAACTTGGGATATTCACAGTTGTATAGACAATCTTGCTCGAAATAGCAGTATGCTACTTGGTTTGTTTCTACTTTAATGTGTGCATGTGTTTCTTTTTGCATATCGCCTATACACATTAGTGGAGCCCTTAGGATCTTTGCTTGATTACCAGCGTTGTGATGGCAGTCACACTAGTGGGGGCTGGGTAATCTACAAGCACATCCTTATACAGGTCCCTAGTCATAGGATTATCGATACAGGGCATCGATACTCCAGAGACGACTAGTGTATACGCTTCTCATCCCAGGAGGGGAGATGGTCTGTCTCACAGCCATCAGTACGTCATACTGGAGATAGTA
The DNA here is from genome assembly GCA_030015575.1 of Agapanthus africanus. NCBI lineage: Eukaryota > Viridiplantae > Streptophyta > Magnoliopsida > Asparagales > Amaryllidaceae > Agapanthus > Agapanthus africanus. The sequence goes on from CM057340.1 coordinate 39,461,016, forward strand.
TGCAGGTGCTAGTTAGGTTACGAGTATACTGGACAGGACTCACTGGGAACTATTGGCTTGGTAGTATACCTATCGTCGGTTATCAGTTCCCAGGTGATATGAGTACAGCATAGTCCGTTGACTTGACACCGTCACTTCGCCTCGAGTGTGTTCCCACTGTTCTTAGATTACTACCCTACCACGGCTCAAATGAGTCGTGCAAACAGGTAGTAGTTGGATGCAGTCCCGAAGCACTTGGAGGTAGAGACGGTTAGACAGGATTCGTCTCTCCCGGTATTGGGGGTTGATATCGCGCTGTGTCTAGGAGAGCCATTACACAAAGTCCCTGGCCTGGGCAAGCGAGATATACTGATAGCGTTTCCACTGTTATCTCAGGGTGTTCTGGGCTACACTCCGACACGACTTGTACCGCTATTAGGGGACTGACGTTTACCTCCCCCTAGGCCCGACATGCGATACTGTCAGACGAACAGACCGGACTGTACGGAGATTGTCACATTCAGGCTCAGTAGGAGTTCGGATGGGTTCACCTCATCAGTCTTCTTATCGGCATCTACCTGGGGACCGTTACATACAGTTAGTACCGCTTGCGGCCTGTGGTTAAACCCACTACCAGCGTAGTGTCGAGTCTTTAGAGTCCCACACAGAGAGCTATTCGCTTTTGGGCAAAACAGAGTAGAGGTCGTATGGTTTTGCGACAGGGTTCGTTCACATCCGCGCACTTGTGCACGTTTGGTGTCCGGACAGTTATTACTAGTGGGCTTTGGTTTAAGCCAGATCCTAGTATATGTTTTGGGATTGGTTTTATCTCATTATATTCGTGTTCCTCGGAACACGGATGCGGGTGTGTATGCACAGTTGACAGAGGCAGAGGCAGAGGGTTCTCATTGGGGTTGTTGACCGTTGACTTTTTCAAAACCCTAATGAGAATAAGAAATATGATTAACAATATTAATTAAGCATTATTGTGCCATGGTTGAGTTGAACATTTGACTTTTGTTGACTTGTTGACTTTGTTGACCGGTTGACCATTGTGGACTTGTTGACCATCATCATTTCATTTCAATGACTTTTGTTGACTTATTGTTCTTTACAAAATGCATTAAATGCATGAAATGATAATGGTCATTGAAACTAACCATCACAATTCTTAATTATTATTATTATCATCATTATTCTTTTTTTTATGAGCATGGTTGTAAAAAGTCAAGCTCATTCTCACTTGCTCATTCTCTCTCATCCAAAGCTCATCCTCTTCCTCTCTCTCAAAACTCTCATGTCTCATGTGTTGAGAAGCATGAGCTATTGAGATAAAACCCTCAAAACTCTTCTCTACTCACTCTAGAGTTCTAGGTTTAGCAAGCCAAGCACTTTAGTTACCTCTAGGTTGAGGTTGGAGCTCAAGGTGGAAGCTTTCGGGTGAATCCTTCTTCGACAAAGGAAGACTACGAGGAGGAGCCGTTCAAACCACCTCAAGAAGTAAGAAGAGAAGGAGTTCAAGACCTAGATATAACCCTCTAACATAATAGTTAAACTTGTAGTTAGTTTGCTAGGTTTTATTTAGCAAAGATCCTCTTTTCTAGTCCATGTTGGCCTCCCCGTAAGAAGTGGGGTGGGCAATGCGGAGTTACAGTTTTAGGGTGAAATTTGGAAATACTAGATTTTGGAGGTGAAATTTGAAAATATTGAAATTTTGGGGATGAGAAATAAAAAAAAAACTTTTCTGATTTATTATTTCTAGATTCAAAGTGATATTTTCGTTATTTTTAACTAAAGTTTCAAAGTATCTATTATTTTAACCAAAGTCCATTAAAAATCATTTTAAATCATATTTGTCTAGTTCTAATATGTACCAACGTACATCACACGTGTAAAAAATGGATGACGTGAACCGTCTAAAAATAAATGATTAATTTAAAATAAATGTGAGAACGCCACATAACGCCCTTCCTCTTTGTATTATAATAGTAAATACATAAACCTTTTTTTATTTTGTAATCAACAATATAATCCAAAAACCCGATAAAACTCACCCCGTCCACTAAATCTGAAACTCAGAAAAAACTCGTCTGAACTTGTACTTGAGGGTTTGGGTTTATAATATGATAGTTTGGGCCAGCTTTAGGTTTGGAGTTAAATTTCTAAATCGGATTCAAAGTTAATGGAAACCTTGCTCGATCCGGGGAAAACCAATGGAACCCTTGACCGAGCCAACCTAGTTTCATCCTCATACGTGGAGTCCACACTTCTGTTACTTCTTCTCATGGCTAGGCCTACGATTTTGCCTTTATTCTGACGCACGCACATATATAACATGCACATAGTAGATTTTCCCATGAACAACGAAATTTCACAAATCAATGGTTAAATTTGAAAAATAACCTAAAGAGCAATGCTTTAAAATGTATGTACATCTCAGTCAAAACATAACCACCCATTCATATGGTGACTGGAAAATGAATACCATTATCAACCAACTTATTTTGTGCGAGGCTCTGCATTATTGATCTCATGGTTATATTTTTGGTGATTGTGTCGTGGTATTTCCATCGACAAACGACTTCAAACAAGGGAAAGTAGTCGTTTGGTAATTCACTTTATTGGCTAAGAAACCAAACCGATGAAAACACAATAATGTATAAAGTTTTTGCGCAACAGGAAGCTTGCGAAAAGGAAAATTAAAAATGCATACCTTGCACTTCATGGTGCGGAGCCTGCCCGGCCCGGCCCGGGTTGACCGGGCTTCAGGCCGGGCTTAGCCCGGCCCGAGGCCCCAAACCAGAACCTTGCCCGGCCTGTGGCTCGGCTTGGGTAGGGCCAGCCTGTTTAAAATTTTGAATCTTTTTTAAAAAAACTTTAAAGTAAATTTTTATTTTTATGAAAAAAATTTGGAATTTTTTTAACCCGGATTTCGTATAGGTCCCGGGACAGACCTAGATATTTTATTAATTAAAAAATATTTTGAGAGGGGACATAAATCGGCAAACCTTACCCCTCATACAATTACCCAAAAAATTAAAAATATAATTCAATAAAAAAATAACTGGTTGGCTTCTATCGGTCTTTACTCTTTATCGGTGTCGGAGTCTTCAATACTCTTAACGTGTTATTGCTTAGCTCCTGCATCGAACCAATATTTTTGACACACCACGATCTCCAATGCGTCATCCGACAGCCTCGCTCTCTTTTTGCTCAAAAATATATTACCTGCACTAAAAGTAGACCCGAAAACTACTGTGGACACCGGAGTTGTTAGTACATCACGAGCCATGGCAGAAAGTACGGGATACATGTGTCTATATGTTTTCCACCAATCCAAAATATCAAGATTATCTATTTGATCCACGGTAAGAAAATTACTGAAATCGGTTTGCAAATATATTGTAAGCTCATTATAAGTAGAAGAAGTAGAAACGGCTGTTCTTTGTTTTTTCTTCTGCAAAAATTAAAATATTCCTTTTTTGGAAGTTTGCTGTGAAGAGGAAGATAAAGAAAAAGTTCTGTTTTGACCGTACTGTGCATCATATATGGTATACAATTCATGCAAATAAGAATCTAAAATATTTTTATAATCTTTTATATCAGTACCTAAGTTTTCATGGTATCCATCTAATAAAAAAATAAGTTATCTTTTTTAAATCTAGGATAAAAAATAGATGCTAAACAAAACAATGCAGGAACTTTTCGCCAATATTTATTCAATTTCGTAAGCAAGCTATATAACATTCCAGCAAATGCACTATCAGGGTCAATTACATGCTCAATAATAATCTTACTTATATAAATTAACTGTTCTACTGCTAAACATGTAGTAGGATTGTAACAACTCCAATTTTGTATACAAAAAATTTGCTTTAAATGTAGTGTACACTTGGAGTATTGATGTTGCTGGAAACAATTTAAGTATCTATTTCCTTACAATAATTACAAGAAGGAGCTTGTAGCTCATTGGTAATACCTTGTACTGCTGAACCAAGCCACCAGAGTTCGAATCCCATACCCCACATAATTTTTATATCTTTTTGTTTTAATTTTTTTAGAAGTCAAACGGTCAAACAGCCATAACTCACAATTTATTGCGAATTAAAAAAATTAAACTATACCAAAAATCCCCCCAGACCAGACCCGAACCAACGAGATCCGACTCGGCCGCGACTCGGCCGAATCGGCCGGCGCCGCTGGCCGGACTCGGCCGGTCGGCCAAGTCGTCAACACGAAAAAAATTCGTGTTGACCTAGTCTCTTCAACTGCATACTCTAAATTTTTTTTACGGTTACCAATTTTCCAATAAATCTCTTTTAAGACAAAATTTAATGAATTTTTAATGTTTTTTTATATTTTTTAATATTTTTTTTAACCCTAATCCTAACCCTAGCCTAGCCCTATATAAAGACCCCTATACTCTACCTTTTCCCTTCACAACTCTAAGTCCACTCTCCCAAATTCTCGAGAACTCGGTACGAAGAGCGAGAAGCGAAGCGCTGCCGAAATCGACGACGGATTCCGGCGACCGGATCTGGACCTTCGCGACGTTTTCAACGAATCGACAACCATCACGACCTCTAGCTTCCTTAGCTTGTCCAAATCGTAAGTCCCACCTTCTTCTATCTCTCTTTTCTTTAAGATAAAAATACGACTTTTTGGAACCCGCCGGAAATCGGACAAACCGATTTCCGATTCGGTTTTTCTCTAAATTTCCACTTGTCACCTAATACATATTATCTACCCATATGCTTGTTGACTATTAATCACACATAAACCAATTTAATCAAACTTTTTCACATGAAATGATAAGTTCTTTGCAAAACCGTACTCTTTTCATAAAAATACCATGAAGTTCATTTTTCTTAGTTTAATTATTTCCCTCACTCCTAAATAGGTTTATCTTGATCACTAAACTTGTAGAACCCAATTTGAATGAAATTTCACACATAAAATGATAACGTTTTCGAATACCGTATTCTTGTGCTATAATACCTTTAAGTTTAATATAGCATGTTTTCCCTTTAAACTTCACCAAAACTTAATAAAAGTCACGGGGTAATGACCTACCCCTACACACACTCAATATAACCCTAATTGATAAATATCAAAAATACGGAATATGAAATTACAGGACTTTTCACTAAAATACCCTAATCTTTATAACCTTTATTGAAAGCTTTAAGTTGTAAACATTTCTAAATAAAATCTTTTAATAAAATGAAAGCACGATTGGTCATGGACATCGATCGTTTATCTAAACTGACTTTGTGGTGTCTAGGCTAGGCAAGTGAGCTTGGGTAACTTTAAAAGGCCCGTCTCACGATTCGTGAGCGGATCCCTCCCTCCTCACTTGTACTTACCTGTCCACAATCGGCGGTGAAGAGGCGATTTGAGGCTTCTAATGAGTTATCGTTTAGACCTTAGAAGTAGGCTAGTTGGCTTAGGAAACCCTAACAACTAAAATATGGAAAACTATACTTTTTGCAATTAAATACCCCATATTTATAAAACCGTTTTCCCAAATGAAAAGTATTTGTTAAACTTAAGCAAAGCGCCGTTACAACCCACTTTTGGGGAACCTATTAGGGATAGTACGGTTCATCGTGCACCCGCAGGCTAGTAGTGCGAGATTCAGACCTCCGCAAGGAGCATTCGGTCTCGAAAGGTTTAAAATACGATATTTAAGGAAAATGAGACTTTCTCTAAATAAAATATTTATATAAAATTATTCAAGTGTTTATATATATAATTATCATTTAAACACCTATTTTATTATAATATAAAGTTTCCACATTTTCCTAAAAAAAAAAATACAAGATTAAAAGTTACACTAAAATACCATGAATTTCAGATAAAACAATTAATACTTTGATTAGGATATATGCACTAGAATAACACAAATAAAATTCACATTCATTATAACAATAAAGACGATTATTAAATACTTGAGGTGCATTTTGAAAACTATACAAAAGTACTTTTTACATAAAACCCCCTCAAGTTTTACAAATTACAATAAGGCCCCTAGCTAATATTGAACTTCAAATTATCTTCTTTTAGTCTGACTCGGGTTAGAGTCTGACTAATTTCTGACTTGAATATGATTCAAGTCAATCCATATTCATTTATATTCTAACACAATTGAATACATGAATCCCTGAATCCAGTTAACAATATATTCTTTTTGACTGAATCAAACCATGGATATTCATCCATTATCCTGATATTCCATTTACCTGATTATACAGTTACATCATGTTTACTGATATCATGGTTTTGGTCAGTCACCCAACTTACATATTCCAATACAACAATACTGTTAAAACACTACGGGGTTTAAGGGGTAGATTGGTACGGAAGGTGTTAAAGGTGGCACGAGATGGTCAGATTAAGACACCTAACCTGAATCCTGTTGCTGTTGTACCGTGGCATAACGGTTCCTTGTACTTTCCTTTTGCCCTGATCTCTAGCATATAGAGATCCCCCTCGTATACACTGGCATCCTTCTGTACCAAGCTACAAACAACAGCGTTACATAATGTTTCATAATATCCGACAATATAACACTTTAGAAAATACTGTTACTCTGTCATTCTCATTCTTCTTATTCTTTGGGACTTACCGAGCGACCTGTTCGCTGACGACATTCTATTTTTTTCTTCTTTGAATGTCGTCAGGTGCGTTGGACCAAGCTGAGATCGAGCCCACCGGTGAAGATTTGGAGCAGTTCCAAGAAGACCCAGAGCTCTAGATAATTGTACCTTATTCTTTCCAGTATTTTTCATTTCTGTTATGCCACTGTTTAGGCATTGCTTTTTCATTCCAGTTGTATTTTCATTTCATGCATTGTACAAAGAATGTTATTAATAAAAGTTGTTGTTATTTCAATATCATTTGTCTCTTGTGATTATTTTATATTGCTTAGCTACGCTTAGCGTATGTACTTCTGAGTACATACGTAGCGGACCTCGTCGCGTCCACTTCGCCGTGCACTGGGAAGCGGGGCGTGACAAGGATAATAAATACCCGATAAACATTTAGTTGCATTGTAAAATATTTCTAAAAATTTCAAAACATATTCACAAACAAACCAATCATAATTCTCTAAATTATTATTGGGCATTTGTTCCTTAAAAAATAAAGTAATAAGATCCCGATGTTTTAAAACAATTTCAACATCTCATAAGTGGAATTCCACCTAATTAGAATGTTGAATTTGAAAGATCTAAATTTTAAATTTACCTGGGTATAAGTTTGCTTAAAAAACCGTTTTCGGGGTCCAGAAATTTCAATAAATATCATTGCATTTTGAAGCTTTGCTAAATGAGCATCAATTATAGTAAGACCATCATGCCCAATTAAATTTAAAATAAGGCATGCATATTTTTTATGAAATAATTCTCCATTCAAAACAGAATTTAAATTATATTTTAAAATTGCTATAGCAGAATTATTATTAGTAGTATTATCAAAACTAACAGAAAATATTTTATTTTGAATATTATATTCACACACGGTACTCAAAATACAATTACTTATAGTATTTCCATTATGTGGATGCTCCATTTTGAAAAACCAATAATTCTTTTATGTAAAAGCCAATCATTATCAATGAAATGTGTATCAACACAAATATAACTCATGCCCCATTCTGTAGTCCAAAGATCAGAAGTTGATGAAATTTTACTCCTAAAATTTGCAAAAATATCAATCAAATTGGTTTTACCATCATGAATTTTTTTTTAAAATATCACTTCTAAGTGTTGTTCTGGGTACTCTTTGAAATACTAGATTATATGCATTTTTTACCAATCTATCAAATTTTTCGTTTTCTGCAAAACCAAATGGTTGCTCAGCATGTATGACATATCTTGCAAATTCTCTTCTATTAGTATCTTCCGAATAAGAAAAACTAGTTAAAGAGTTAGACGACATACTTAGAGTCGATTGCCGAGAATCAGCTTTTTCGCGTTTGATTAAATATCTTTTTAGGTCGGTAGTTCCACCTGAAATGGCACAAGTAAAATCTGCTTGGTAATGAGTGCAAACTGCCCGCTCGCCTTTACCTGTAACTGTTTGTACTACAAAATATTTCCAAATATCAGAAGTTTTAGCTTTTTTATCTTTAGGGGAAGAAGCTCTTGCTTCAAGAACGGTAGGAGTAGGAACTTTTCAGAGACATCACTTTGTGAAGCAGCAGGGATCTCATAATTAGAAAATTCATAGTTAGGAGAATAAGAATCAAAATTAGTTTGCAGCATATTGGTTAATCTCTGTCTCTCTTATGAGTCCATATCGATTTAAAATGAACGTCTCCGTGAAGATGAATTACCCCCGTTATAGGGTTGCCTAGCACGGCAGCAAGTTTTTGGGAGGTATCGTCCATGCCAATTTTAAATTTTTGCCGTTCTAGCTAACCCTACCCCTAGAATCGAAACTAGAAAATCCGATGAAAAAATGCAAACATCTTTGCAACCAAAGTGAACAAGGAATATAACCTTTGTAGACCGGTCCTTCACTTCATTAGCTCCGTGTAGTAGTCCCTTCGCTGCGATCGTGAACTCCCGGACTCTAGAGAGGCTCCCATGAAGAAATGAACAAGCTTGCATCGAAGTCTTCGAGGCCGAAGATGATCTACGTCAAGGAGACACTAACCCAACCTATCTCTTCACTAATTGTGGAATTAGTGAAGCAAACACCCTATACTAAATGACAAGTAGTAGAGGATGGTGAAATAGGAAATGAGCTCACTTTAGAAATGATTTTCTCACATATTTTCTTTCATCTCCATGCTCAAGGAGCAACTCAAGAAGATCAAAAGGAGGTGAGGAAACCAAGTGGCATGAGCAACTAAAGGTAGTGGCTAAGTCTCCAAGTGAGAATGAGAATGAGAAAAGCAAGTCAAGAAAAAATGAAATGAGCAAGCCATGTAGAGAATGATGGCTGCCCCTCTCTCTCATGCACACCAAAATATCTCCTCTCATTTTTCCAGTTAACAAATCCATGCCATACCTCTCAACATGCTAAACAATGTTCATGCCACCTCACCCCCTCCACCTCATTTCCCAAAATGATTTTCCAAAAAGAAAAATCAAATAATGAGGTGTTAAATCTTCTAGAAACTATTCCGTATAAATACGGAATACAACCTGGTATACGTATCGAAATACATATACGCGTATTCGTACAAAAATACGAATAGCCAAGAGAGAAAATGAATAGTGAATAATAATACTAGAATATAAATACATATATAAATTATTAAATCAAAACATGATTTAATAATCCGGCTTAATCCTAAGCCGCTAGTATTATTAACCGTCCGATTAAAGTCTGTGCAGCCTGTACACATATTTAATCGGACACCTGTATGTACCAACATACGTCATCTACATCATATCGCCTGAACTGTGAAAACCCTCTGTGTGGGACTCTAAAGACTCGTCAATACGCTTCCAGTGGGTTTAACCACAAGCACGTCAGCGACACTAGCTGTACGTAACGGCTACCCAGGTATTGAGCGAGAAGAAGGCCGACGAGCAAACTCATCCGTACCCCTACTGAGCCTGACAGTGACAATATCCGTACAGTCCAGTCTGTTCGTCTAAGAGTATCGCATATCGAGTCTAGGGGGAGGATAAAGTCAGAACCCTAACAACGCGACATTTAGTGTCGGCATGAAACTCATCACCACTTGAGGAACTATCGATCATGGATCGGTAATTCTCGTGTACCCCGGCCGAGGATTTCTGGTGATGGCCACCCGTGCACTGTGCGACATCAACCCCTAATACCGGGAGAGGCGAATCCCCGACGATCCGCTCACTGCCTCCATGTGGCTCGGGACTGTACCCAACTAAAACCTATTTGCACGACTCATTTGAACCGTGGTAGGGTAGTAATCAAAGCACAGTGGGAACTCACACGAGACAAATGACGATTTCAGGTCAACAGACTAATCTGTACACGTGTCACCAAGGAATTGCTAGCTGATAATAGGCATAATACCAACTAGCATGTTCCCGGCGAGTCCGTCCAGTGTACTCATAACGCAATGAGCACCTGTATACTATCTTAGGTGAACAACTGACACCAATGGCTTGTGAGACCGGCCACCGCCCCTCGTCAGGGTCTGGATAAGTATACACTAGTCTACACTGGAGTATCGATACCCAGTCTCGATACTCCCACGACTAGGAACATTTAAAAATGTGCTTATAGACCCCCAGCTCCCACGTATATGATCGCCATCATAATGCTGGTAGTCAAGCAAGAATCCTATGGGCTCTATCAACATATAATAATGATGATAAAGACAAATCAGATAGTATATTATCATTTTGAGTAAGATTGTTCTACCAGTATAGATCCTCCCTCAATCATCATAATCACCAGCCTGCGACTACGATAATTGTCTTGAGGGCATTATAGCCAACAAATATCTCAATGTCTCAATATGTCAATACCTCAATATCTCAATATCTCAATGTCTAGGGCTCCGTCAGTCCGAATCGACCCATATTATCAAATCTCACGACCACGTCGGTATCCTTCGGATATCTGCCATGTCAGATATCGCCGGTAGGTAGTCTGCCCCTGCCAGGCTCATCGTCTACAACTTGAGCTTCTTGCCCCGGGGTACCATACTGGGCCCACCATGTACCCGAAACGGTTCATCCAACTTCTCGAATCGGGTCTCGAAAACCAACATAATTAGGAAAACTCATGGTGGACGACACATACATCATATCACGAGAAAACCGCAACTTGCATTTTTAAAGCGATAACAGGTTTATAAAATTCTTGCGGTTTTCCCAAAAATCCAGAAATCCCATAAATACTGAAATCCTCGAGAAGAATCACAATATATAAACATGCAGGTGATGATGTAAATCTATGATACAGTAGTATATACCATGCGAAATACGGCCAGAAGCTATGCATGAATCATGATGCAATGAGGTATGCATATATAATTAACAATCCTACATATCCACTTAGTGAAATGAACATACAAGTATAAGTCTACGGATCATATATGATGCAAATGCACAGTTACCGATTTTAAACAAGTTCTATAGTGTTCGTGACATAGCAATTACCAAAGGCGTGTGTGTTCGCATGAATAGTGCACGTGCGGCATGACCCAATGGTAATGGTGCAAGTGTCCTATGAGACAATATCATATATATATAGGATGATGAAATGCAATGAGATTAATAACTAGAAAACTACGCATATAATGCAAATACTACAAGTAATACTAAACCATCGGGCGCCTCGCGCCATCCAGACGATCTCCCCATAGATGTGTACATCTATTCACCGGGATGCTTCGGCTAATCTGATCCTATCTCTGCCTTGTCTTTTCCACGCCACGTCTGACACCTTTGCACCCGATCCTAGAATCGCACATAATTACATAAAAGGATAAATATGAATAGTCGCGGACACACGATACAAATCAATCAACGCGCGCTAACTAGACGCGCACGCACTTGATGTACAAAAAACGCTCGCGACAACGCCACAAACCATAACTAGGGTCGCTATACGTGAAAACCACCAAGCCTAAAACCCAATCGTACCCGTCGCGCATTCACAACACCCTAAATTTTATATGAAATAGGTAGAAAACCATCAAAATCTCAAACTTAATTAAAATCGATTTAATCCAAAAACCTAGTAATCATCAACTTGCTATTTTTGTGCAAATCTAGATGTTTTAACAAAACTAGTGGCCAAAATGATCATTTTATATCCTAGGCTACCCAATTATTAACTAGATTTTAATCTCACTTATTTATATTAATCCTCAAAATCTAGTTTGCAAGATTATACAATTTGGACAAATTTCAAAGTAACAATTAGCAATTTAGCAACTAGGTTAGGTTTTGCAAAACTCAAAATGTTAAACTAAACATCATAACTAAAATGAAGTGATAAAACCCTAACTTGAATTCAAAACCCTCACTTGAAATTTCAAACTTACAATATAGAACCCTATAAATACCTAATTAAGCTTGATTTAAGAAATTAACCAACAATTAAACAATACAGTTAGGATTTATACCTCACAATTTTGTAGATCTAGCTAGCAACTTGACCTCCCAAAATGGCTTCTTGCTCCAAGATCCATGGTTGATTAGGACAAGGAGAAATGGGTAAAAATTTAATTTGGAATTAGTGAGAATTTGTATGGATTTTTGAGACAATTTTTGTGGATTTTGAAGTGGGGAAAATTGGGGCTGCTCATGGGGGAGGCTCGGCTAAAGAGAGAAGGGGAGGGTGTGTGTGGAAATTTCTAGGTTAAGAAAAACTTTAAGCCTCATTTAATGCACTTCACATCAATTTTATTTTTATTTCATTTTATTTTCTAATTTTCTTAGCCCTAGAAAAGTCTAGAACCATAGAGATAAGTGGAGAAAAAGAAAATAATTTGTAAACTTGTATTTATGTTGACATGGTTCATATTTGTATATTTAATCCATTCTAATTTGTAATTACCACTAATTAAATGTATAAGTAAAAGCTTATAATAATATTTGAAATAATTAATTAAGGAAAAATATTTAAGTAAACCAACAATTTATAAATGACTAAATGAATACCAAATACTAGCAATTACATAGTTAAAATAGGTGTATTTAAATCTATGTTGAAAATTAATTATATCTGGGTTTTTACGGAAAACAAAAATTATTTTACCGAATATCGGAAGCTTCACCTAAATGATTTTTAAAACGTTATAACCTTCCCCCCTTAAAGAAATTCGGTTCCCGAATTTAAAATCTAACTACGCGTTCCCTCAAAGAGATGTGAATATTTCTCTCTCATCTCATCTTCGGCTTCCCACGTGTCCTCGGCTGCACTGTGAAAGAAAGATTGCGCTCCAGCTGGATCGTCTGATACTGTATCGCATGAGGGGGATCAAGAAGGTACTTACGGACTATTAATACATGAATAACAGGATGAACATCTGGAAAGCTGGATGGAAAAGCCAAACGATAAGCAATCATGTCGATATGCTCGAGAATCTCGAAAGAACCCACATATCTGGAACTAAGAAGTCCTTCCTTTCCGACTCTCAACATGCCCTTCATTGGAGAAACCCTCAAGAAAACATGATCTATAACGACGAACTCAAGTCTGCTCTAACGCGAGTCTACATAAGATTTCTGCCTTCTCTAGGCCTCTTTCATCCTATCTTGAATCAACTGGATCTCTTTTCGGTTGTCTTTTGCACAGTCTGTGGTCCCAAAACACTGCCCTCACTAAACTCTATCCAACAAACGGGCGATCGACATCTCTTCCCATGAAATGCTTCAAAGGGTGCCATCTGAATCGTCTCCTGGAAGCTGTTATTATAGGAAAACCTTATCAAGGGCAAATGACGACCCCAAATGCCACGAAATCTAGAATGCAAGCTCGGAGCATGTCCTCAAGAATCTGAATAGTCCTCTCTGATTGACCGTCGGTCTGCGGATAGAAAACTGTACTGAAACTCAATTGGTGTCCAACTCTCCTGAAGTTTCTGCCATAGTTGGCTGGTGAACTTGGTGTCCCAGTCGGACATAATACAAGTCGAAACTCCATGTAGTCGCACCATTTTATCAACATATATCTGAGCATACTGAACGAATCCGAAAGTGGTCTTACTGGCAGAAAGTGGGCTGCTTTCGTTAATCGGTATACGATTACTCAAATAGTGTCATACTCTCAACTGATTCTAGGTAGACCCACGATAAAATCCATAGAAATTTGCTCCTATTTCCACTCCAGAATGGGCAAAGGTTGTAATTCTCCTGCTGACCCCTGATGCTCGGCCTTGACTTGCTGACAAGTCAGCATCCTGAAACAAAGTCTGTGATATCTCTCTTCATCCCTTCACATCTGTAGACATCTTTTACATCATGATACATCTTGGTGGAAACCGGATAAACAATATATGTCGACTGGTATGCCACCTCTAAATCTCGCGTCTTAGTCCCTCGGAATCTGGCACACACGGTCGAATTCCAAATCGTAGTACTTCCTGATCATCAGTCATGATCTCTGAATCTCTACCCTGTCGAACCTGCTCCCTGATCTCTGACAAACAAACGCCATCGGACTATGCCTCACGGACATGATCAAATCGCTGTGGACGTGCACGGACATGGGAAAGTTGTCCCTCGGTCGACGTAACTCGAACTATACTCGGCTGTCACAAGGAATCTACCAATCTGCCGTCGACTGTCTCTAACTGTGCTCAAACAAGAAAAGCTACCTCCGGCCTCCGACTCAAAGTATCTGCCACAACATTCGCCTTACCCGGACGATAAAGAATCTCGCAATCATAGTCTTTCACTAGCTCCATTCATCGGCGCTGTCTTAAATTTAGATCTCGTTGCTGCTGAAAGATATACTTTAAGCATCTTGTGGTCCATAAATACCTAGCACGACTCGTCGTATAAGTAGTGTCTCCAAATCTTAAGTGTAAAATCACCGCAGCCATCTCTAAGTCATGAGTGGAATAGTTCTGCTAGCTCTTCTTCAACTGTCGAGAAGCATCGCAATAACCAACAAAACCGCCTGATCCTGAAGGCATAGATAAAACTGGCACCGTAGTCAAACGAGTCTTTAACTGCTGAAAGCTCTGCTCACATGCCTCAGTTCAAAGAAAAGAACTCCTTTCCGGGCCAACCCGGTCAACGTTGCAGTTATATGAGAAAATTCATGTACGAAATGTCGATAGTATCCGGTCAAACCCAAAAATGCTGCGAACCCCCATCACTGATACCCGTCTGGGTCAATGCTACGCGTCCTCGATCTCATTCGGTTCCATACATATACTATCTCTCGTAACTACGTGTCCCAAGAAGTCCACCCTATCCAACCAGAAAACACACGTGGATAATTTAGCGAATAGCTGGTGTTCCCTCAAGTCTGCAACGAAATCCTTAAATACTGCCCAGGCCACACTCGGCTCCAAAAGTGTACCTAACTGTCATCAACGAACACGATAATAAACTGATCAAGAAACGGCCAGAAAATATGGTTCATCCAATCCATAAACACTGCTGGGGCATTGGTGAGCTCAAACGACATCACCAAAACTCATAACGCCCGTAACTTGTGTGAAAAGAAATCTTCGGAATATCATCTTCTCTAACCCACGGCTGGTAATAGCCTGACCGCAAGTCAATCTTCGAGAAATGTCCGCACAGTAACCCGATTCAACTAACGATAATCAACACATCAACACACACTGCCGTCTTTCTTCTTAACGAACAGGACAGGAGCTCCCCAAGGTGACGGACTCGGTCGAAGAAGCCCCTTATCCAACAAATCTTGTAACTGATCCTTCAGCTCTCTAAGCTCCGCCGGGTCCATCTAATATGGCGGTATAGAAAAAGGCTCCATGCCGGAATTCAAATCAAGGCAGAACTCGATATCGCGCCCTGGTGGCAATCCAAGCAACTCATCAGGAAAACATCTTGAAATTCCCTCACAATCGGGACCGGGTCCAACAGAATATCTGCGCTCTAACATCACAAACATACGCTACGAATCCCTGACATCCTTTTCCCAAAAGCTGACTAGCGTAAAGAGAAGAAAGTAACTGGGAAAGGCGACGCTATGGTTTCCCGAAAAACAAGAACTGGCCTACCCAGAAAACAAAATTTGACCGCCTCCTCACGGCGGTCCATGGACGCATAATACGTGGCTAACCAATTCATGCCAAGAAGAACTTCAGGTCCAACATATCGAGAAGAATCGAATTGACAGAAAAAATCCCTATCTCCGATACGAACAAG
Source organism: Agapanthus africanus (assembly GCA_030015575.1). Classification (NCBI taxonomy): domain Eukaryota; kingdom Viridiplantae; phylum Streptophyta; class Magnoliopsida; order Asparagales; family Amaryllidaceae; genus Agapanthus; species Agapanthus africanus. The sequence goes on from CM057340.1 coordinate 39,476,801, forward strand.
ACAAATACGAATAAGAAACATATCGAGCAACAAAAGATTAGCCTACGGAAGAAATCACAACAAGCAGCTGATTTAGTAAGGACTACAATCGGCTAGACTTCGATACAAAGTATGTGGATACCATTTCAAATGACACCAGAAGGAAATACGTATCGGAAGAAAACACCGAACGAATAACTGTCACAACGGCGTCTATCTAACTGCCTTGAGCTGACATACCGGTACAAATCCGCTTCGGTACAGAAACGACTGAAGTCTCAGAAATGCACTCCTCCAACAGTAAGGTTGCGTTCATAGCAGCGACGTAAGTGTTAAAATGCTGGGCACCAATAGCAAGAAATAACTGCATGTCCAATCTCCACACGAACCTCTTTATATGTTTCTCTTCAGTGTCCACCAGGTAAGGAGCATATTGAACCACTAAGTAAACTGAATGTTGTACTCGGACACTATTATCCCTAAAGTCTTACACAAAGGCTCGAAACTACGAGCTCGGGCATTTCGAACGCTCTCCGGAAGAAAACGAGCAAGAATTACGGCTGTGAACTCATCCCAGGTCATAGGAAGTAGATCTGCAACTCGGCTTCTCTCGACCGACTAGCACCACGTCTGAGCAAGACTTCTCTAGACGAAAACTCGCAAGCTCAATCCATATCTCGTCAGAACATCTCTGTGAACGATAATTCCTAGCCATCCTATCAAGGATTGTCTACGGATCCTTCACTGCATTTGTGCCTGTAAAAACTAGAGGCTTCGGCCTCAAAAACTCCTGTAAGGATACGGAAAAATCTCGGTAACAACAGAAACAGCTGCCTGAGCAGTAGGTACAATCACAGTTCCTGAAATAGGAGGGACATCTTCGGCTCTCGGAGCCCGGCTAACCCCAACTAATAATCCAACCATCTATCACACGTCCTGAATACTCGACTCCAGCCTAGCCATCCGTCCTGGAGAAGGCGGATCACTCTGTCCTTGAGGGGTAGACGTACCGCTCTAATCGGTCCTGGTCTCAAACAAGCCTACTCTAATCTCGTCCCTGGTGGCAGCCCTCTGGCCCTCATAGTCTCCGGCGGCATAGTGGCTGGAACAAGAAACAGGATTGATAGGAACATCGTGATCGAATCAAAGATTTCCGGAATTAAGAAGGGAAATACAAGCAAGTATATATATATATATATCCTAAGGTCACTTAGGCGGAGTACCGTATCGTAAGTATGTCACAAAACGTACACACGCTACGTCACTCTGCTTAAGTCACCTACTCCATCTACCAAGGGTCATCCTACACTCAGAAAGGTAAAACCCTATGCTCTGATACCAACTTTGTCACGATCCGAAGGTACGGAACGTGACTGGCACTTAAATTACGAAACGTCTAAAGGCGTAACGTAACCTAAGTAGGCCAAAGCCCATAAATCTAAACCGTTTAAAGAAACAGAGTGAAGGAAAACTTAACTTAAAAAGTTTATTTTTGTAAAATAAAGTCACCTCAAAACATTTTAATGTATCAAATTTCCCGAAAATTTCGGCAGAGTCTCCTTTGTAAATACTGGCCCCCAAACGGGTACAACACATGAATATACATATAAATAATGAATAAAGGCATCCCCAAGCGGGAGCTAGCTCTTCGCGAAAGGCGGAATCACAACCACAAGCAATATGTATATCACAATTGCTAAATAAGCAAATAAAAGCACGAAAATAATAAAACAACACGTCGGCTCAAGTGAGCATCGACACTAGAAATAGAATACGTACAAATCTCACAAGCTCACCATCTAAGTCCAATGTACGAAGGGTAGATGGAGTATACTAGACACAAAATATAATACATTGTGGGGACAAAAGAAAATCCTCCAAAACCCACCTATAAGCGAAGCTGCCAAACGATGCAATGAAGCAAAAGAGAAAGTACGCCCGCCGCCACCGCGCTGACGGGTCAGACCTGCAAGATTTTATGGCACAACGGGGGTGAGTTGCCAACTCGTGAGTAGTAAGTAACATCTAACAAGGCTATCGTAAGCATGCACGCAAATGCGTCACCACCTATGCATATCAATATGATGCGATATACTAGCATGAATGCACCATCAAACACGAAACCTGTAAATGCCTGGTATGAGAAAATCTTGATTCTTATCTTAGAAAATCTCTGTGCAATAAACTGAAGTATCAACTATGAAATTGTCAGAAAATCCGTGTCAAGAATCGACACGATATATATAAATCTCAATATCTTAATATCTCAATATGTCAATACCTCAATGTCTCAATATTTCAATGTCTCGATATCTCAATATCTCAATGTCTAGGGCTCCGTCAGTCCGGATCGACCAATATTATCAAATCTCATGACCACGTCGGTATCCTCCGGATACCTGCTGCATCAGACATCACCGGTAGGTAGTCTGCCCCTGCTAGGCTCATTGTCTACAACTCGAGCTTCTTATCCCAGGGTACCATACCGGGCCCACCATGTACCTGAAACGGTTCATCCAACTTCTCGAATCGGGTCTCGAAAACTAACATAATCAGGAAAACTCATGGTGGACGACACATACATCATATCACAAGAAAACCGCAACTTGCATTTTTAAAGCGATAACCGGTTTATAAAATTCTTGCGGTTTTCCCAAAAATCCAGAAATCCCATCAATACTGAAATCCTCGAGAAAGGATCACTTATTATTTTGTATATATGTATATATATGAGGAGTTAAACTCCTAAGATATTTTGAAGCTGATGAAGGGGGGGCTTCTCCCCTTGAACCCTGGATCTTTCCCAAAGTGGGGTTTCTGGAGATGGGACTCCTTCATCTTCTTTTGTTGGCCGGATCTTGAAGATCAAGAAGTATGAGATTTTAAAAATCTCTCCTTTCTGAGATCTGATGTCTGAGTTCCCCTTTGTGGGTTTTGTGGTGAAAAACTGTTTAGTTTTATAAAAGGAAGAGTAAAACTCTTGATTTAATTCAAAAGAAAGAAGAAGGTTTTAGAACCTTGAGGAAGGAGACGATCACAGATCTTGATGCTTTTTTAGGGGAGAGAGAAAAAAGTTGGGATATTTTCATTATCCTTGCCTTTATAGGCTATACACTTTACATATAGCCCCTTGGGCTATACAAAAATGGCATTTTGCCCATCCCATATCTCATGTGCTATTTCTTTTTCCACATAAGCCATGGGCTTTACAAAAATTTGGCTTCATGCCCATTTTGCTTGCATTCATGCATAAAAAAATTACATCAAAATTATTTTTTACATGATTTTTTTATTTGCATAGGGGAGGCTGGCCGCTTCATGTTCGGGCTTGACTCGGGCATGGGCCCACTTGATTTGGGCTTGGGCTCACCTGGCTTGGGGTTGACCCTGACTTTGACCCGGTCAACTGGGTGCAAATTTTGACCCCAACCAAGTTCCCCCCATCAATAAATGCACACCGCACATTTGAGTTGTGTGCATGAAATTGATGGATCCTGAAGTTGGACTTCGAGGTGGAACATCATTCCGGGGGCGGAGCATCTCTCGGGAAGTATGATTCCCGGGGATCAGAGCATCATTCCGATTTGCGGAGCATAATTCCAGAGTCGGAGTATCATTCCGAAGAGTCGGAGCATAATTCCGAAGAGTCGGAGCATAATTCCGAGGGTGGGAGCATAATTCCGGGATCGGAGCATCCTTCCTAAAGAGCGGAGCATGATTCCGAAGGGTGGAGCATGATTCCAGGGATTGGAGCATCATTCCGAAGAGCGGCAGACATTCTGACCGAAGTATAATTTCGATGCAGAGGTTGATTCTCAGGCGAAGCATAATTCCGACAGGGAAGGCAAATACTCCGAGGCGAAGCATGATTTCGACACGGGGTACATTCTGAGACAAAGTATAATTCCGACACAGAGCTGGTTGATTGATTTGATTTCGAGACGAAGCATAATTTCGACAGGGAAGGCGGGTACACTGAGGCGAAGCATGATTTCAGCACGGGGTGCACATTCTGAGACAAAGCATGATTCCGACGCAGAGCTTGCTGGTTGATTTGATTCTGAGACGGAGCATAATTCCGACGAGGAGGTCGTTGGTTGATTCCGAGCCGAAGCATAATTCCGACAGGGAAGGCAGATACACCAAGGCGAAGCTTGATTTCGACGCGGGGTACACTCTGAGACGAAGTATGACTCCGACGCAGAGCTGGTTGGTTGATTTGATTCCGAGGTGGAGCATAATTCCCGCAGGGAAGGTAAATACTCCGAGACGAAGGATGATTTCGACATGGGGTACATTCTGAGACGAAGTATGATTCCGACACAGAGTTGTTTAGTTGATTTGATTCCGAGGCAAAGCATAATTTCGACAAGGAAGGCAGGTACACCGAGGCGAAGCATGATTTCGACACGGGGTGCACATTCTGAGATGAAGCATGATTCCGATGCAGAGCTTGTTGGTTGACTTGATTCCGAGGCGGAGCATTATTCCGACGAGGAGGTCATTGGTTGATTCCGAGCCGAAGCATAATTCCGACAGGGAAGGCAGATACACCGAGGCGAAGCTTGATTTCGATGCGGGGTACACTCTGAGACGAAGTATGACTCCAACACAGAGCTGGTTGGTTGATTTGATTCCGAGACGGAGCATAATTTCGGCAGGGAAGGTAGATATCCCGAGGCGAAGCGTGATTTCGACACGGGGTAATTTCTAGGATGGAGCATGATCCCGCCGCAGAGGTTATTGGTTTGATTTGATTTGGGTTGACATCAGCATTGCTATACTGGAATATGGTACCAAAAGCGAATCATCATTTGCCATAAGAGGATTTGGGAATTGGTTTTGGTTTGGCATCTGTATTGCTGCACTGGAATAATGCCAAAAGCAACTCATCATTTGCCCCGGGAGGATTTGGGAATTGGTGGCTTAGGAGACAGGTTTAGATCCCTATCACCTAAGACTTTTCAATTTTATGGGCCGTAAGGGTCCCATAAAAGCATTTTCTCCCTAAGAGTCGAAAGGATCTTGTAGGTGTATTTTCTCCTTAGGAGTCGTGGGGACTCCTAAGTGTGTTGCTCCTTTGTGAGTCGTAAGGATCTCACGCGGGAATTTTCTCCTCACAAAGTCGAAAGGACTTTGCGAGTGCATTTCATCTCTTTTTTACGAGTTTGCGCCCTTTCGGGTTTTCACAAACTCGTCCGCAGTCCTTCTGTTTTTACTCACGGAGCCCTTTCAGGTTTTCATCCGTGCCCATTTTGCTTATGGACATACCTTCTTCTTTTTTTGAATCTTCATCGCCGGTGGGACTTTGAATGTGGTCTCACCGGTAGGACTTGGGAGAAATTGGGATTGTTTTACGCCCATGGATTGTATACGGTTTTGCAGGATGTATGATCCAGACTGTAGGGCCGGAAAAATTTCGGGACTTTGTTGGCGCCTGCATCGCTGCACTGGAATATGGTACGGGGAGCGAATCATCATTCGCCGTTGGGGTATGGGATTTGGAATTTAGTTGGCGTCTACATCGCTGCACTGGAATATGGTACCAGGAGCGACTCATCGTTTGCCATTGGCTATTGGGAAGCGATGGCTTAGGAGACAGGTTTAGATCCCTATCACCTAAGGCTTTTCAATTTTATGGGACGTGAGGGTCACATAAAAGCATTTTCTCCCTGCGAATCGTAAGGATCCCGCAGGTGTATTTTCTCCTTAGGAGTCGTGAGGGCTCCTAAGTGTGTTTTTCCTTTGTGAGTCGTAAAGATCCCACGAAGGTTTGTTCTCCTCATGTATTGTGAGGATACATGAGTGGGTCTTCCCAATGGAGTATAATTCCAAGGGCGGAGACCGGCCGCTGGGCTGGTGATTGCGGTGGGGTATAAGTGTGATGAGAATTATTTGAGCCCGCGAATTGTATACGGTAGTCAATTTGGGGACTGGCCATAGGGCTGGAGGAATTTTGGAAAATTGGATTTTGGTTGGCGTTTGCATCGCTGCACTGGAATATGGTATCAGGAGCGACTCATCATTCGCCATTTTTTTTGTTTTTTTTTGTTTTTGCATTTTTTTATTTTACCACGATTGCTCTATCATTTCAGCTTTTCTTATCGCGAAGGTCGCGATTGCCCTATCATTTTGGCTATTTATTCGCGGTTGCCTTATCATTTCGGCTTTATTTTTCATCTTTATTTTACTCGCTGATTTTTATTGCGAGTTGCCATATTATTTCGGATTTTTTTCCTTTTATTTACACATTTTTTTTGTTTATTTACATATTCTTACATTCCCAGTTTAACGACTTAGAGGTTGACTGTTTCCAGTTTAATGGCGTGGTGGTCGACTGTTTTCAGAGAAAGGCAGATGTCTGAGAGAATCAGTTTCACGAAGAACTTCGGTCTCCGTTTGTATGAAATTGGCGGTCGCAGCTGAACTGTTTGTTAACACGCCTTTAGACAGTTCTATCTCTCCTTCCTTGTATTGCTTTTCGACCCAATATTTGAAGACGAAGTAGTCTTCAATGGCATGACCTATCACTCTGTGATAAGGACAGTATTTGAGGTCGTCGGTCATATTCTCTTCCTGCGGTCTTTTTGACTCTGGCAGTTGTAGACCGTTCCTCAGGGCGTCTTTGAATATTTTACGGATTTTGTCCCTTCTGAAGGAATAAACCTTATCTAGCTTCTCTTTCAGTGGAGATTCTCCTCCCTCTCCGAACACTGGCTTCCGAGGCTAGTTGGCATTCGGCACGCTCAACCTTTGCTTATTTCAGTTAGCCGAGGCATTGAAAGATTCAGAATCATCGGAATTTCCGCCTTTGCGATTATCGTCCTTTCGGTTTCTCCAGGACCTATTGTTATTTTGGGAATCCGAGGAGGACTCCTGCTTTGAGCGCTCCAGCATCTGAACTTTCCTGGTCAGCTCTTAGAATATTTTGAGACCCGCGGTGCATAGAAACGTGGCCATTCAATTGTTGAGATTTCCGACAAGGAGACTGACAGATTGGTCCTGCTCTATCGGCGGTTCACATTTGATGGAGAGATTGCGCCATCGGGTTATAAAATCCGTGCTGCTTTTGTTGTTCTTTAGCTTGGTCCTTACAAGGTCAGCAATGGTGATCTTATCGCCGACGCTCATGAACCTCTGCCGAAACAGAGACTCCATTTGGACGAAAGTTGTGACGGAGCCATCCGGTATGCTCGCGTACCAGTTGAAAGCAACATCAGCCAAGATATTAACGAACTGGCAGAAGAGAAGCGCATCATTGCCCCCAGTATTCCCGCATGAGGCTTTAAAGTGGGCGATGTGCCGATTCGCATTTTCCGTCCCATCGAATCTTCCGAATTTGGGGATGACATAGCCGCTAGGAAATTCTACCAAATCATACTGAGCAGGATATGGTCTCCTACTACTGCTGATATTTTTTTGCGTTTCGGCTTTGGCTACCAACATTTTGACTTTGTTGGCAACCAAATCCATGATTTGATCTTGAGTTGGTAGGCTGCTGTCATCGGTAGCCAAGACATTTCCTGAGATAGGATGCGACTGGCTTTCGTGCGGTCCGCCCACTTTTGGATTTGAGGGAATAGGCGTCGGCTGCCTTGGGACACCGTTTCCCAGTTCATGAGCAGAGCCCTGCGCTTGATTGGGCGGCTGAGAGGCAAGTCGGGCCGTGAGCTGCAAGACGACATTCGTTAAGTCGTCAATTTTTTAGTAGAGCTTGGCCATCTCCTTGTCTTTGCTTCTGAGCTATTTTCGGAGCTCTTGGAGAAGTTGCTGCTTTGCGTTCTTGGGACGGAATATTGGCTCCTCTTCGCTTTCTGAGCCCGACTCCTCATAAACCGAGGGCTCTCTCTGCTTATCAGCCCCACTGGAAGGGTCTTCATTACCTTCCAGAGGAGGCCGGTCTTGGAATGTGGCAGCCATATTCACACCAGGTTGGATTTGAGATGTGGTGGCTCCATCCTTGCTTTTGCTGCGAAGGTTGTCGCTGGGACGCGTGCCCACCATATAGACGGTGTGGATAACACATTCAGCCATCCTTTCATCACTGGCAGTTGGTTTCGCGGAGTTGTCCGGGCTTTGGAAATTCATAAATTTTAACATGGCCGAAGCCCTAGCCCTTTTGTTGGCTCTGTATCTAAGCCGCTTCTGCCTCAGCTTCTCTGCCTTGAGAGCTTAGCAGGCATCTGCTCTCCGGGAAGCTGCCATAGGCTGAGTGATGGGGAGCTTAGAGAAGATACCCAATTGAGCAGTTGTCAGGGGCATCGCCGGAGCTTGCTCGAGACGCCCTGTTGCTTTATTTGTGTTGATGGCCTTGCCCCTAGCTGGGGCCTAGGAGAGCCGTTCAAACACCGACTTGCGTTTGAGTTGGGGCGCCTTCGAGACCACCACATTTGGCCTCTTGCCTTTCGAGGCCGGTTTGTCTGTCACCGGGGCTTGAGAAGTTGGGATGGCGTTAGCTGACACGAACAAAATAGAGCCAAATGGTAGTGGCGGCTCCTCCCATTGTCGTTCGAGACTGGCCGAAAAGACCGTCCTGGAGTCTATCTTCATCGTGTAGGAGACGGGAGCTGTACTGAGAGCCGAGTTCATCTTTGGAGACATTGTTGAAAAGCGATTGCTTGAAAACCTGCATGAAAGAGCATTATTTTAGTATAAATATAGATATGTATATTGATTGAGTTCGCTTGAACGTTTAACCCGAAATATGGGAGGAGAGATAGGTCCCACCGGGTGTGCCAGAATCTGTAGGGTGTTTTACGTCACCCCATTGAGATGGGAATGCGCGCGCGCTTGTCAGGCGCATTACAGATTCCCCCTGCCTAGAGTAGGCTAGGGATTATTGATTATGGGGATCCGAATCTCCGGCAGCCGTGGACTAAGCTGCCGTTGATTACCCCTCACCTTTGGAGCGAGAGAACCTCCGATTAACGGGTTAAACTAGTCATGCGAACTCAATGTGCAGTGTTGTGTTTTGCAGGGGTTTTGGATATATCGAGGGCCTAACAGAGTTTTTATGGGGGTCCCGCTACCCGGATAGCGGGCTGGGGGTCAAGGGGCTAGCAGCCCCCTTGCGGGGTGCGGGGCAGCGCCCCGTTAGAAATTTTTTCAAATAGGGACTGTGTCGTGGAGTATGTATGTGTGCGTATATGTGTATATATACATATATATAAAAAAAGGGAAAGGGCATCCAAAGGATGCGTGGGAAAAAGCGCCAGCGCTTTGGGTGCTAGCACTTTGAGCGCAAGGGCATTAGCGCCCCACGTGCTAGGCACATGGGCGCTGGGGCGCTAGCGCTTTGGGCGCTAGCGCTTTGAGCGCCAGAGCACTTTGGCGCTCGGACGCTAGCGCTTTGGGCGCTAGCGCTTTGAGCGCAAGAGCGCTAGCACTTTGAGCGCTAGCATCCCACGTGCCAGACACGTGGGCGCTCGGGCGCTAGCGCTAGCGCTTTGAGCGCTATCGCCCCACGTGCCAGACACATGACACGTGGGCGCTCGGGCGCTAGCGCTTTGAGTGCAAGGACGCTAGCGCTTTGAGTGCTAGCGCCTCACGTGCCAGGCACGTGGGCGCTCGGGAAGCAAAAGGGACTTGGTCCCTGCAATGGGTGTTGTACTCCCAGAAAGGAGCATTTATTATTTTGTATATATGTATATATATGAGGAGTTAAACTCCTAAGATATTTTGAAGCTGATGAGGGAATGCTTCTCCCCTTGAGCCCTGGATCTTCTCCAAAGTGGGGTTTCTAAAGATGGGTCTCCTTCTTCTTCCTTTGTTGGCCGGATCTTGAAGATCAAGAAATATGAGATTTTAAAAATCTCTCCTTTCTGAGATCTGATGGAAGATCTGAGTTCCCCGTTATGGGTTTTGTGGTAAAAAACTATTTAGTTTTATAAAAGGAAAAGTAAAACTCTTGATTTAATTCAAAAAAGAAGAAGAAGGTTTTAGAACCTTGAGGAAGGAGATCACAGATCTTGATGCTTTTTTAGGAGAGAAAGAAAAAAAGTTGTTAGGATATTTTCATTATCCTTGCCTTTATAGGCTATACACTTTACATATAGCCCCTTGGACTCTACAAAAATGGCATTTTCCCCATCCCATATCTCATGTGCTATTTATTTTTGCACATAAGCCATGGGCTTTACAAAAATTTGGCTTCATGCCCATTTTGCTTGCATTCATGCACAAAAATATTATATCAAAATTATTTGTTACATGATTTTTTTTATTTGCATAGGGGAAGCCGGCCGCTTCATGTTCGGGCTCGACTCGGGCATGGGCCCACTTGATCTAGGCTTGGGCCCACCTGGCTTGGGGTTGACCTTGACTTTGACCCGGTCAACTGAGGTGTAAATTTTGGCCCCAACAAGGGTGTGTGTGTGTGTGTGGAAATTTCTAGGTTAAGACAACCCTTAAGCCTCATTTAATGCACTTCACATCAATTTTATTTTTATTTCATTTTATTTTCTAATTTCCTTAACCCTAGAAAAGTCTAGAACCATATAGATAAGTGGAGAAAAAGAAAACAATTTGTAAATTTGTATTTATGTTGTCGTGGTTCACATTTGTATATTTAACCCATTCCAATTTGTAATTAACACTAATTAAATGTATAAGTAAAAGCTTATGATAATATTTGAAATAATTAATCAAGGAAAAATATTTAAGTAAACTAACAATTTATAAATGACTAAATGAATACCGTTCAGTTGATAAAACTGCACATTTGTTATTACATTTTTCCTACCATTTCCATATTTAAAAAGATCTTTATTATAATATATCATACATATGAGGGTTTATTTGTAAAAAATACTATTTTCCATGTGTTGATATATCATAATTAGAATTTGGTAGAAAAATGTATGCAAATAATATCATTGACCAAATCCTAGTAGAACAAAGTCTACTAAATAGTATTTGAGTTGTTGTGCAGAATTTTTCCAAGACTAAAATCAAGGAAATCAAGTTGTTAAAGAAAACTTGTCTAATTAAGGAATTAAAACTTGGAGATCAAGTCTGGCAGCAATTACGAGAAGATTTCAAAGATCCAAAGATACCAGAGATAGCCACATGTCACAAGGAGAAAGCCCCAAAAATTTGATGAAGTGATCCCCACCCTTGGTCGCGGATCCGCAGCCAAACCCCCCTGTTGGCCGCGGATCCGCGGCCAAACTCCCCTGTTGGCCGCGGATCCGCGGCATGATAGAGGAGTTAGAAGATGCAAATTTTGGGGGTGAATCTTTGCTGTTAACTTCCATATTTGGAAGCAAAGGTTATGGCTTTGGGACTATAAATAAAGACTGAGAGCCTCTTGGAAAAATCATCAAGCCGACACGATCACGAAGTCCCAGACGGCTCACGCATCCAGGCTGATCATCAACGGTTCATCTACCTCCTTGGAAGAGATCGAGAAGCAAACTAGTCTTTGTAATCATTTTCTAAGGAATCAAAGTGTAATGAATATTGTTGATTAATAAAGGTAGCTTTCTTTTTCTTATTCTATTTCTTCGTAGTTTAATTATGCATTTTCTCTCCATCTCTTTTTCTCCCAACATGCGCGAGTAATTCTCCGCTTGTTAGGGTTCGTAGGATTAGGGTAGGCTAATGGATGATGAACCCTTTTTAAGTCCTATAAAGTTTATGAACTTTATCAAAAGAATTATTAACATCCTAATCAGGCGCGCTAACAATTCTTTGTTAGTTCCGACCGCGATTAGAGATTAGATTAATGATTGTTTTGGTAAAGGCTAGATATGAACGGAGTTCCGTGTCGAGATAAAGGTTAAGAGTGGGATTCCTTTTCCCTCCAGAAACCCTAATCTACACGCATCACTGTCGTTCTAGTTTTAAATCTATTAAAAGATAGAAAGAGTAATTTTTAATTCATCATCCATAGCTACTAAATCCTAATGAACCCTACAAGCCCTCTTCTTATATAAACTTACATTCATAAATAATCTAGATCTATATTTTGCATTAGTGCTTAACGTAGATCGAGAAACCATTCTACAATATTCTTTATCCCTCCTCTCTTTTTCAACACATCTAAAGTAAGAGTAAAAGGTTCAACATTTCCCAGAGGACGACCTGTACTCATCTCGGTCTAGCTACAAGCGACACCGTTATTGATTGCGGTTAACTACAAACACACTTTTTCGTAACACTCGACACACCAATTTGTTTACCCATTTCACCTTCTACTTTCTCCGGTTCTTCTTCTGTGCCTATAGTTTCAGTGAGTTTTGATAAATCACAATCCGTTAATTCAAGTTCAATAATACCAGAAATTCAACTTGATTTGGATATTTTTGAAAATGAGATAGATGAGTTTTTCGAGTCCTCTACCTCAATGATTTTTGATGAATCAAGTAGGATAAATTCTGGCACAAAACTCTTTAACAGCAAAATGTTCAATCACACCATTGATAAAAGTTTTGAAGAACTTTTTGCTAACGAACTTAAATTTTAAAAAATACGGATTTTGTGATTAATCAATCTCTACCTATAGAGGTTGAACCGTCACCATTCTTTCTTCCTAATCATTCACATTCATCCTCATTCTTTCTTTTCTCTAATTTCAAACCCTTTTCAGACCACCTCTTATCCCTTCCCCACTTTTTCTTGACTCGATACAACACATTCTTCCACCAACCTATACGATATACTGATAAAATCTTTGAATGGTTGGTGTTAACTTTTGGTCTTTGTAAAGTTTTACTTTGACCAAATGACTCACCCCCTCTTAAAATACTTCGTATTGTCTAACTCATGTTTGAGGGGGGTATATTTTTGGCTCTTTAACATAACTTTTGTCCTCAAATTTGTGAGCCAAAAATAAGTTTGGGGGAGGATTTTCACTTTCATATATTCCTGCCCCCATTAATAATGTCCTCCCAAGCATACAGATTTTTGTGATCCAGCAGATAGCAACAGTGAGGACACTGTTGAAAACAAGTTTGGGGGAGATTTATGCTTATTTACGCATACTTTGCATTATACTATATATAAGCACAAAATTTTTTTGATAATAAAAGAATAGAAAGCGAAAAATTATATATGAAAGATAGGATTAGTTTAAGAAAACCAAGAAAATTAGAAGTTTTCTTAAACGAACTAGTAATAAGTAGTTATGAGCTGTTGTCCCAAGGGTTAGTAAGATGAAGGAAGTCACTAATCTGAGAATAAAAATGAGTCTGAAAAATAGTTTCTATTCTGGAAGCCAAACATTTGAATGTTGATACTCTACTATATGCACTTACACACGTCTTGAAACTCGGGATAGTAGAGGATACCTTGAAATGCTCTTGTCTAAAAGCCAAAGTATGAAGTAAATAAAAAAAATGAAGAAAATATAAAAATGGTGAAAAGAAAAATGAACACTGGTTTTGTTATCGCCAAGGCAGCAATAAAAAAATATAGTGAGGGTGCCTCTTCACCTAGTGCCCTAAGGCTAACTGGTCTGGGAGTCACTGCTAAGCCTTAGGTGGTGCAAGACGAGGAAAATATTATCACCTAATCTGCAAGTAGATAAGTAATCGGTCGGTTTGTACCTCAAGAAGTATTAACGGTCGCATGAAAATGTGTGACCAAATCTAAATATTCATCAAGTTAAAAAGTACTGAGGCAGATGGACAAGAGTATGATAGCTTGAATTGAATTCTCCGGGTGTAAGGATGTCCATTACACACACGTAAGGTTATGTGATCAATGATTGGACGAAAGGTAGGAATGAAGAATAAAGACAATGTTTTATTGTGGGATAATGTGATTTCTAACATCTTTTCATAACTATTAAGATAGGGCTCATGACAACTGAAAAGCTAGTGTAGTTGGAAACTCTTATTTTTAAAGTCTTTCTTTTATGCTTCTTATCTTTATATGTAAATTTCACCATCTCTCTTTTGTTATAGGATTTTGTGGGTGTAATCCGCTGAAAACCCTCAGGAGACAACACTCCTCCTACTAGGGACACCTAGAGGTTTAACGGTTTGTTGCACGTGCTCAGTGCAATCGTGTTTGCCTACGAAAGTGTGCTTAGTTTTCTCCTTTCTTTTTTTCTTCTCTTGAATAAACTAGTTTGCTCGGGACGATCAAAGATAAGTTTGGGGGTATTTGTTCAGTTGATAAAACTGCACATTTATTATTACATTTTTTCTACCATTTCCATATTTAAAAAGGTCTTTATTATAATATATCATACATATGTGGGTTTATTTGTAAAAAATACTATTTTCCATGTGTTGATATATTATAATTAGAATTTGGTAGGAAAATGTATGCAAATAATATCATTGACCAAATTCTAGTAGAACAAAGTCTACTAAATATTATTTGAGTTGTTGTGCAGAATTTTTCCAAGACTAAAATTAAAGAAATCAAGTTGTTAAAGAAAACTTGCCTAATTAAGGAATCAAAACTTAGAGATCAAGTCTGGCAGCAACTACGAGAAGATTTCAAAGATCCAAAGATACCAGAGATAGCCACATGTCATAAGGAGAAAGCCCCAAAAATTTGATGAAGTGATCCCCACCCTTGGCCGTGGATCCGCGGCCAAACCCCCCTGTTGGCCGCGAATCCGCGGCATGATAGAGGAGTTAGAAGATGCAAATTTTGGGGGTGAATCTTTGCTGTTAACTTCCATATTTGGAAGCAAAGGTTATGGCTTTGGGACTATAAATAAAGACCGAGAGCCTCTTGAAAAAATCATCAAGCCGACGCGATCACGAAGTCCCAGACGGCTCACGCATCCAGGCTGATCATCAACAGTTCATCTACCTCCTTGGAAGAGATCGAGAAGCAAACTAGTCTTTGTAATCATTTTCTAAGGAATCAAAGTGTAATGAATATTGTTGATTAATAAAGGTAGCTTTCTTTTTCTTATTCTATTTCTTCGTAGTTTAATTATGCATTTTCTCTCCATCTCTTTTTCTCCCAACATGCGCGAGTAATTCTCCGCTTGTTAGGGTTCGTAGGATTAGGGTAGGCTAATGGATGATGAACATCCCTAAACCCCTTTTAAGTCCTACAAAGTTTATGAACTTTATCAAAAGAATCATTAACATCCTAATCAGGTGCGCTAACAATTCTTTGTTAGTTCCGACCGCGATTAGAGATTAGATTAATGATTGTTTTGGTAAAGGCTAGATATGAATGGAGTTCCGTGTCGAGATAAGGGTTAAGGGTGGGATTCCTTTTCCCTCCAGAAACCCTAATCTACACGCATCACTGTCGTTCTAGTTTTAAATCTATTAAAGGATAGAAAGAGTAATTTTTAATTAATCATCCATAGCTACTAAATCCTAATGAACCCTACAAGCTCTCTTTTTATATAAACTTATATTCATAAATAATCTAGATCTATATTTTGCATTAGTGCTTAACGTAGATCTAGAAACCATTCTACAATATTCTTTATCCCTCCTCTCTTTTTCAACACATCTAAAATAAGAGTAAAAGGTTCAACGTTTTCCAGAGGACGACCCGTACTCATCTCGGTCTAGTTACAAGCGACACCGTTATTGATTGCGGTTAACTACAAACACACTTTTTCGTAACAATCAAATACCAAATACTAGCAATTACATAGTTAAAATAGGTGTATTTAAATCTATATTGAAAATTAATTATATCTGGGTTTTTACGGAAAACACAAATTATTTTACCGAATATCGGAAAATTCACTTGTATACAACTTTGGTATCAAACACCAATGGCTATGAGATCAACCATCATCCCGGTCGAGGTCAAGAAACGTGTACACTAGTTTACTCTGAAATATCGATGCTCAGTCTTGATACTCCCACGACTAGGAACATTTAAAGATGAGCTTATAGACTTCCCAGACCCTATTAGTATGATCCCTATCATAATTCTGGAAGTCAAGCAAAGATCCTAAGGGTTTTATCATTATGTATTGGCGATACGTGATAACGAGTAAAACATATACACATTAATTATAAAGACAAAGCAAATAGCATACCATTATCTCGAATAAGATTGTTCTCTCCATATAGGCCCTTTCACAATTACAATAATTGCCTTGAGGGCACCTACATCCAACAACACCCACTAAATCAATGGTGAAAGAGTGATGAAATCACATGGAATTTAGTGTATCAACATCTTACATGATAAAGATGATGATGGGTGACCATCGTAAAAAAAAATCATGGAGGATGTATTTTTTGACGCCATAGGAGGAAATTCCCTCCTATGGCACTTTTCCTCCATTATTCTCTCTCTCTCTCTCTCTCTCTCTATATATATATATATATATATAAGCAAACCTGAATGAGAGCCGTTGGATCTTGTGTTTTTAATCAACGGTTAAAATTAATCCAGCTTAATAAATCGTTAATAAATGGAAGTTAAACATTCTACACCTTGATTTTAGAAGGAAAAAAATCAAGAGAAACATCAAATCCTTTAGTATTACCTGCACAATATTTAAAAGTAGAATATTTACTTTTCATTTATTAACGATTTATTACACTGAATTAATTTTAACCGTTGATTAAAAGCACAAGATCCAACGACTCTTATTCAGATTCGTATTTTTAAAAATACGACCCCGCCCTATAGGATCTGCTCTCTCTCTCTATATATATATAAAGAGAGAGATGCTATTTTACTCCCTATGTGTAACTAAGTTAGTTACACCCTACGTAAAATACCCCACTTCACGGATTATTTTCCACGATCGGCTCCATCCACTTTATCTCCATCATCTAAAGTGTGGGTACACCAAGTTTCATGTGATTTGAATTCTATTTATACATTAATCTGAGATTACAAAATGTTCTGTTGTTGGAAAACCATTCATTTCGCAACCAAGCGACGCATCTACAATAAGTTTTCAAATCACATGAAACTTGTTCTACTAATACTTTAGATGATGGAGATCAAGATGGACAGAGCGGTCGCGGAAAAAAATTCGTGAAGTGGGATATTTTACATAGGGTATAACTAACTTGGTTACACGTAGGGAGTAAAATAGCCTTTTATATATATACACATACAGGAGTGATCCATTGCAAACCGGTCCGCCTTTTTATAAAAATGGAAACTCCCAGTCTACGTTATATTTTAACAATCCAATCTATTCAAGTTGATCACCATACCCTCAAATAGATGTGTATGAAAAATCAAAGGATTTGAAGACCTCTAGCCTATGCATCGATGGGTACAAAAATGAACGTCTTTCGATAATGCAACATAAATTGCATCCGATGTATGCGCTAGAGGTCTTCAAATCCTTTGATTTTTCATACACATATATTTGAGGGTAGGATGATCAACTTGAACGGATCGGATCGTTAAAATATATCGTAGATTGCGAGTTCCCGTTTTTAAAAAACGAGGACCGGTTTGCAATAGATCACTCCTATACATACATACATGCATGTATATACATACATACATGTAATAATGAAGAAAAGAGGCTCTAGGAGGTTTTTTCGTTAGGTGGTGTCAAAAATTTATATCCTCCATGAATTTTTTCGATGATCGGCATCCATCATCATCATCTTTATCATGTAAGATGTGCATACACTAAATTTCATGTGATTCCACCACTTTTTCACCGTTGAATTAACAATGTAAAAAGTTTTATTGTCAGTAAACCGTTAATTTTGCACCTACTAAATCAATGGTGAAAAAGTGATGAAATCATATAAAAATTGGTGTATCCACATCTTACATGATAAAGATGATGGGTGCCGATCGTCGAAAAAATCGAGAATATATTTTTTCGACGTCGTATGAGTAAATTCCCTCCTATGGCACCTTTCCTCCATCCTATATACATAATGTAAAGGTGTAGAGAGGTGTCAGCATTTTCAAAATGCCAATTTTGCCCTCACAAATTTTGGTATTTCCACTTTCTACTGCCGTCTGTCCCATCTTCTTTTCAAAATGTCAATTTTGCCCTCACAAATTTTGGTATTTCCACTTCCTATTACCACATGTCATATCTCCTATTGGTACATGTGCCCACCTCCTGCTCTATTTAAGATGGAGCACTTCATCCTCATTCTATACTCAAAAGAAAAAACCAAAAATAAAAAAAAGTTGAGAGAGGAGAGAGAAAGGCCTTTAAAACACTACCGATCTTTTTTTCCTATTTTGCATTCCTCTCAATGACGCAAAAACTTGATGCGGAACAGCTGTTACCATTCTCAATAGTTAAAGAGTACAACAAACCGTCATTACTTCTCTTTCTCCATGCAAAATTGACGCCCACGTTGTCGGATACCGACGGTGTCGATCCTTCTGTGTGCATCCACGGGTACATTGAAAACTCCGCCCAATTAATCATCGCCTTTTCCGATGGCCTTCATGATGGTGCAAAATTTATTTTGGACGAAATACCCTCCTACAAGTATCGATAAGATGGTGACAATCAAGCGACCGTGTAAGCGAAAGAGATGAGGATTGAAAGACGAGAATGACGATATTTGTGCTGTGTGTTTTGAAGAAATTGAGTTAGGTAGCAACGGTGATTTAGTCGAACGAGTGCAGTTGTGTTGTGATCATGAATTCCATATGAAGTGCATTGTTTCTTGATTGTTCAAGAAAAACACATGCCCGCTATATCGATGTGAGGAGCCATATCAAATAACTTCGAATGTCACTGTTAGTTTTTCTTTGTTGATCGATCGTCCGTTATTTCTGTTATTTTGACATGTAAAATTCGAAGAAGAATGAACAATGTCAACAAGTTCTGATTGTGTTTTCTAATATTTTCAATTGGTTTAATATGGTTAATATGATGATCACGTGATACATTTTATGGATATATAGTATAAATCACTTAATTTCCTAACTTGGTCGTGTTTTTGCAATTAAATTTGACAAATGACGTAAAAGGACAAAAAATTGAGAAGGTGCCAGCATGTAAATGTAGAAAAAACTCAAATGAAAAAAC
Source organism: Agapanthus africanus (assembly GCA_030015575.1). Classification (NCBI taxonomy): domain Eukaryota; kingdom Viridiplantae; phylum Streptophyta; class Magnoliopsida; order Asparagales; family Amaryllidaceae; genus Agapanthus; species Agapanthus africanus. Next base: position 39,495,702 of record CM057340.1, read on the forward strand.
AATGAGATTGCCAATTGGCTTTAATGGGTACTTTTTTGGTTGGCACAACATGCTTATGATCATAATTTGAACCAAGTATAAGTAAGAATTATTAAACCGAAAAAGACAGTAATCATGAAAAAAAGAAAGAGGTTACCATCTGCAAAAAGACTGTAGATAAATACGGATGTTATCATGTAGAAATAGGACAGAAATGACAAGTCGGGCGGAATAAATCAAAAGAAAAACTGCTAAAATTAGAAAACTGCTAAAAATAAAAAGTTGTTAAAACGATAAACTAATTATTTGATTGCGTCCCAAATTGATTCCCGATGCTGCCTGCCAAATCTTAACTGATCCGGGTGCTGATTTCATTCCTAATTCGAAAGTCAAAGTTCGGAGCAAATCTTTGACAGCGATTTCGGGGCCCTAAATGATGGATTTTCGCGATTTCGAGAGACGTCAATGATGCCTGTGATATCTTCGATTTGGTTGGTGGAACGTGCGAATCAAACAAGATTTGACAGTTTGGGATTCTTGGATTGAACTAGACCCGACATGTTTTGGATCGGTCGAGCCACTCCAAGTAGGCTAGGGTTGCATCAATAAGGCATAATACCAGCGCACAGACTGAGAAGGGACAAAGGCCCGCGTGCAAGTGCATGCAGTCGCAAAATAGTGACGTTAATATTTGTCATGATTTGACAGAAAAAATACATTAGTCATGATGGCCAGAAAAAGGACATTAGTCATGACGGACTGTAAGAAAATAGTGACGTTAACATTGGTCATTATTTGACAGAAAAAGGACATTAGTCATATCCACCTCCTATTGCCACGTGTCTCATCTCTTATTGGCACATGTGCCCACCTCTACTCTATTTAAACTAAGGCACTTCATCTTCAATCCCTACAGAAGAGAAAGGGTAAAAAAAAAGGTAAGCCAGAGATATTTTGCATTTCTTAATGGCACAAAATATTGATGCAGAATAGCCGTTGCCTTTCTCAATGGTCAAAGAGTATAACAAAGCACCGTTGTTTCTCTTCCTCCATGCAAAACTGATGCCCATGTCGTCGGATACTGACGTTGTGGATCCTTCCATTTGCACCCACGGGTATATTGAAGTCTCTGCCCAAGTGATCATGCCCTCTCCCGTTGGCCCTCATGATGGTACAAAGTGTATTTTGGATGAAATGTCATCTTATAAGCGTCGCAAATATGTTGCCTCTCAATTACGTTCGCCCGAGAATTGTCGTTGCTTCGCTGGTTGGGTGGTGCGTCGTAAATGCCCTATCCAAGATCAGCATCATATGTACCTTGAAACGGAGATCAGCAAATTCGTCCATGAACCTGTAGAGGTAGCAAATGCTAAATTTCATATCAAGATATATGTTTATACTAGCGTTGATAGGACAGTGACAATTAAGAGATCACGTAAGCGAAAGAGACAAGAATTGAAGGACGATAATGATGATATTGTTTGTGCGGTGTGCTTCGAAAAAATTGAGAAGAGTAGCAGTGGTGATTTGTTCGAAGGAGTGCGGTTGTGCTGTGATCATGCATTCCATATGAAGTGCATTATTCCTTGGTTGTTCAACAACAACTCATGTCCGCTATGTCGATATGAGAACCCCTGTCAAATAGATTAGGATGCTAATTTTAGTTTTAATTTGTTGATCAACATTCTGTTATTTCTGTTATTTTGGCATGTAAATTTCGAAGAAGGGGCGAACAATGTTCACAAGTTCTGATTGTGTTTTCAAATATTTTCAATGGTTTAATATATTTAATATGATGATCATATGATGATCATATGATGTATTTGGATATATAGTATAAATCACTTAATTTTCTAACTCGGTCATATTTTTGCAATCAACTTTGACAAAAGATAGAAAAGGACAAAAAAATTGAGAAGGTGACAGCGTCCAGATGTACAAAAACTCAAATGAAAAGGAACAATGATATTGCCAATTGGTTTTAACGGATTCTTCTTTGGTTGGAAAACATGCATATTATGATCATAATTCGTAACAATCATAATTAAATATTATTAAACAGAAAAACACATTAGTCATGATACTCCTTTTTAATTGGTAAGTGGTGCAGCTCTGATTTGGGATACAGCGCTTCTAAACTGATTTGAGAGGAATTGAAGGAATAGAAAGGTAACAATGGCAATTTCACCAAACTAGGGTTTTATTTAATTAAAATTTGCCTCTTACAATTTCAAAATTGAAATCACAAATAATTTATTATTAAAAAATGCTAAAAATAAGGCATAAAATCGAGTTCGGAATTTTCGGGTTGAACAAGACGCGGTGTGCATCAATACGGCATAATACCGGTGCATAAATTGATAGGGGACAAACGCCCGGGTGCAAGTGTATGCAGTTGAGTACGTATATGAGGAAAAACGTTATCAGGTACAAACAGGACAAAAAAAGGACATTGGTCACGATGGAACAAAAATAGTGTTAACGATAGAAAAACAGTGACATTAATATTAGTCGTGTTTTGACCGAAAAAAAACATTAGTCATGATGGACTGTAGAAAAATAGTGACATTAACATTGGTGGTGATTTGGCAGAAAAATTAACGACAGAAGAATGACATTAGTCATGACGGACTGTAGAAAAATAGTGACCTGAACATTAGTAGTGATTCGACAGAAAAAGGACATTAGTCATGAATGACTGTAGAAAAATAGTGTCGTTAACGTTATTCATGATTTGACAGAAAAAAGGACAGTAGACATGACGGATTATAGAACTACAGTGACGTTAACATTGGTCGTGATTTGACAGAAAAATGACATCAGTCATGATGGACTGCAGAACAACGGTGACGTTAACATTGGCCGTGATTTGACAGAAAAAGAACATCAGTCATGACGGACTGCAGAACAACAGTGACGTTAACATTGGTTGTGATTTGACAAAAAAAGGAAATTAGTTATGATCGACTGTAGAAAAATAGTACTGATGACAGAAAAAGGACAATAGTCATGACGGACTGTAGAAAAATAGTGACGTTAATATTGGCCGTGATTTGACAGAAAAAATACATTAGTCATATGTAGAAAAATAGTGTTGACGATAGAAAAAATGATATTAGTCATGATGGACTGTAGAAAAAATAGCGATGTTAACATTTGTTATGATTTGATAGAAAAAGGACATCAGTCGTGACGGACTGCAGAACAACAGTGACGTTAACATTGGTCGTGATTTAACAGAAAAAGGACATCAGTCATGATCGACTGTAGAAAAATAGTGCTGATGACAGAAAAAGGACAATAGTCATGAAAGACTGTAGAAAAATAGTGATGTTAACATTGGTCATGATTTGACAGAAAAAGTACATTTGTCATGATCGACTATAGAAAAATAGTGTTGACCACAGAAAAAAGGACATTAGTTATGACAGACTGTAGAAAAATAGTGACGTTAACATTAGTCATGATTTGCTAGAAAAATGATATCTGTCATGACGGACTGCAGAACAACAGCGACGCTAACATTGGTCGTGATTTGACAGATAAAGGACATCAGTCATGATCGACTGTAGAAAAATAGTGCCGATGACAGAAAAAGAATAATAGTCATGACGGATTGTAGAAAAATAGTGACGTTAATATTGACCGTGATTTGACAGAAAAAGTACATTAGTCATGATCGACTGTAGAAAAATAGTGTTGACGACAGAAAAAAAGATATTAGTCATGGCGAACTGTAGAAAAAATAGTGATGTTAACATTTGTCATGATTTGATAGAAAAAAGGACATTAGTCATGATAAGCTGTAGAAAAATAGTGTTGACGACAGAAAAAAGATATTAGTCATGACGAACTGTAAAAAATAGTGATCTAAACATTGGTAATGATTTGATAGAGAACAGACATTAGTCATGACGTCTGTAGAAAAATAGTGGCGTTAACGTTTGTTCCCGCCAAAATTTTCGGCCAAGAGTTACTTATTCCCTTATAAAAAGGGGGGAGAGTTCTCAAAATTTGGCCTCACGTGTTAAACACGTGGGCGCTCATATGCAAAGCATATGGGCGCTGAGAATAAAACAATTAATGGCCAAACATGGCTCACATGTAAAACACGTGAGCGCTCATATGCAAAGCATATAAGCGCTGAACATAAATCACCAAGGGCCAAACATGCCTCACGTGTTAAGTACGTGAGCGCTCTGAACATAAACAGATTAAAACCCATAATAGGGGTAACGTGTTAAACACGTGAGTGCTTTTGCCAATCACATCCAAAGCATGTGAGCACCCTAATTTAAAATGTTCCTATCAAATTCTAGAATTAAATTCTATTTGGGAAATATTTTCTTGATCTTGCTTAAACTAGAAAAATCTTCTCTGTTAAACAGAGGACCCTTGGATCAAAGATCCAGCGGGGATTATTTGATAGAATACAAATCTATCATAGGAAAATATTTTTCTAATCTTATAATAAAAATAAAATTCTATGTTAACAAGATATCCATATTAAGAAAATATATTTCTGATCTTGTTAAACTAAAAAGATTTGATAGAATAAAATTCTAATCTTGTTAAAACTAACAAGATATTCATAATCTTGCTAAACAAACAAGAAATCTTCTCTGTTAAACAGAGAGCCTTTGGATTAAAAATCCAACGATGAATAAAAATCACCGATTGATCTAAAAGATCATTTTGGTTGATTATAAAATCAATCAACATCTCTCAATAAGAGATTTTCTTAACAAATTGATTCTTTTCTTTCTCCTATAAATAAGAGCAAAGGGACAGAAAAAAGAGGGGGAGAAACGGGGAGGAACCCCCCATAAACTCCAAGTTCAAAAAGAGGGAAGACACATAGACACACAGGGAGAGGGGAAGAAAAATAGAGAGAGAATTTAATTCTCTAAAGAAGAGGAACCCCTCCCAAAAGCTCTCCCAAAAAAGAGAATTTAATTCTTAAATCAAGAGTTTAACTCTTCTCAAAGAACTTAGTTTTTCCTCTGGTTAAGATCTGCAGAAGCAGATCTCCCCACAAGTTGAGAATTTAATTCTCATCGAGGAAATTCTGTCATGCAGATTTAAAACTTTGGGGAAAGAACTGAATCCAAAAGAGTTTAACTCTTACAAAATATATGGGAATTTAATTCCTCTGAAACTAGGGTTTAACCCTTTAAAAAGAATCTAGTCCCTGCAAAGAACAAAAGGAGAACTTGATTCCTCAGAACCATAGAAGAACAGTCTGGTGATGCATATTAGTGTTCAATGCTACACAATAAAAGCTCACGTGTCCCCACGTGAATAACTTTGAGGAACAAAAAGAGGAAAGACTGAGATCTAGTCACGTGGCCCTACGTGACCCCTGAGAAGTGCTCAACACTTATAAAAGAGAAGGGAATAAACCCTATTTTTGGAGCGCCTCACGTAACCCCACGTGACCCCTAAGAAGTGCTCAGCATTTATAAAAGAGAAAAGAGAATAAACCCTATTTCTGGAGCGCCTCACGTGATCCCACGTGACCCCTAAGAAGTGCTCAACATTTATAAAAGAGAAAAAGGAATAAACCCTATTTTTGAAGCGCCTTATATGACCCCACGTGACCCCTAAGAAGTGCTCAACACTTATAAAAGAGAAAAGGGAATAAACCCTATTTTTGGAGCGCCTCACATGACCCCACGTGGCCTCTGAGAAGTGCTCAACACTTATATAAAAAAAAGGGAATAAACCCTATTTTTGAGGCGCCTCACGTGATCCCACGTGACCCCCTAACAGTGCTTAGCACTTGTAAAAGAATAAGAGAATCAAAAAGGCAGCGCCCAACGCTAAGCGCCTCACGTGCCACATGTGACCCCTAATTCTTAGTGTTTAACACTACTTCAAGCGCCTCACGTGACCCCACGTAAGTGCCTCAATTCTCAGTGTTTAACACTATTTCAAGCGCCTCACGTGGGAGCATGTGAGCGCTGAGCATACACTAGTGTTTAACACTACGAGAGGCTAACCTTAGCCCAGATCAGCCAAGTCTCCCAAAGTCAACACCCGAGCTCCAATTATACCCAGGTCTTTCAAAATTGATCTCAGATGGCATTCAAAGTAATGTTCATCCCATTCCCTCTCAATCTGGAATTTGGTTCAAGGGTATAACCTTCCACACCTTTGATATATGTCGTTGTAATCCTTCAACGTCTTCAGAGAGGTGGCGGGTCCCGACAATCAATAAACCCAATGGACCGCAACATCCCTAAACTAAACTCTATAGACTGTGACGTCTTTAAACTATGGACTATGATGTCCTTAAACTCTATGGACTATGATGTCTTTAAACTTATGGACCGCAATGTCCTAAAACTAACTATGGACCGCAACGTTCCTAAACTAAACTTTATGGACTATGAGGTCCTTAAACTCATGGACTATGATGTCCTTAAACTTTACAGACTATGAGGTCTTTAAACTAGACTATGATGTCTTTAAAATGGACTATGAGGTCCTTAAACTCATGGACTATGATGCCCTTAAACTTTACGGACTGTGGGGTCCTTAAACTCATGGACTATGGTGTCCTTAAACTTTACGGACTATGAGGTCCTTAAACTCATGGACCGTAATGTCCTTAAACTAACTACGGGCCGTAACGTTCTTAAACTAAAACGATAGAGCCAAAATGCTCTTTCGCTGGATCTAAATGATCCTAAAACCCTGTTAAGTAGAGCTTAGTCTAAAATTAGACTAACGTATCCTTAACAACTACTTAAGTTGATCTTAATCTCAAACGAGATTAACGATCCTTAAATCAATCCAACTACAGATCTCTCAACTGACATTGGTTCAAGGGTACATCTCCTCACATCTCTGATATATGTCGTTGTAACTCTTCAACGTCTTCAGAAAGGTGGCGGGTCCCGACAATCAACAAACCCAATGGACCGCAATGTTCTTAAACTAAAACAATAGAGCCCAAATGCTCTTTTATTGGATCTAAATGATCCTGTTAAGTAGATCTTAGTCTAAAATTAGACTAACGTATCCTTAACAAACGTTTAAGTTGATCTTAGTCTCAAATGAGATTAACGATCCTTAAACCCAACCCAAACCCAAATCTAAGAAAATACGGATTTGGACTAATCCACGCCCTACGGGCGACAACATAAATTAGTCTCCGTATACAATCCACGGGAAACCAAAAAAATAACAAACACACACGACATGAAATGACCATCTGGAGAGGGAGAAAGTGGTTACCGCGATGCGGTAGCGTAATTAACTGCAGGGGCTAGCGCTTGTAGGGAAGAGCGTCCCCACAATCAAAAAACCCCTCACAATGAGGGGTATTCAGTTGATAAAACTGCACATTTGTTATTACATTTTTCCTACCATTTTCATATTAAAAAAGGTCTTTATTATAATATATCATACATATGAGGGTTTATGTGTAAAAATAATATTTTCCATGTGTTGATATATTATAATTAGTATTTGGTAGGAAAATGTATATAATATTATTGAGCTAATCCTAGTAGAACTAAGTCTACTAAATATTATTTAAGTTGTTGTGCAGAATTTTCCAAGACTAAAATCAAGGAAATCAAGTTGTTGAAGCTAATCTGCCTAATTAAGAAATCAAAATTAAGAAATCAATTCTGGCAGATGAAAAGAAAAGATTTCCAAATTCTGAAGGTTTCAAGGATCTCCAAATGTCACAAATAGCCAACCCCAGAAAAATGATCAAAGGACCCGATCATCAGGCCACGGATCCGCGGCCCAAGCGCCTTGATGCCGCGGATCCGCCGCATTATTTTGGAAATAGAAGCTGAAAATTTTGTGGAAGATTCTCTACAGATAGTTCCCTAATTTGGAAGTAAAATTTTCTGGCTTTGTACTATAAATAGGGACCGAGAGCCTCTTGGAAAATTTATCAAGCCGACGCGATCACGAAGTCCAAGACGGCTCACGCATCCAGGCTGGTCATCAACTGTTCATCTACCTCCTTGGAAGAGATCGAGAAGCAACTAGATTTGTAATCATTTTCTAAGGAATCAAAGTGTAATGAATATTGTTGATTAATAAAGGTAACTTTCTTTTTCTTATTCTATTTCTTAGTAGTTTAATTATGCAATTTCTTTCCATCTCTTTTTCTCCCAACATGCGCGAGTAATTCTCCGCTTGTTAGGGTTCGTAGGATTAGGGTAGGCTAATGGATGATGAATATCTCTAAACCCTTTTTAAGTCCTATAAACTTTATGAACTTTATCAAAAGAATCATTAACATCCTAATCGGGCACGCTAACAATTCTTTGTTAGTTCCGACCGCTATTAGAGATTAGATTAATGATTGTTTTGAGTTCCGTGTCGAGATAAGGGTTAAGAGTGGGATTCCTTTTCCCTCCAGAAACCCTAATCTACACGCATCACCGTCGTTCTAGTTTTAAATCTATTAATGGATAAAAAGGGTAACTTTTAATTAATCGTCCATAACTACTAAATCCTAACGAACCCTACAAGCCCCCTTATTATAATAACTACATCCTTAAAATATTATAGATCTATATTTTTGCATTAGTGCTTAACGTAGATCTAGAAACCTTTCCACAAAATTCTTTATCCCTCTCCTCTCTTTTTCAACACATCTAAAGTAAGAGAAAAATGTTCCACGTTTCCCAGAGGAAATACAGCCTCTATCTTCTACATCTGGTACAACAACACTCGACACACCAATTTCTTTACCCATTTCACCTTCTACTTTCTCCGGTTCTTCTTCTGTTCCTATAGTTTCAGTGAGTTTTGATAAATCACAATCCGTTAATTCAAGTTCAATAATACCATAAATTCAACTTGATTTGGATATTTTTGAAAATGAGGTAGATGAGTTTTTCGAGTCCTCTACCTCAATAATTTTTGAATCAAGTAGGATAAATTCTGGCACAAAACTCTTTGACAGCAAAGTGTTCAATCACACCATTGATAAAGGTTTTGAAGAACTTTTTGCTGACAAACTTGAATTTTTAAACAATACAGATTTTGTGATTAATCAATCTCCACCTATAGAGGTTGAACCATCACCATTCCTTCTTCCTTATCATTCACATTCCTCATTCTTTCTTTTCTCTAATTTCAAACCCTTTCCAGACCACCTCTTATCCCTTCCCCACTTTTTCTTGACTCGATACAACACATTTTTCCACCAACCTATACGCTATACTGATAAAATCTTTGAATGGTTAGTGTTAACTTTTGGTCTTTGTAAAGTCTTACTTTGACCAAATGACTCACCCCCTCTTAAAATGCTTCATATTGTCTAACTCATGTTTGAAGGGGGAGTATATTTTTGGCTCTTGATCATAACTTTTGTCCTCAAATTTGTGAGCCAAAAATAAGTTTGGGGGAGCATTTTCACTTTCATATATTCTTGCCTCCATTAATAATGTCCTCCCAAGCTTACAGGTTTTTGTGATCCAGCAGATAGCAACAGTGAGGACACTGTTGAAAACAAGTTTGGGGGAGGTTTGTGCTTATTTACGCATACTTTGCATTATACTATATTTAAGCACAAAATTTTTTTTTGATAATAAAAGAATAGAAAGTGAAAAATTACATCCAAAAGATAGGAATAGTTTAAGAAAACCAAGAAAATTAGAAGTTTTCCTAAACGAACTAGTAATAAGTAGTTATGAGCTGTTGTCCCAAGGGTTAGTAAGATGAAGGAAGTCACTAATCTGAGGATAAAAATAAGTCTGAAAAATAGTTTCTATTCTGGAAGCCAAACATTTGAATGTTGATACCCTACTATATGCACTTACACACGTCTTGAAACTCGGGATAGTAGAGGATACCTTGAAATGCTCTTGTCTAAAAGCCAAAGTATGAAGGAAATGAAAAAAATGAATGTTCCCCTCCGAAAGACGGCGCACAAGACTGCGGTGTCTTGGCACTGAGATTCGGGGCAGATGCTAATTGGTGCTATCCGTTCACCTCTCCGAAGATGCCAAGTTGATTTATGGCACCATGTATCGAAGGTTTAAACGGATGCGTCCGATGTAGCAGACTTCGTCAGATTCCCCCTCGCTTGAGGGGTTTTTGATTGTGGGGACGCTCTTCCCTGCAGGCGCAAGCCCCTGCAGTTAATTACGCTACCGCATTGCGGTAACAACTTTCTCCTTCTCCAGCTGGTCACTTCGTGTCGTGGGTGTTTGTTTTGTGTTTTGTTGCCCGTGGATTGTTTACGGAGACTGAGTTATGTCGTCGCCCGTAGGGCGTGGACTAGTCCAAATCCGTATTATCTTAGATTTGGGTTTGGGGGTTTGGTTTGAGGATACGTCAGCCATACTTGAGGCTAAGATCAACTCAAACGTTTGTTAAGGATACGTTAGTCTAACTTTGTGACTAAGATCAACTTAACGGGATCGTTTAGATCCGATAAAGGAGTGTTTGGACTCCATTGTTCCAGTTTAGGGACCTAGAGGTCCAACGTATGTATGGCCGTCAGGACCCGTCACCTCTCTGACGACGTTGAAGAATTACAACGACGGATGTCAGAGGAGTTCAGAGATGTACCCTTGAGCCAGAGTTAATTGGGGGGATTTATAGTCCACTCTGTTTGAAGGTTTAAGGATACGTTAGCCATCTTTGAGGCTAAGATCAACTTAAACGGGACCGTTTAAATCCGACAAAAGAGCATGCGGGGCTCTATTGTTCTAGTTTAAGGACATTGCGGTCCATGGGTAGTTTAAGGACATTGCGGTCCACTGTTAGTTTTAAGACATCTCGGTAAAGGTTAAGGACGTCGTAGTCCATGGGTTTAAGGACCCCACAGTCCGTTGTTAGTTTTAAGACATCTCGGTCAAGGTTAAGGACGTCGTAGTCCATGGGTTTAAGGACCACACAGTCCATTATGTGCTCTGGATGCTTCACGCGGGTTCACTGCCGTGCTCTACGAGGACCAGGCTCCGCTCTGGACGTTTCCCACGGGGTCAAAGAGTGACATTATCCGCGTTCCACGTAACCAGGAATTTTGCATTAAACACGGGTTTAAGGACCCCACAGTCCGTATCAATGTGTGGTCGTCGGGACCCGTCACCTCTTTGAAGACATTGAGGGATTACAATGTCAAGTATCAAAGGAGTGAAGAGATGTACCCTAGAACCGGAGTGGATTAAATAGTCCTTGGCCCAATTTGGGATCAAGACGAATTAATTATGTTATGAGCCCATTGGCCCAGTTAATCACAAATTGAGGACTTATGGCCATCTTGGGCTAAGTCCAATCAGGAGAAGCTTTGCCTCTATCTATTTAGGCCAATTGGGCCAAAGCCTAGTGTTAAACACTACAGAGCAATCAGTGTTGAACACTGGGAATGAGGTTGACAAGTTAGTGTTTAACACTAAGAGATAATTGGTGTTAAACACCAGCAACAAGGCTTTTCAAATTAGTGTTAAACACTAAACAGATCAGTGTTGAACACTGCAAATAAAGCTTTTTAATTAGTGTTGAACACTAAGGCCCAACAGTGTTTTAACACTGGGTTCGAGAGTTTTAATTTAGTGTTAAACATTAAGGCAAGAGGGGTCACGTGGCAGCACGTGAGAGCGCCCTCCCTTCATTTATTCTGCTGAGATTATCGCGTCTTTCAGAGCATCACGTGCCATCACGTGATGGGCATTCAAATGCCTATGTATTAGAGCTTCTGCCAAGGGTCACGTGGATCACGTGGGGTGCTGCCTCAAAGGGGCTTTCTGTAGATCTCTTGGGGGGTCACGTGATGACACGTGACCCTGCCTCTATGTATTTTGTTTAGAGGCTTTGTTAATCTTTTTTCAGGAATTAAATTCCTCAAGCTTTAAATTTCAGAGGAATTAAATTCCTACTTCCTTTTGAAGGTTTATATTCTGAATAGAGTTGAACTCTAAATCTTCCGTAGGAATTAAATTCCTCGTATATGTGAAGAACTGAATAGGGTTAAACCCTAATAAAAGCTTTTAAGGAATTGAATTCCCATTCCCTGTTAAATGATGATTAAGGGAATTAAATTCCCGTTGTTTCGACAGAACTAAGTTCTTAATTAGGGTTAAACCCTGTTTCTTTTGTTCTGAAGGAATTAAATTCCCATGATACAGGGTCAAGCCCTAATTTTATTTTAAAGGAATTAAATTCCTATAGTTCTGTGAGAATTAAATTCTCATGCTTGCATTCCCTCTCTATGTTTTGGATCTGCATGGCAGGATCTCGACCCATTGAGAATTAAATTCTCGACCTTAAGGGGAGATGTGCACTTTGCAGATCCTCTATCAAAGAGAGAAGAAATATATTCTTCTGTTTTTATGTATCAGAGTTAAACTCTGTTGAGAATTAAATTCTCTTCTTCTTTCAAGGAGCTTTTCCCTTTCTTACCTAGGGTTTTTTGCAGAAGATCCAAGTTTCTCCAAGTATCGAAGCTCTCTTCTTTTTCTTTTTCTCTCCCTGTCTCTGTATATGTATCTCTCTATCTCTCGGCTCCTATTTATAGGAGAAGCAGCCGAATCAATCAGTTTTTGATGAATCTTCATGAGAGATTTGATTTGCATCCATCATTCGTTTTGGACCTTTGGATTATTAGGTGAATTTTATTCACCATTGGATTTCAAATCCAAGGATTTTTCCTTTGTTGTTTCGATTAGATTTAAAGGGGAAATCTTTCCAAACCCGAGATTTTCCCATAGATAGATGATATTTCATCACCTCTGAATCTTTAATTTGATTGGTTCCAGATAGTTGCTTTCCTTTGGAAAGATTTGAATTTCTCTCAGAATTTAATTCTGTTGACAAAATGGGCTTTGAAAGCCGGTCACGTGTGACCACGTGACCCATGGTCACGTGTGAGCACGTGACCCCCTTTGGAATGAGCCTTTTCCTTTCTTTTGCGCTCTGTCTTCTGATCGTTGTTTAAACGTCACGTGCCACCACGTGACTCCTGGTCACGTGTGAGCACGTGACCCTTGTTTGAACTCTCTTTCCTTGGTTCATCTGGAGAACGAGTCTGCTGTCTTGAACGTCACGTGCCAACACGTGACCCTGGTCACGTGGAAGCACGTGACCTCTTCTGAAGCCTTTTCCTTGACTTGATCAGGGAACTGGTGTGCCTTTGACGCTTGCATTTAAATGTCACGTGTCGCCACGTGACCCTGGTCACGTGGGAGCACGTGACTCTTTCTGAAGCCCATTTTCTTCAACGTAGTCAGGAAACTGAACTTGACTTGATGATGCTTTTAGGTGTCACGTGCCAACACGTGACCGCTAGTCACGTGTAAGCACGTGACCCTTTTCTGAAGCTTTTCCAGAAGCTTTCCTGATTTTAAATCAGGAAACAAATGCCCCCACAGCGTTGTTCTCACGTGTCTGCACGTGAGTGCAACGCTGTCACCCCTTGTGACCGTTGGATTCCTCTAGGGATCTGGAGAGATGAAACGTTTCCATTGCCTTCTATAAATACCTCTGTCTCTTCATAGGAGCCTTCACTTTGCTTCGTCTTCTTCTGTTGAGAATTCTCTCCTTGAGAATTTAATTCTCGCTTCTTCCAGAGCTTAGTTCTCTGTCTTAAAATATTTTCAGAGTTTAACTCTGTTTTAGAGGGATTCTTCCTCCTCAGGTAATGGTAATCGAAGCACCTTCGTTTTGACAAAACTCTCTGGCTTTTAAATCCAGATCAAGGGTTTCACAAAGAACCCATTTTTCTTCAAGTACTTTAACCCAAATATGAGACCACTTAACTTCCCACAGTAGATCGCTTAGGGTTCAGATGATCCCTTAGGGAGATGATGATGGCGGTTCAAACCCATGGAATTTAATTCCATCAAAAAAATGTTTCTGGGAATTTAATTCCCTTTTCTTAATAAGGAATTTTAATTCCAATGAAGAACTCAGTTTCTTCACACGGAGGCTTCTTGGGGTTTCCTTGTCATTCTATGATCAGTGAAGAAGGAGAGGGTTTGTAATAAATCGTCCTGATTTTATTTCAGGTATCATAGACGCTCATTTGTATAATCTCAACGAAATCATTTCCTATGGGAATATTCGTGCCCTGGGCCGTAGTCAGAATCAGGAATTCACCAACGCTCAGTGTGCTGAGATTATGAACCGCTTTGACGAGTACAACCATCGGCTACTCCCCCGTCGCTCTTCTCTTCTGAGGCTCATCGTGCTGGCGATTTGGGAGGCGCTTCCTCTCTTCTGCGCCGGCGTGCCACTCAGGGCATTGGTCGTTGCCGAGGATAAGATACATTCGGTGTATCTGATGAGTCTGATCTCGAAGAGAAGGCGTGACAACCTTATCGATCTATTGCACCAGGCGTTTCAGCAGTCGGCCATACTCGCCGCCTACCGGAGGGTGGAGGACATCCGCGAGGACCCCGACGCTTGCGATCGTGAGAGAAAACATACTCGGGAGGTTCGAAATGCTTGGAGGATTTTGGACAAGGTTAAGCTTGAGTTTCTCAATCCGTGCCCTGCGTCTGAAGTCTCACCATTGTAAAAGTTCTCTCTTTATTTTGTATGACCTTCTTGAAGTCTGAATGATAAGTTCTATTATGTCTTTGTATGTTTGCATGGTTTTCTGTGAGATTTTATCATTTCACTATTGTTGTTGCTGGTGCTTTTAGTATGCATGGTGCTATTCCATTTTTTTTAGTGTAAATCAGGTTTGGGCCTCACGTGTTCTGCACGCGGGGTCTCTTGATGGGGCCGGTCACAAAATTTTTCCATGCCATATTTTCAGCGCACGATATCAGATGCAGAAAAAGGGCCTTGGAAATAGTTTCATCTCCTTGATTTTCGATGCCTTTCCTTTTTTGGGCCTTGGAAATAGCTTCACCATGCAAGATTTTCCGCGCACAGCACTTAATGCACCCCTTTATATCCGAGGCAATGGTTTTCCTTTTCTCTTCACAGAGAACTTTTATTCCCATTTTAACGCGATTTAATTCGAGAACTAAGTGCCATGGCCAGCAACCGTCCGCACGCTCGTCGACAGCCATGGGAAGTTCCTATTGAAGAGATGGTCCCCCGCTTTGCTGCTCGGTTGGTGGATCCCCTCCTTACCGACAACGAATGCGACTCAGCCATGCATGAACTCTCGATCCGTAGGGGGTCCCCCCTGCCGATGGGTTCCCTCTGGCTCCGGATGATTCTCACGGCCGTGCTTGCCGACATCCCTCCTCACCCGGCGGAGATGACCCTGGCGATGCTCGACGCGGCAGAAGAAAAGCTCGAGGGCTTTCATGAAGCGTGCCTGATTACTCAGGCTTTGAAGGACTGCTCAATTCATCTGCTGAGCCAGATAAAAGCCCGGCGAGCTATTATGTCTGCTTTCGCGGACGAACACGGCGCCAATCGATGGGGAGCGACTCCTCGCGAGAACCGTCGCTTTGATGTGCTGGAGAAAGCAGAGAGAGAGATGGAGAATTTTGTCCTTTGCTTCATTAACCCCTGTGCCGTTGATCCCATGTTTAGTGATCTTTTCCGTTAGCGTAGGACATTTTTAAATTAGTCCCTCCTTTTTTACGCTTTATGCCGAACTTCCATGTAGGCTTGGTACTGGTATGTATGCTTCCGCTTGCATAAATAAACTTTGTATTCTTCTCACGAGAACTTTCTTTAATTGCAAATGCTATCATCGCTTTCCTGCGCATCAGACCTTTTTGGGCATTATGAATGTTCATGCGATTGCAAATGCTATTATTCTTTTTTTTGAATACTCATATGATTGCGAACGCATGCTTGAAATATGTCGGAAATCTTTCTTGTTGCCTTTCACGTCAGGTGATGTGAGCGCGTTTTAGATCGATTGTTCCCGTCGACTGGCAGCCCACTTATACGGTCTTGTAAATGTCTTGTTTCCAAGGCCGCGGTCACGAAAGCGAGCTTACGTGGCCTGATAGAGCGACACGTAGCGAACATATTGTTGTGCGAGAAAAGGGCTCGGCCGTAAATTTTCAGAGAGGGAGCTAGCTTCCAAGGCGCTGGGCGGGCTCCAAGCCAATCTCACAGCCAAAGCCAACAAAGCGTATGAACTCTGGCGGGTACTTCAGGAGTCCATCAAAGAGGTGGTGGCTCTCGATAAGGCTGCTACGTTCATTCGTGAGAGGGTCGAGGCTCATAAGGCCACTGAGAAAGAGCTTGAAGCCCGGCTCGCTTCGTATCAGGCTTAGCAAGCTCAAGCGGTGGCTCGTTTTCTGGAGATCTTGCGTCATGAAGCCGTGGTCCAACAAAAGCAGGATGAGCTGACCAAGTTGCTGAATCGCCCGCCGGCCTGAAACATTTGTATCTTTTTCTTCCTTTTTTGTACATACTCATGGATGAGAGTATTTTCTTTTTGTTTCTTTCATGAATTGTACTTTGCACCCATTTTGGTTTATGAATAAAAGATACATTTTTCTTCTCAATGATGTGTCTCCTTTTCATTGAATGTATTCTGCGGATATTCTATCTTGATTTCCTTGCAGGACAGCAATGGCTCAGGACTCAGGGTTAAGATCTGCTTCCTAAGACTTTTGCATTTCACGAGCCACGAGGGTCTTATAAAGAGTTTTTCTCCCTACAGGTCGAGAGGATCCCATAGGTGTAAGTTCTTCTTAAAGATCGTGAGGATCCTTAAGCGGGTCTTCCCTTGAGAGTCGTAAGGATCTCGCAAGAGAGTTTTTCTTCCTTACAGGTCGTGAGGGCCTGCAAGTGTCGGATGCAGTCACCCTTGTCCGTGTTTTACGGAGTCAGGGGTTTCTCAAGGTATCGTAGTTTAAAGACGTCACGGTCAAGGTTAAGGACCTCATAGTCCGTGGATTTAAGGACTCCACAGTCCGCTGTTAGTTTTAAGACATCACGGTCAAGGTTAAGGACCTCATAGTCCGTGGATTTAGGGACTCCACGGTCCGCTGTTAGTTTTAAGACATCACGGTCAAGGTTAAGGACCTCATAGTCCGTGGATTTAGGGACTCCACAGTCCGGTGTTTGGTTGCAGGGACCCGTCACCTCTTTGAAGACGTTGAGGAATTACAACGCCGGGCATCAAAGGAGTGAAGAGATGTACCCTTAAACCAAGGCAAAATCTGTAGGGAATCGGGGTGGTTGATCGTTAGTTTTAAGACATCACGGTCAAGGTTAAGGACGTCATAGTCCGTGGATTTTAAGGACTCCACAGTCCGGTATTTGCTCTGGATGCTTCACACGGGTTCACTGCCGTGCTTGGCGAGAACCAGGCTCCGCTCTGGACGTTTTCCACGGGGTCAAAGAGTGACATTATCCGCGTTCCACGTAACCAGGAATTTTGCACTAGGTGCCTCACACGGGTTCACTGCCGCGTTAGGCGAGGACTAGGCTCCGCTCTGGATGCTTCGCACGGGTTCACTGCCATGCTCTGCGAGGACCAGGATCCGCTCTGGACGTTTTCCATGGGGTCAAAGAGTGACATTATCCGCGTTCCACGTAACCAGGAATTTTGCACTAGATGCTTCACACGGGTTCACTGCCGCGTTAGGCGAGGACTAGGCTCCGCTCTGGATGCTTCGCACGGGTTCACTGCCATGCTCTGCGAGGACCAGGATCCGCTCTGGACGTTTTCCACGGGGTCAAAGAGTGACGTTATCCGCGTTCCACGTGACCAGGAATTTTGCACTAGATGCTTCACACGGGTTCACTGCCGCGTTAGGCGAGGACTAGGCTCCGCTCTGGATGCTTCGCACGGGTTCACTGCCATGCTCTGCGAGGACCAGGATCCGATCTGGACGTTTTCCACGGGGTCAAAGAGTGACATTATCCGCGTTCCACGTAACCAGGAATTTTGCACTAGATGCTTCACACGGGTTCACTGCCGCGTTAGGCGAGGACTAGGCTCCGCTCTGGATGCTTTGCACGGGTTCACTGCCATGCTCTGCGAGGACCAGGATCCGCTCTGGACGTTTTCCACGGGGTCAAAGAGTGACATTATCCGCGTTCCACGTAACCAGGAATTTTGCTGAATATATCCGCATTTCACGGAATAGAGGTTTGACTCTTGGTGATATGTATATCGCCGAGCCATAGAACTGGGGGTTGCCGCTGTTCCGTTTCGCTTGATGCTGTGTCTGCTGTTACGAAACGAGTGTTGGGATGATCTCTAGGTCGCTTGTGGCCCGTCGAGATTTAGCTTCGTTCTTTGGTGAAACCTGGGGGAGGGAGGTACGTTCCCTTCTTTGTTTGCGCCCCTGGATTGTATACAGGGATAGATGTAACATTACCTGTAGGGCGAAGATTTCATTCTTTCATCATTTTTTTTTATTCTTTCCGCGATGCTCTATCATTTCAGCTTTTTATATCGCGAAAATCGCGATTGCCCAATCATTTCGGCTATTTTTCGCGGTGCCCAATCATTTCGGCTATTTATTTTATTTTTACTCGCTGCTTTTTATTGCGAGCTGCCCAATCATTTCGGCTGTTTTTTATGCCTTCATTCTCACTTGCTGCTTTTTATTGCAAGTTGCCCCATCATTTCGGCTATTTTGTAGGCATGTGTGGCTTGCTAGCTTTTTCGCCGCAAGCTCGGATTTTGGACACCGATTTCGGCGTCAGCACCGCTGCAACTGGTATGTTGCCAGGAGCGAATCATCATTTGCCTCTGTCGATGTTGAACAAAGGTGGCTTAGCGAACAGGGTTAGGATCCTGTCGGCTAAGGCTTTTGACTTCATGAGCCGTAAGGGTCTCACAAAGGTATTTCTCCCTACAAGTCGTGAGGATCTTGCAGGTGTATTTTCTCCTTAGGGATCGTGAGGATTCCTAAGTGTATGTCCCTCTGTAAGTCGTAAGGATCCTACAAGAGGGTTTTCTCCTTATGGGTCGAGAGGACCTACAAGGGTTGGACTTTGCTGGGGAAATGTTTATTCGCACCCGTGGATTGTATACAAGGGTCAGTATTGAGCTTCTTGTAGGGCAATATCGAAGGTTGTGGAGGATTTGCTTAAGAACAGGTTTAGGTTTCTGTAACTTAAGACTTTCAAATCTCATGAGCCGTGAGGGTCCCATAAGAGAATTCTCCTTACGAGTCGTGAGGATCTCGTAAGTGTATTTTCTTCTTAGGAATCGTGAGGATCCCTAAGTATGTTGCTCCTTTGTGAGTCGTAAGGATCTCACGCAGGTGGTTTCTCCTTACAAGGTCGAGAGGACCCTACAAGTGTCTTTTAACGAGGTTGCGCCATTTCGGGTTTTCACAAACACTCGCCGGTAGTCCTGCTGTTTTTACTCACGGAGCCCTTTCGGGTTTTCATCCGTGCCCATTTTGCTTACGGACATACCCTTTTTTTTTTCTTTTTCACTTTTTTTTTACAAGGTCGCGCCCTTTCGGGTTTTCACGAACGCTTGCCGGCAGCCCTGCTGTTTTTACTCACGGAGCCCTTTCGGGTTTTCATCCGTGCCCATTTTGCTTATGGACGTACCGTTTTTTTTTTTTAAAATTCTTTTTCATATATTTTTTTTTTATTTTTATTTTTTATTTTTATTTTTTTTTCTTCTTTTTTTTTTATCTCGTCAGCCTAAAGATACTGCGGTAGTAGTTTTAGGGACGTTTCGGTCCGTCGTTAGTTTAAGGACGTTTCGGTCCGTTATTAGTTTAAGGACATTTCGGTCCGTCGATAGTTTAAGGACGTTTCGGTCCGCCGTTAGTTTAAGGACGTTTCGGTCCGTCGTTAGTTTAAGGACGTTTCCTGCTTGTAAAGTCTGAGCCTAGGAAGACAGTGAGCGGACATAGTCGTCGTCATCTATCATTGACCCCGGCTGTGGCTCATTAAGCATAGTACTTCTTTAAGAAGCGGCCGTTTATTGGCCTGAAAGGCCTTTCACCGTGCATGTCCATGAGTAGATAGGCTCCACCCTGGTAGACCTTGTCTATGATGTACGGGCCTTCATAGTTTGGCTTAAATTTTCCTCGCTTGGCGCGATTAGGGATCATAGGTCTTTTGACCACTAGTACGAATTCGCCTTGGCGGAATGTCCTCGGCCTGGTCAATCTTTCGTATGAGCGCGTCATCTTCGCTTTGTAGGCCTCTAGATGTTGTTGCGCTATGAGCCGGGTTTCATCGAGGGCATCAAGCTCCTCAAGCCGAATGTGAGCATTTTCTTCGTTCGTCAGCTCGTGGTGGACTGCTACTCGTAGAGAGGGTAACTCTATCTCGAGGGGGAGCACTGCTTCCGTCCCAAATACCAACGCGTACGGCGTTGTGTTCGTGGCCGTCTTGAATGTAGTTCGATAAGCCCAAAGGGCTTCTTGCAGCCTTTCGTGCCAGTCTCTCTTATTCCTGGAAACGGTCTTTTTTATGATCTTCGTCAAGGTCTTATTGAAGGCCTCGGCCAGACCGTTAGCTCGTGGATTGTAAACCGAAGAATATCTCCAGTCTATATTGTGCTGCTGTGCGAAGCGGCTAATCTTATGGCTTCGGTAGGCCGGCCCGTTATCGGAGATAATCCGCCGTGGAGTTCCGAACCGATAGATGACGTGCGTCTTGAAGAAATGGAGGATATTCTCCGTCTTCACTTCCCTCAGTGGTACTGCTTCTGCCCATTTGGAGAAGTAATCAGTTGTCGCCAGAATAAAACGGTGTCCCCGGGATGATGCTGGCTCAATGGGGCCGACTATGTCAGTCCCCCACATTTCGAATGGCCAACTAGCCAGCGTCGGGTGCAGTGGATTCGGATGTTGGTGGATGAAGTCTCCATGAATCTGGCATGAGTGGCATTGCTTCGCATACTCGAGGCAGTCCTGGATCATCGTGGGCCAGTAGTAACCCATCCGTTTAATTTTTAACTTCATCTTTGGGCCTGCTTGGTGAGAACCGCGAAGTCCATCATGAACTTCCTGAATGACTCTTTCTGCTTCGTCAGGTCCTAAGCATCTCAGCCATAGAGAATCAAACGATCTCTTGTATAGAATATCGTTGACGAAAGCGAAAGATAAAGCTCGTTTCATGAGCTGATGCCTTGAGGACGCTTCTTCGGGCATTCGGTGGGACTTAAAGTAGTCTATGAAGACTTCCCTCCAGTCTTCGGCCTTCTCATGGTCTTTTATTTGTAGGGTCGTCTGCTCAGTCGTTCCCTTTTCTTCGCATGATTCCGGAGATATTTCTGCCGGGGCGAGCACTTGACGGCTTTGTACCACGATTCTGACGTCGTCGAGGTTCTCGTCGTCCAGTTCTTTAGCAAGTTTAGCCAACGCGTCTGCTTTGCTGTTTTCCGCGCGCGGTATGTTCTCCAAAGTATAGGAGGGAATTTGTGTCAATAGTTGTTGCACCCTTTCGCCGTACTTCACCAACTCCGGCTTGCACGTTTGGTAGTCACCATTTACTTGACTAACGACCAGCTGAGAATCCCCGTATATGAGGAGGTCTTCAATTCCCATGTCGATGGCGATCTCGAGGCCTGCTATCAGAGCTTCGTATTCGGCTTCATTGTTTGTCCTCGGTTCTGTTAAGGAGAAGGCGAAGCGCATTATCCCTCCTTGTAGAGTTGCAAAGATGAGACCTATCCCTGATTTGATCATTGGGACACCTTGTTTCTGTTTCTTTATGGAGGATGCTCCATCGAAATAGAGTTCCCATCGGGTGCTTCCGCCGCTAATCGCATCAAATGCATGCTCGTCCGGCAAATCACAGTTCAGAGGAGAATCGGCCGGTATCGGGTGCTCGGCGAGGAAGTCGGCAATGGCCTGGCCTTTCACTGCCTTGAGAGGTTGATATGTTATCGAGAACTCCATCAAGAGCAGGGCCCACTTAGCGAGTCGTCCCGTCAATATGGCTTTCGACATCAGATATTTGAGAGGGTCCACCTTCGAAATAAGACGGACTTCATGTGCTAATGCGTAATGTCTAAGCTTTGTTATTGCGAAGATCAACGCCAGGCAGTGCTTTTCAATGGGGGAATAGTTGCTTTCTGCCCCCAGCAGCACTCAACTTAAGTAGTAAAGTGCTCTTTCTTTCCCCTGATCGTTCTCTTGTGCCCATAATGCGCCCAAAGAACCTTCAAGGGCGGCCGTGTAAAGAATGAGAGGCTTTCCCTTCACTGGAGCAGCCAACACTGGAGGGTTCTGCAGGTACTGCTTGATCTCGTCTAGTGCACCTTGACATTTGTGATCCCAAACGAATGGAGTTCCCTTTTTCATCAGGTGGCTGTAAGGACGGCATTTGCCCGAAAGATTAGCGATAAACCGCCGGATGTATGCGAGCTTCCCTTGGAGAGACCGCAACTGCTTGAGGGTTCTTGGCGGAGGCATTTCCATGATCGCCTTAATCTTTGACGGATCTATTTCAATACCTCGGTGTCGAACGATGAATCCCAGAAATTTGCCCGAGGAGACTCCAAACGCGCATTTGAGGGGATTCATTTTCAAATTATATTGCCGAAGGCGTCGAAATACAGTCTCCAGATGCTTTAAATGATCTTCGTATGACATGCTCTTTACTACGAGGTCGTCGATATAGCACTCGATGATGTCGTGTATGAGGTCATCAAAGATCTTTGTCATGGCCCTTTGATAGATAGCGCCAGCGTTCTTAAGACCAAAGGGCATAACCCTGTAGCAAAATATACCCAAAGGGGTCCGGAAAGCGGTGTGCTTCTGGTCTTCGGGATGCATTTTTATCTGATTGTATCCTGATGAACCGTCCATAAAGGAGAAAACCTCGTGAGTGGACGTGTTATCTATCATTAGCTCGGTTACCGGCACCGGGAAATCGTCCTTTGGACAGGCTTTATTGAGATCCCTGAAATCCACGCATATGCGTACCGTCCCATTCTTCTTCATTACCGGGACGATATTGGCGATCCAGTCGGGGTATTGGACTTCTTAGATAAATCCAGAATCGATCAACTTCTTGACTTCGGCGTTGATGCTCATTTCAAGCTCGAGTCGCATCCTCCTTGGCGCCTGCTTGACTGGCTTGATATCTGGGGATATTGCTAATCTATGCACAGCAATCTCCGGATCCAATCCTGGCATCTCGGAGTAGTTCCACGCGAAGCAATCTTTATGCCGTAGAAGGACGTTCTTTAACGCAGCCACCTTTTCTTCGGATAACAGCTCGCTGACAAATGTCGGTCGCGGGTCGTCTGCCGATCCCAACTCAATCTTCTTGAGGTTATCTGCAGTAGTATGTATACCATCTTCCAGTTCTTTCGGAGCGGGCGGAAATTCCGAGATCACCTCATCATCGCTGTTCTCAAAGCACCGGTAAAGGTCATCTACGTTCTCGGGCTCTTCTCCTAATATCGTAATCGTATAACAAGTGCGAACCCGCTCCCTAGACTGAGGTGGACCCGGTTCTGCTCTTGCGGCCTTGGGCTCATGCTTTTGCGGTGGCGTCACAATCCAGCCGTCGGATAAAGCGAATCTGCCCCGTCGGTACTGGTCCTCGACCCAGTTCTTGAAAGTGAAGCAGTCTTCGGTAGGATGTCCTATGGCTCGGTGATAAGAGCAATAACTCGGATGAGAAGCCTTGCTAGCTTGCTCAGGATGTCTAGACTCTGGAAGCGTGATCATTTGATGTTTTATGGCGAGGTTAAGTAACCTCCCCGTTTTGTCTCGGGGGAAGGAGTACGCTCGACTTATCTTCTTCATGAGGGACAAACCCGAGCCGCTTCTTGATTTATTTCCATCTCTGCGTCGGGCCTTTCGTACAACGGATTGACGAGGATAAGCGTCTTTGTCTTTTGCAGCACGTTGAGATAGACGTTGCGTCCTGGCCTTCTCGTAGATGGCCATTTCGCGGTTGTGGTCTACCCGAGCTTCCTGACCCATTTTCCCGATAGGCTTGCCCATTCGTTCTTCAAACGACGGATTCGGCGCTTCAATCGCGGGGTCTAGTTTTGATGGGGGGTTGGCATCTCCTGACAGGGCGTCCTCCTCTTCATCAAAGGTATATATAGCGTAGCTGCTGTGAGCCCGTTCCCGTTTTCCGGTTCTCGTGTATCCAAGCCCAAGTGTTTCCATTTTCCCGTTGGGCAATTTGCGTTGAGTCCCAGAGACATCCCAGATCCTGTTGTAGAACCCAGCTTGTCGAACAGTCTGTTTTAAGGGTACTCCTTGGCGCTTCAATAGCCTCTTTAATCCATTTGTATAGTATCTGGGCAGACGGATGGGTTGGAGCCTGTCGAGTGTAGCATCCGCGCCATGCCAGATCTCTTTCTCTACTTTCGACTCTGAGGATCGGTAGAATAGGATCGCCTTCTCACCCCTTTGCCTGGGAGGGACGTAAAATGTTCGCAGATCCTGCACATTGTGAGCTTGAAGCGCGTCGAGATCCTTGTAGTGTTCTCGCGGTACCATGGTGATTTGCAAACTATGGTCATCGCCAGGGGGTGCTTGTATTGACAACCGATTGGAGAACACAGCATTAACTTCATCTTCTGAATCACTTCCGAAGACCAACACGGGGGCGGGCGTCCCCAGGTTGTTGCGTTGAGATGGCCCTGCATAAACTATCTCTTCCTCTTCTTCGGTATCGCTCCCGAAAATCGGGATGGTGGCGGCGGTTTTGTTCCCCGGATTGCTACTCCTTTCTGTATCCTCGAAATCTGGCAAAAAGTACTTCGCATCTTCGTATTTGCGGATTTCGTTCACGGAAAATGGGTTTAACTCACCTGTTACGGTATACTCGAAACCATCCTTAAAGTACTTCATACACTGATGTTGTGTACAAGGGATGATATTGTACTCGTGTAGCCAAGGACGGCCGAGTAAGGCGTTGTAGCAGGTCTTGGCGTCAATGACATGGAATTTGATGTCTGTGACGAGAAGTCCAAAGCGTAATGTTAATATCACAGATCCGAGAGTCCGTGACGATTGTGAATCGAAACCGGAGATAGTGATTTTGTCACGAGCGAGGTGTTGCACGCTCATGCAGATTTCCTTCAACACCCGAACATTAAGGAGGTTGACGGAGGATCTATTATCCACCAGGATCTTGCCTATCTTGATATCATGGCAGTATCCGGAGACGTATAGGGGACGGTTGTGGTCGCACGTCCCGAGAAGGAGGTCTTCATCACCGAAAGTGATGTCGGCTGTATGCACTTCCTCTAGTTCATCCTTCATCTTTTCAGTGGCGAGGAAGGCTTGGAATTGCTCAGGTTCTTGTAACGCCTTAATTAGTGAGTCTCGCGCTTCTTTTGATAATAGGAGGGTATCGAGAATGCTAAGCTGAGAAGGTAGCTTCCTTAGGTGCGCGAGGATGTTATAGTCCACTTTACTCTTCCTAGGAGGGTCTTTGGCAGCCAGCTCCCTCAAGACTTGGTCATCTAAAGTGATATCTTCAGTGACCTTTTCCTTTCCCTTATCCCTTCTATTCCCGGGCCCGAGATTCTTTTCTGGGAGTGTGCGATTGCGCAGCTGAATGTTCTCGCAGGCCTCCGATTCTTCTTCTTTCCCCAAAACGGATTCTTTAAAGAGAGGGCCCAGAGCCATTTCTTCATCAGAGTCGCTCCCAAAGGTGAGAACTTGTGACCCCCTGGCGTTAACCATGTAACAGTTGCCAGTCGTTCTGTTGTGCCCATCGACAATACTTCTTCGCTCCCGACGGATCTTGCGTTTCATGCGCTTAACATGTTGCCGACGAGCGACATATCCTTGCCACCATATCTTAAAGGCGTCGCACTCCTCCGTGGGGTGTGAGATTTTCCGGTGATATGCGCAATAATCAGGGTGCCTCTCCACCCCATCGTGTGTGTTTCCTTCCGAGGGCGGTAGCTTCATCCCCAGTGACATGGCTTTGGCAAACCTTTTTCTCGTCTTGAATATCTTCCTGTTTACTTCGGATGCCTTTCGCTCTGGTAGTTCAACTCTTTCGTTCAGCTGCCCGCATTTGGCTCCTTCAGATGTGGCCATCTCACGCTCCTGGTCCGCTTTACATTTTAGACGAATCTCGTCTAGAAAAGCGTCGATCATTTCATCTGTTGGCCATGCACGCTCTGGTACAGGCTCTGTCTCCAGCTTTTCAATGCCAGGAGTTTTCCCATCATCGGTAAACGAGTGGGAGATTACGTTACAACTCGCCACATATCCTTCGGATTCATCCGACGAGCTTTCTCCATCATCTTCTTCTTGAAAGATGTGGTTGAGGAACTCTTGCAGTGTGACAGGGGTTCGCGCCTTTTGATTGTACTCTTCCAACGCGTCGATTTGCTTCTGCAAGTTCGTGTGTTCGTTTTCAAGCTTCACGGGCTTCTTGGATTTCCTCTTCTTTTTCTTCGAGAATTTCGACGGTTGGGCGTGAGTATTTGGGCCATTATCGCGAGTCTTCGTACTTGGGCGGGGCTTCAACATCCCTTTGATAATTTGAGGTTCAAGAGGGTCCTTCCATTCGATCGCAGGGCACGCATGAAGGTCTCTCAGCATTCTTCTGGTTTTAGTTGATAGCACGACCTCCCATGGAGCTTCTTCAATAAAAGAACATGTTGCCCCCGGTGTATCCGCTTTCCTAGGAGCATGCGGCTGTGGGGGGTTCACCTTCCACTTTTCGGACAGTACAAACTTCCCCTGGAGGTACTGGTCTTCAATCCATCCTTTGAAGACGAAGCAATCTTCAATCGGATGGCCTACCGTTTGATGGTAAGGGCAATAGTTAGGGTTATTCACTTCGGTGGGTTGCGGCGGTCGCCTTGGATTTGGCAGGTTTATAAGTCTGTTGCGTATTGCCAGCTCGAATAGCCGTTTCGTCTTGTCCCGTGGGAACGAGTAGGGACGCTTCATCTTCTCATTATAATACCGACGCCTTTCCTCGAGTTGATTTGCCGGTTTCAGGGCGTTAGGTTGCTGCTGGGCATTCGCAACAAAGGTTGCCCTCCCTTTACCCTTGTCATTCCGAGGTTCCGACTTCGGGGGAGGCGGTCTATGACCCATCTGGTCCATCTGAGCCAACTTGTCGATTAAAGCCTGGAATGTGGTTGGCTTAAAGAACATCATAAACTGGGAGATAGTTGCGTGAGGGTCTAGAGTTCCCACGAACATGCCCACTGCTGGTGCTTCCTCAATGCGTTGCTCACATCTCGACCACAAGTTCCGCCAGCGTATAGCGTACTGGACCCAGGTTTCGCCCGGTTTTACCCTGGCGTTAATCAGTGCAGTTATTGGAGTACGTTCGCTGGCACTTGCGAATCGCTGAGTGAACAACAGCTCCATTTCAGCGAACGTTTTGATAGAATCGTTCGGGAGTTCCGAATACCATTCGAACGCAGTTTCTGATAAGCTGCCCACGAACTGACGGAGCAACAGTTTATCATCACCGCCGGTGTTACCGCAGAGGGCCCGGAACTGGGCGACATGCTGATGGGGATTGCCGGTCCCCTTATACACGTGGAATTTTGGTATCGTATAGCCTTGCGGGTATTTGATTTGGTCGTACCAGCTCGGATACGGCCGCCCCGTTTTCACGACTTGACCAGCTGCCTCAGTCGCGTGATGAACCCGGATTTGCTGGGCTATGTAGTCGGCCAAGTCAGCCTTAGAGATTGCCTCCTCCTTGGCCGTTGAGAGGGCTGGTGGTGGATTTGACGTTTCTCCTCGGTCGTCTTCAAGAACGATTGGGGGATCCTCGGCGGGTAAGTCCTGCTGGATCATCCTTCCTATCACATCTTGGAAGAGAAGGCCCATCCGTTGTATATTGGCCGCTTGTTCAGCAGCCTCTTTATCCCTTTTCTCCAGTGTCCGGCGAAGGAATTCAGCATCGGTTTCTTCCTCCCGGCGTGCGTCTGAGGACGTTTCTGGGTTTTCTTTTGGCCCGGTGAGCGCGGCCATAGCATTCATCATTTCTTGAAGCTTTTGTTGCTGCTCCTGGGCTTTCGTCACGGATCGGGTTAGCGGTCGGTGGCCCGTAGAAGTGCGGCTTTCCTCTTTTCCAGAGGCCATGTAAACAGTGTGCACCACCATGCCCCCAGACTTAGGGCATCTGGGCTCAGTACTTTTAGCCGTCGTTGTATGCTGTGGGGTCTTCTCTGGCCTCCTCCTTTTATGAGCCATGGAGGTTGAGGGGGCCGTTGAGGTGGGCATCCAGACAGCCTTTTGGGGTTTAGCCTGGTGACCAGCTTCCGGTTGGATTTTCAGCTTCTTGTACTGGCGGGAGAAGTTTGGATCGATGATCGAGTCCCGGGCCTGCCGCCAAACCTTATAGATTTTGGAAGACAGCCGTTGAGGAGATCGGGGCTGTTCTAATTTTATTTCCACAACCTTTTTTAATGAGGGAGGAGACCTCTTCAGCACTGCCGTAGGAGAATTCCTTCGCACCTTATTTAGCATTTCAAAGCTGTTCCCAGTTGGAACAGCAGCATTAACCTCTGCCACCGGGGCCGATGGAGTCAACCCGGAGGGGGAGTTGCCCCCAGCCTTCCTTACTCGGCGCCAATGGCGACGTCGAGCGTGTCGAGCGGACGGTGTAGGGTCAGCGGTAAGAATGGTTTCGTCTTGCCCCCTGTCTGGGTGGGGGGTCGCAGTTGGTATTAGCCTGTCAAAGACCGATGTCCTTTGGGCAGTAGGAGCGGGAGCTGAAGCCGTTAATCTTGTAAAGACCGACCTTTTGGCCGGAGAAGCTGCCTTGACGACTTCGGGGGCAGGAGCGGGCACCTTCTTAGAAGCAGCCTTCTCTGAGATTGTAGGTCCCATGATGGGTTCGCAGGATTTCTGGCCCAATCTAGAGAAGACCAAGGCGTTGACGTTGGGCGACTCGTTGAGAGGAGCCGCGGCAGGGGTAAGACGATCAAAGACCGACTTCTTGAGAGCTTCCATTGTCAGCGCTGGAGCGGTGAAGTTTGTAGGTAGGAGCATGGTCCCAAAGAACAATCCTGTGGTGGCGCGAGTGACCTGTTCCACGGGCATTGTGAATAGCGAAGCAGCTTGGGGTCCGTAGGCTATACTTCCTGGCGAGGCAGAGCGTTGGTTGCAATTGCAGTCTGAGCAGTTGGAGAATTTCATGGAAGTAGAAGCCATCGATCCTTCGCTTTCTGCAATAAGCAAGACGCCAATTCTTAGTATCTTGAAACCCAAGGGCAACCATTGGCGAACCGCGATTGGTTCGCGAGTCACGACACACGAAGTGTGGAGTGGAAAGAGGAAAAGGTCCCACCGGGCGTGCCAGAATCTGTTCCCCTCCGAAAGACGGCGCACAAGACTGCGGTGTCTTGGCACTGAGATTCGGGGCAGATGCTAATTGGTGCTATCCGTTCACCTCTCCGAAGATGCCAAGTTGATTTATGGCACCATGTATCGAAGGTTTAAACGGATGCGTCCGATGTAGCAGACTTCATCAGATTCCCCCTCGCTTGAGGGGTTTTTGATTGTGGGGACGCTCTTCCCTGCAGGCGCAAGCCCCTGCAGTTAATTACGCTACCGCATTGCGGTAACAACTTTCTCCTTCTCCAGCTGGTCACTTCGTGTCGTGGGTGTTTGTTTTGTGTTTTGTTGCCCGTGGATTGTTTACGGAGACTGAGTTATGTCGTCGCCCGTAGGGCGTGGACTAGTCCAAATCCGTATTATCTTAGATTTGGGTTTGGGGGTTTGGTTTGAGGATACGTCAGCCATACTTGAGGCTAAGATCAACTCAAACGTTTGTTAAGGATACGTTAGTCTAACTTTGTGACTAAGATCAACTTAACGGGATCGTTTAGATCCGATAAAGGAGTGTTTGGACTCCATTGTTCCAGTTTAGGGACCTAGAGGTCCAACGTATGTATGGCCGTCAGGACCCGTCACCTCTCTGACGACGTTGAAGAATTACAACGACGGATGTCAAAGGAGTTCAGAGATGTACCCTTGAGCCAGAGTTAATTGGGGGGATTTATAGTCCACTCTGTTTGAAGGTTTAAGGATACGTTAGCCATCTTTGAGGCTAAGATCAACTTAAACGGGACCGTTTAGATCCGACAAAAGAGCATGCGGGGCTCTATTGTTCTAGTTTAAGGACATTGCGGTCCATGGGTAGTTTAAGGACATTGCGGTCCACTGTTAGTTTTAAGACATCTCGGTAAAGGTTAAGGACGTCGTAGTCCATGGGTTTAAGGACCCCACAGTCCGTTGTTAGTTTTAAGACATCTCGGTCAAGGTTAAGGACGTCGTAGTCCATGGGTTTAAGGACCACACAGTCCATTATGTGCTCTGGATGCTTCACGCGGGTTCACTGCCGTGCTCTACGAGGACCAGGCTCCGCTCTGGACGTTTCCCACGGGGTCAAAGAGTGACATTATCCACGTTCCACGTAACCAGGAATTTTGCATTAAACACGGGTTTAAGGACCCCACAGTCCGTATCAATGTGTGGTCGTCGGGACCCGTCACCTCTTTGAAGACATTGAGGGATTACAATGTCAAGTATCAAAGGAGTGAAGAGATGTACCCTAGAACCGGAGTGGATTAAATAGTCCTTGGCCCAATTTGGGATCAAGACGAATTAATTATGTTATGAGCCCATTGGCCCAGTTAATCACAAATTGAGGACTTATGGCCATCTTGGGCTAAGTCCAATCAGGAGAAGCTTTGCCTCTATCTATTTAGGCCAATTGGGCCAAAGCCTAGTGTTAAACACTACAGAGCAATCAGTGTTGAACACTGGGAATGAGGTTGACAAGTTAGTGTTTAACACTAAGAGATAATTGGTGTTAAACACCAGCAACAAGGCTTTTCAAATTAGTGTTAAACACTAAACAGATCAGTGTTGAACACTGCAAATAAAGCTTTTTAATTAGTGTTGAACACTAAGGCCCAACAGTGTTTTAACACTGGGTTCGAGAGTTTTAATTTAGTGTTAAACATTAAGGCAAGAGGGGTCACGTGGCAGCACGTGAGAGCGCCCTCCCTTCATTTATTCTGCTGAGATTATCGCGTCTTTCAGAGCATCACGTGCCATCACGTGATGGGCATTCAAATGCCTATGTATTAGAGCTTCTGCCAAGGGTCACGTGGATCACGTGGGGTGCTGCCTCAAAGGGGCTTTCTGTAGATCTCTTGGGGGGTCACGTGATGACACGTGACCCTGCCTCTATGTATTTTGTTTAGAGGCTTTGTTAATCTTTTTTCAGGAATTAAATTCCTCAAGCTTTAAATTTCAGAGGAATTAAATTCCTACTTTCTTTTGAAGGTTTATATTCTGAATAGAGTTGAACTCTAAATCTTCCGTAGGAATTAAATTCCTCGTATATGTGAAGAACTGAATAGGGTTAAACCCTAATAAAAGCTTTTAAGGAATTGAATTCCCATTCCCTGTTAAATGATGATTAAGGGAATTAAATTCCCGTTGTTTCGACAGAACTAAGTTCTTAATTAGGGTTAAACCCTGTTTCTTTTGTTCTGAAGGAATTAAATTCCCATGATACAGGGTCAAGCCCTAATTTTATTTTAAAGGAATTAAATTCCTATAGTTCTGTGAGAATTAAATTCTCATGCTTGCATTCCCTCTCTATGTTTTGGATCTGCATGGCAGGATCTCGACCCATTGAGAATTAAATTCTCGACCTTAAGGGGAGATGTGCACTTTGCAGATCCTCTATCAAAGAGAGAAGAAATATATTCTTCTGTTTTTATGTATCAGAGTTAAACTCTGTTGAGAATTAAATTCTCTTCTTCTTTCAAGGAGCTTTTCCCTTTCTTACCTAGGGTTTTTTGCAGAAGATCCAAGTTTCTCCAAGTATCGAAGCTCTCTTCTTTTTCTTTTTCTCTCCCTGTCTCTGTATATGTATCTCTCTATCTCTCGGCTCCTATTTATAGGAGAAGCAGCCGAATCAATCAGTTTTTGATGAATCTTCATGAGAGATTTGATTTGCATCCATCATTCGTTTTGGACCTTTGGATTATTAGGTGAATTTTATTCACCATTGGATTTCAAATCCAAGGATTTTTCCTTTGTTGTTTCGATTAGATTTAAAGGGGAAATCTTTCCAAACCCGAGATTTTCCCATAGATAGATGATATTTCATCACCTCTGAATCTTTAATTTGATTGGTTCTAGATAGTTGCTTTCCTTTGGAAAGATTTGAATTTCTCTCAGAATTTAATTCTGTTGACAAAATGGGCTTTGAAAGCCGGTCACGTGTGACCACGTGACCCATGGTCACGTGTGAGCACGTGACCCCCTTTGGAATGAGCCTTTTCCTTTCTTTTGCGCTCTGTCTTCTGATCGTTGTTTAAACGTCACGTGCCACCACGTGACTCCTGGTCACGTGTGAGCACGTGACCCTTGTTTGAACTCTCTTTCCTTGGTTCATCTGGAGAACGAGTCTGCTGTCTTGAACGTCACGTGCCAACACGTGACCCTGGTCACGTGGAAGCACGTGACCTCTTCTGAAGCCTTTTTCTTGACTTGATCAGGGAACTGGTGTGCCTTTGACGCTTGCATTTAAATGTCACGTGTCGCCACGTGACCCTGGTCACGTGAGAGCACGTGACTCTTTCTGAAGCCCATTTTCTTCAACGTAGTCAGGAAACTGAACTTGACTTGATGATGCTTTTAGGTGTTACGTGCCAACACGTGACCGCTAGTCACGTGTAAGCACGTGACCCTTTTCTGAAGCTTTTCCCAGAAGCTTTCCTGATTTTAAATCAGGAAACAATGAAGAAAATATAAAAATGGTGAAAAGAAAAAATGAACACTGGTTTTGTTATCGCCAAGGCAGCAATAAAAAAATATAGCGAGGGTGCCTCTTCACCTAGTGCCCTAAGGCCAACTGGTCTGGGAGTCACTGCTAAGCCTTAGGTGGTGCAAGACGGGGAAAATATTATCACCTAATCAGCAAGCACATGAGTAATCGGTTGGTTAGTACCTCAAGAAGTATTAACGGTCGTATGAAAGTGTGTGAGCAAATCTAAATATTCATCAAATTAAAAAGTACTAAGGTAGATGGACAAGAGTATGATAGCTTGAATTGAATTCTCCGAGTGTAGGGATATTCTTTACACACACGTGGGGTTATATGATCAATATTTGGATGAAAGGTAGGAACGAAAAATAAAGACGATGTTTTATTGAGGGATGATGTGATTTCTAACATCTTTTCATGACTATTAAGATAGGGCTCATGACAACTGAAAAGCTAGTGTAGTTGGAAACTCTTATTTTCAAAGTCTTTCTTTTATGCTTCTTATCTTTATATGTAAATTTCACCATCTCTCTTTTATTATAGGATTTTGTGGGTGTAATCCGCTGAAAACCCTCAGGAGACAACACTCCTTCTACTAGGGACACCTAGAGGTTTAACGGCTTGTTGCACGTGCTCAGTGCAATCGTGTTTGCCTACGAAAGTGTGCTTAGTTTTCTCCCTTCTTCTTCTCCTTCTCTTGAATAAACTACTTTGCTCGGGACGATCAAAGATAAGTTTGGGGGTATTTGTTCAATTGATAAAACTGCACATTTGTTATTACATTTTTCCTACCATTTTCATATTAAAAAAGTCTTTATTATAATATATCATACATATGAGGGTTTATGTGTAAAAATAATATTTTCCATGTGTCGATATATTATAATTAGTATTTGGTAGGAAAATGTATATAATATTATTGACCTAATCCTAGTAGAACTAAGTCTACTAAATATTATTTAAGTTGTTGTGCAGAATTTTCCAAGACTAAAATCAAGGAAATCAAGTTGTTGAAGCTAACCTGCCTAACTAAGAAATCAAAATTAAGAAATCAATTCTGGCAGAAGAAAAGAAAAGATTTCCAAATTCTGAAGGTTCCAAGAATCTCCAAATGTCACAAATAGCCAGCCCCAGAAAAATGATCAAAGGACCCGATCATCAGGCCACGGATCCGCGGCCCAAGCGCCTTGATGCCGCGGATCCGCCGCATTATTTTGGAAATAGAAGCTGAAAATTTTGTGGAAGATTCTCTACAGATAGTTCCCTAATTTGGAAGTAAAATTTTCTGGCTTTGTACTATAAATAGGGACCAAGAGCCTCTTGGAAAATTTATCAAGCCGACGCGATCACGAAGTCTAAGACGGCTCACACATCCAGGCTGGTCATCAACTGTTCATCTACCTCCTTGGAAAAGATCGAGAAGCAACTAGATTTGTAATCATTTTCTAAGGAATCAAAGTGTAATAAATATTGTTGATTAATAAAGGTAGCTTTCTTTTTCTTATTCTATTTCTTAGTAGTTTAATTATGCAATTTTTTTCCATCTCTTTTTCTCCCAACATGCGCGAGTAATTCTACGCTTGTTAAGGTTCGTAGGATTATGGTAGGCTAATGGATGATGAACATCTCTAAACCCTTTTTAAGTCCTATAAACTTTATGAACTTTATCAAAAGAATCATTAACATCCTAATCGGGCACGCTGACAATTCTTTGTTAGTTCCGACCGCGATTAGAAATTAGATTAATGATTGTTTTGGTAAAGTCTAGATATGAACGGAGTTCCGTGTCGAGATAAGGGTTAAGAGTGGGATTCCTTTTCCTTCCAGAAACCCTAATCTACACGCATCACCGTCGTTCTAGTTTTAAATCTATTAATGAATAAAAAGGGTAACTATAATTAATCGTCCATAACTACTAAATCCTAACGAACCCTACAAGCCCCCTTATTATATTAACTACATCCTTAAAATATTCTAGATCTATATTTTTGCATTAGTGCTTAACGTAGATCTAGAAACCTTTCCACAAAATTCTTTATCCCTCTCCTCTCTTTTTCAACACATCTAAAGCAAGAGAAAAAGGTTCCACGTTTCCCAAAGGACGACCCGTACTCATCTCGGTCTAACTACGCGGGGGAATCTGACGAAGTCTGCTACATCGGTCACATCTGTCCAAACCTCCGATGCACAGTGCCATAAATCAACTTGGCATCTTCGGAGAGGTGGACGGATAAAACCAAATAGCATCTACCCCCAAATTCAGGCAAAGCGACCTACGCGGTTCCGTCTTTGTATTCGGCGGTGAACGGATTCTGGCACGCCCGGTGAGACCTTTTCCTCTTTCCACTCCACACTTCGTGTGTCGTGTTTTTTCCGCGATCAAATAATCGCGGTATATATATTTGTGGTTGCCCTTAGGGGAGGGGATACTGAAGCCGGCGTTTCGTCTCTATGAAGAATGGTGTTTGCTAGCAACTCAGGCTCTGTCATATCTGGTGGAGTCAAGTACGGGCCACTTGCATGCTCAAATCTCTGCAATCCAGCTCTTCAAGAAATCAACGGGCTTCTTTTTGGATCGATACTCCCACCTCCCACCCTCGGTGCCTCAACGCCGATGGAGGAATCCCAGAGGAAGTCTGTCTTCCACAGGCTGGTTCTCCAAGCAGCAGCTTTGCCGACGGAATCGGTCCTCAAACAACTAGCACATGCCAAGGACCAAGGTCGACGCAGGGGGCAGAATATTCAAGCTCTCAAAGGAAACAAGAGGCAGGCTCAGCAAAATCTTGAAGCTAATCAAATCCCGGCCATAAGAAACGGCCAACGTCGATATTAGCGTCATACAAAATGAGCCGGAGGCAGTCCTCCATATGGTCCTTTTTCAACCCCAGTGGTGAATGTTGTTGTTCCAACTGGGAACAGCTTCAAACTGTTGTGAAGGGTCAGACAAAATTCTCCTACCGCAATACTGAAGAAGTCACCGCAGCCCATGGAAATCCCACGAGAGCAGAAACAAGTTTGCTCCCTGAGGCAACTTTCCTCATCTATATATAAGGTGTGGAAGCAGGTGAAGGGGACTCATCCCAAGACGGATCTTGATACAGCGGTTCCTCTCAAAACCAAAGAGGCTTTTCACAAAAAAAAGAGGCTTAATAAAGCTCAAGTGCCCGAAGCAAACTCCAAAGGCCAAGACTCCAAACACCCCAAGCCTGGGGGCATGGTAGTTCACATAGTCTACGTGGTAAATTTCAAAGACGAAGTTCGAGTTTCTACTAGTCGCCGACTTCAAACTCGGTCCCTGACAAAAGTTCAACTACAAAGTGAAAAGCTGCAGAAGATGCTCGCTTAGGTGGCAGCAAACGCTAATCCATCGTCTAAGGAAAATCCTAAGGGCGCATCCGAAGAAAGAATAGAGAAGGAGTCGGATAATGATTTCCTAAAGCGTGCTCTGAAAAAGAGAGATGAAGAAGCGGCAGAAATGTCCATTAAAATGAACCAGATGGCCCTTCTGATTCAGAATATGGCTGGAAAGATGCTTCAATCGGAACCACTGGCAGATGAATCGCCGGTAGTCGGTCTTAAAGATAAAGATGATATTTCAAATCCTCTGCAAACCTCATTAATAGTTGAGAAGGAAATAATTCCTAAAAGAAAAGTTGGACATATATATCACTCAGCAAATCAAAGCTCACTGCGCCAGTGAAGCTGCAAATAGGCCAATCAAGACTGGTCGACCGTATCCGGCGTGCTACGATCAAATACAGTACCCGCCAGAATACATACTTCCGACTCCACAAATACAAAGGAACCGGGAATCCTCACCAGCACATCGCGCGATTTAAATCCATGTGCGGTAACATTAGAGAGAATGATATACTTCTCCTCTGACAGTTCGTCAGCTGTTTGGCGGGCATTGCCTTCGAATGGTATGCGGAACTCCCGAATGACTCCGTGAATACCTTCGACGAGATGGAGATGCTCTTCTATCAAGAAATTCGCTAGTGTGAATAAGCACACTACCGTAACGACGTTGGTCAACGAAAGGGTTAAACCGAATGAGATCTGGGTTCAATATGTTACCCACAACGCATCGATGAAGTTGCAGACATGAGAATGCTCATAGCCACCCTTGACCTAAATTCAAAGGCATCCTCGTATATGGCCCTCTTCGAGCCGACGACTTTCCAAGAACTCATGGATAAAATGGCTCGATTGGATCAAATGGGTCAAGACTCTTACTCATCCGATGATGACGAGTGAAAAGTGGAGGCAAGATGGCGTTTTTCGCCAACGCTCAACATAATAAGCATCTCCGAAGCAACCTGTCGCCAAAATAGCGACGACGTGGGTACTCGTTCCCCCCCCGGATATATGCAGGGGGCATATTTCTTACTGGCGGAAGAATCTCTATGTAGAATGAGCCTTTCTTCTCAAAGGACAAGAAGGATATTAAGGGGCCTACAAACAAGTCCCACAATCTAGTAAAAAAAGGGTACGTCCACAAGCAAAATGGGCACGGATGAAAACCCGAAAGGGCTCCGTGAGTAAGAACAGCAGGGCTACCAGCGAGTTTGTGAAAACCCGAAAGGGCGCAATCTCGTTAAGACATTTGCAAGGTCCTCTCGACCTAGTAAGAAGAAAATACCTGTGTGAGATCCTTACGACTCACAAGGGAGCAACACACTTAGGGATCCCCACGATTCCTAAGGAGAAGTTACACTTACGAGATCCTCACGACTCGTAAGGAGAACCCTCTTATGAGACCCACACGGCTCATAAGATTCAAAAACCTTAAGCTACAGGGATTTGAACCTATTCTTAAACCATCACATTTGCCGGATTGCCCTACAAGCAGTTCAATACTGACCCTTGTATACAATCCACGGGCATAAATAGACGTCTCCCCCACCAAGTTCCACCGATGACGCGAAATGTCCTTATTTGGTGAATGACACTTGTAAGTCCTCTCGATTTACAAGGAGAAAACACTCTTGTAAGATCCTTACGACTTATAAGAGAACATACACTTAGGAATCCTCACAATTCTTAAGGAGAAAACGCACCTACAAGATCCTCACGATTTGTAGGGAGAAATATCTTTATGAGACCCTTACGGCTCATAAAATCAAAAGCCTTAGCCGACAGGACCTTAACCCTGTTTGCTAAGCCACTTTTGTTCAAACCGACAAAGGCAAATGATGATTCGCTCCTGGCCATATCCCAGTTGTAGCGACGCTGATGCCTAAATCGGTATCAAATTCCAAGTTTAAACTCACGGCAAAAAGTCAGCAAGCCATAAATGCATACAAAAACAGCCGAAATGATGGGGCAACTCGCAATAAAAATCAGCGAGTAAAATATATGCATGCAAAAACAGCCGAAATGATTGGGCAACTCGAAATAAAAAGCAGCGAGTAAAGAGAAAAAAATAGCCGAAATGATTGGGCACCGCGAAAAATAGCCGAAATGATTGGGCAATCGCGACTTTCGCGATACAAAAAGCTGAAATGATAGAGCATCGCGGAAAGAAATAAAAAAAATGAAACTTTTGCCCTGCAGGCGAGTCTACACCGACCCCTGTATACAATTCATAGGCACAAACGAAAAGAGGGCCATATTTTCCCAACAGGCTCCGTCAAAGGGATAGCCAAGTCTCAACGGTTCACAGACAACTTAGAGACCACTGTTCCCTGATTAAAAATCAGGAATTACCTCAATGAGGTATCACGTGCTCACACATGACTAATGGTCACGTGTTGACACGTGATAGTTAAAGCAGAAGTATAAATAAGCGGCTGAGAAAATGACTCAATTGGGGGTCACGTGCTCACACGTGACCAGGGGTCACGTGGTCACACGTGACCAGGGGTTGTTTCCCCCAATCAGAGCAAAGCTCTGTTTTGAATTTCAAAATTCAAAATTGAAGCAACGCTTCAGATCCCGTGCGCTACGCGCCACGCGCCACGCGCCACGTGTCAAAAGCAGACACGCCAGCGCCAGGAGCGCTGCGCCCTAGGCAGCACACCCCAATCAGAGCAAAGCTCTGTTTCAAAATTCAAATTTTAAAAAGTTGAAGCAACGCTTCAGATCCAGTGCTCTGCGCTGCGCGCCACGTGTCAAGCACAGGTGCGCTAGCGCAGTTGCGCTCTGCGCCGCGCGCCGCGTGTCAAACGTAGGTGCGCTAGCGCTAAGTGCGCCAGCGCTGGAATTAAAAGAATTCCCCACCGTTAGATCAAAATATCTAATAATAATAAACTATTAATTAATCAGAATTAAAATTCTGTTATGGAAAGATCTTTCAATCTTATTGAAACAAGAAGATTATTTTCTGTAAAAACAGAAGCCTTAGGATCAAATATCCAACGGTGGGAAATATTCCCAAATCAATCAGAGAAAGATCTCTTCAACTAATTTAACAAATCAATTGGCCCTATATAAAGGCCCCAAGACTCCAAGTCTCATATAGAAAAAACCTTCTGCAAAATTTGAGAAAAACTCAGAGAGAAAGAAAGACAAGCGTTTGAAGAAAGAAGATCATTTCTTCATCTTTAAAGGTAAAGAATTAATTCTTGAACAACAGAGATGAAATCATCTCGTAAAAAGAAGAAACATTTTCTAAAAAGATCTTAGATCTATAAAAAAGACCAAGGTCTTTGATTAAACATAAAGGATTAAAAGATCTAATCATAAAAATATAAAAAAAGAAGTATTTTACTTCATTCACAGATCTTTTGATCTATAAAGGCAGAGCCTTTTGATAAATACAAGAACTTTGGTTCTTGGATCTTGAGGTAAGGCCTCCTTTGAAGAACATAAACTTGTTCTTTGATCTTAAATTTGATCTGATGCGCTTTGCGCTACTGGAAAGTGCTTTGCACTCATGAACTGCGCCTTTGCGCTCCTTGGACCGGCGCTCAGCGCCAAAACATGCCACGTGTCAACCACAGACACAGCTTGCGCTTTGCGCTCCTGAAAATAGCGCACTGCGCTCTTGGGTTAGCGCTCAGCGCCAAGCACGCCACGTGTCACTCACTGGCGCACCCATAAACTAGTGCAGCACACTCATATATTAAAAGCGCAGTGCGCTAACTAACTAGCGCCTAGCGCTAAGCGCGACATGTGTCCTCCTCGTGTGCACTAACCGAGAGAAGCGCAATGCGCTCTTTAATTGGCGCAAAGCGCCTGATGCGCCACGTGGCGCGCTGTCAGAACATACTTTGTTCCTGATAAATGCTATGCATTATTAAAAGGGCAGAGCCCAAATAAAGGCCTAACAGGCAGAACAAAAATGAAATGTTAAACATTTTTAACTGGACTTAGCCCAATTCTGTCCATAAGTCCTCAATTTAAATTGAATTGAGCTCATCTGCCCTTCCAATCAATTTACACCCGGTTCGAGGGTACATCTCTTTAATTCTCTGATATCTGTCGTTGTAATCCTTCAACGTCGTCAGAGAGGTGACGGGTCCCGACAACCACACATTACTACGGACTGCGGGGTCCTTAAACTCACGGACTATGATGTCCTTAACCTTGACCGTGATGTCTTAAAACTAACGTCGGACTGTGGAGTCCTTAAATCCATGGACTATAATGTCCTTAACCTCGACCGTGATATCTTAAAACTAACACCGGACCGTGGGGTCTTAAAACTAACACCGGACTGTGATGTCCTTAACCTCAACCGTGATGTCTTAAAACTAACAATGGACCGTAATGTCCTTAAACTAATTATCGACCGCAATGTCATTAAAACTAAACAATAGAGCCCAATTGATCTCTTGTCGGATCCAAATGATCCCGTTAAGTCGATCTTAGTCTAGAATTAGACTAACGTGTCCTTAACAAATGTTTAAGTTGATCTTAGCCCCAAATAAGGCTAACTTATCCTTAAACACAACCCCCCCAAACCCAAATCTAAGAAAGATACGGATTTGGACTAGTCCACGCCCTACGGGCGACAACATAACTTAGTCTCCGTATACAATCCACGGGCAACCAAACACAAAACAAACACCCACGACACAAAGTGACCATATGGAGAAGGAGAAAGTTGTTACCGTGATACGGTAGCGTAATTAACTGCAGGGGCTTGCGCCTGCAGGGAAGAGCGTCCCCACAATCAAAAACCCCTTAAGCGAGGGGGAATCTGACGAAGTCTGCTACATCGGCCGCATCCATTTAAACATTCGATACACGGTACCATAAATCAACTTGGCATCTTCGGAGAGGTGGATGGATAGCACCAATTAGCATCTGCCCTGAAATTCAGGCAAGACTTTCATCGCATCTCCGCCGCGTCTTTCGGAGGTGAACAAATTCTGGCACGCCCGGTGGGACCTTTTCCTCTTTCCACTCCACACTTCGTGTGTCGTGTTCGCGAACCAATCGCAGTTTGCTAATGGTTGCCCTTGGGTTTTAAGGTACTAAGATTTGACATTTTGCTTGGTGCAGAAAATGAAGGATCAATGGCGTTCACTTGCTCAAAGTGTTCCACATACAACTGTAACCCACATCCTGCCTCAACTGGGGGCATAACCTACGGGCCCCAAGTGGCTTCCCTGTTCACGATGCCCACGGAACAGGTCACTCAAGCCACTACAGGGCTGTTTTTCGGGACCATGCTCCCGCCAACGAGCTTCACCGCTCCCATACCCGTACCAGAAGCTCCCAAGAAGTCGGCCTTCGATCGACTTACAGCTACTGCGGTCCCTCTCAACGGGTCGTCTTGTGCCGGCGCCTCGGTCTTCTCCAGATTGGGCCAAAATTCCTGTGGGCCCATAATGAAACCTGCAATCCTAGAGAAGGTTATTCCGAAGAGAGTAACCAACCCTGCTCCTGAAGTCGTCAGGGTGGCTTCTCCTGCCAAGGGGTCGGTCTTTACAAGACTGACTGTCCCAAATCCCGCTCCTGCTACTCAAAGGACATCAGTCTTCAACAAGCTGACGCCAGCAATGGCCCCTCACCTGAACAGGGGGCAAGACAAGGCCATCCCCGTCACCGAGCCAACTCCATCAGCTCGACACGTTCAACGTCGCTTTTGGCGCCGGGTAAGGAATGCCGGGGGCAACTCCCTCTCTGGGCTAACTCCACCAGCCCCAACGGCGGAAATTAATGTTGTTGTTCCAACCGGGAACAGCTTCAAGCTGCTGAATAAGGTGCTCAGGAATTCTCCTACCGCCGTACTGAAAAGATCTCCTCCTCCGGTAGAGAATATTGCGGAAGCAAATCCAGAACAGTCCCCTCAGCGGCTGTCCTGTAAAATCTACAAGGTCTGGCGTCAAGTCCAAGACTCGGTGATTGATCCAAATTTCTCCCGCCAGCAAAAGAAGCTGAAGGTCCGACAGGAAGAAAACCGTCCTGTTAAGCCACAAAAGATGACGACTACTTGGGTGCCCACTGCAGCGGCCCCCTCAACGTCAACCACTCAGAAAAGAAGGAGGCTAGAGAATGCCCCTGTAAACGTGGCAGACCGCAAAAACACCGAGCCCAAACGCTCTAAGTTTGGGGGCATAACGGTCCATACTATTTACATGGCATCCGGGAAAGAGGATAGCCACACTTCTACGGGCCACCGACCACTCACCCGATCCATCACAAGGGCTCAGGAACAGCAACAGCAGAAGCTCCAGGAGATGCTGACTGCAATGGCCGCACTCACCGGGCCAAAAGAAAGCCCAGAGGCGTCATCAGAACAACGTCACGAACACGAGACTGATGCTGAATTCCTTCGGAGAATGCTCGAAAAGAAGGACAAGGAGGCTGCGGAACAAGCGGCCAATATAAAGCAAATGGCTCTTCTGTTCCAAGACATGGTCGGGATGATGATACAGCCGGATCCTCCAGCTGAAAATCCTCCGGTAATAATTGAAGATGACAAAGGAGAGACATCGAATCCTCTACCGGCTCTGTCAACAGCCAAAGAGGAAACAATCTCTAAAGCTGCCCTAGATGACTATATTGCTCAGCAAATAAGAGTTCACCAGGCAAATGAGGCAGCCGGCCAAGTTGTCAAAACTGGGCGACCGTATCCAGGTTGGTATGATCAGATAAAGTACTCGCCGGGATACACGATCCCGAAATTCCATGTCTACAAGGGGACAGGCAATCCCCATCAACATGTTGCCCAGTTCAGGGCTCTTTGTGGCAACACCGGCGGTGATGATAAGCTCTTGCTTCACCAATTCGTCGGCAGCTTATCGGAGACGGCGTTTGAGTGGTACTCCGAGCTTCCAAACGACTCCGTCAAAACTTTCGCAGAGATGGAGTTGCTATTCACCCAGCGATTTGCAAGTGCCAGTGAACGTACCCCAATAACGGCATTGATCAATGCAAGGGTGAAGCCGTGCGAAACTTGGGTTCAATACGCAATCCGATGGCGAAATCTGTGGTCAAAGTGCGAACAGCGTATCGAAGAAGCGCCAGCAGTGGGCATGTTCGTGGGTACCTTAGACCCTCATGCAACTATTTCACAGTTCATGATGTTCTTCAAACCGACCACGTTCCAGGCTTTAATCGACAAACTAGCCCAGATGGATCAGATGGGTCACAGACCGTCTCCCCCGAAGCCAGAACCGCAGCACGAAAAGGGTAAAGGGAATGCGATCTTCGTTGCAAACACCCAACAGCAGCCCAGTGCCCCAAAACTAGCGGATCAACTGGAGGAGAGACGGCGCTATTACAATAAGAAAATGAGGCATCCTTACTCATTCCCACGGGACAAAACGAAGAGGCTGTTCGAGCTGGCTATGCGCAACAGGCTTATCAATTTGCCGAATCCAAGACGACCACCACAACCCAACGAAGTGAATAATCCCAATTATTGCCCTTACCACCAAATGGTAAGTCACCCGATCGAGAATTGCTTCGTCTTTAAAGGATGGATCAAGGATCAGTACCTACAAGGCAAGCTTGCGTTGTCTGAGAATTAGAAAGTAAACCCACCACAACCGCACACTCCTAAGAAGACGGACACACCGGGGCAATATGCTCTTTTGTTGAGGAAGCTCCATGGGAGGTGGCTCTTTCGGCCAAAACCAAAAGGATGCTGAATGACCTCCAGACATGTCCGGCGATCAGGTGGAAGAACCCGCTGGAACCTCAGATCATCGAAAGGATGTTAAAACCGCGCCTGACTCCAAAAATCAGTGGTAATAGCCAAAGCGTTCATGCTCAGCCGTCGAAATCTTCAAAAAAGAAGAAGAAATCCAAAAAGCCCGTGAAGCCTGGCGACAAGCACACGGACCTACAGAAACAGATTGACGCGCTGGAAGAGTACAACCAGAAGGCGCGAACCTCAATCACGCTTCAAGAGTTCCTCGGCCACGTCCTTGAGGACGAAGATGTTGGAGAAGACTCGTTGGATGGATCTGAGGATTACGTAGCAAGTTGTCATGCGATCTCTCATTCGTCAACAGACGATAAAGAAGCTCCTTGCACCGAAAGACCAGGGGCAGATCCTGAACCGGAGCTTTTAGGACTATCAGATGAGATAATCGACGCATTCCTAAATGAAGCTCTATTGAAAAGCAAAGCTAATCGGGAGCGTGAGATGGCCATATTTGAAAATGCCAAACGACGGCGACTGGACGAAAGGGGTGAAATACCCCCGCCAGATCAAAGTACATCCGCCACGAATAAAATCAAGTTCAAGACGAGAAAAAGGTTTTCTAAAGCCATATCAATGGGAATGAAGCTACCACCCTCTAAAGGAAACACTCCCGGTGAAGCAGAAACACATCCTAGCTACTGCTTAAATCATCGAAAGATTTCGCACCCTACCGAAGAATGCGACGCTTTTAAAAGATGGTGGCAGGGATATGTTGCTCACCGGCAACATTTTAAGCGGATGAAACGCAAAACTCGTCGGGAGCAAAGAAGTGCGACTGAGGAGCATAGAAGAAATACCGGTAACTGTCGCATGGTCAACACTGGGGGATCGCAGATTCTCACTTTCGGAAGCGACTCTGACGAAGAGATGGCTCTTAGCCCTCTCTTTAAAGAATCCACATTAGGGAAGGAGGAAGATCCGAAGGCCTGTGAAAACATTCAGCTGCGCAATCACACGCTTCTAGAAAAGAATCTCGGATCCACGAGTTGAAAAGATAAGGGAAAAGAAAAGGTCTCCGAGGATATCACCCTGGACGACCAAGTCATGAAAGAACTGAACGCCAAGGACCCACCAAAGAAGAGTAAGGTAGACTATAACGTTCTGGCGCACTTGAGAAAGTTACCCTCGCAGCTCAGTATTCTCGACGCCCTTTTACTATCCAAAGAAGCGAGAGATTCACTGATCAAGGCACTACAAGAGCCAGGACAATTCCAAGCTTTTCTCGCCAAAGAAAAGATGAAAGACGAGCTGGAA
This sequence comes from Agapanthus africanus, assembly GCA_030015575.1. Taxonomy (NCBI): domain Eukaryota; kingdom Viridiplantae; phylum Streptophyta; class Magnoliopsida; order Asparagales; family Amaryllidaceae; genus Agapanthus; species Agapanthus africanus. The sequence continues at coordinate 39,540,634 of CM057340.1, forward strand.
GAAGTACACACAGCCAATATCACCTTCGGCGACGAAGACCTCCTCCTTGGGACGTGCGAGCACAACCGTCCCCTCTATGTCTCAGGGTACTACCACGATATAAAGATAGGAAAAATCCTGGTCGACAATGGGTCTTCCGTCAATCTCCTCAACGTGCGAGTGTTGAAGGAAATCTGCATGAGCGTCCAGCATCTCACTCGTGATAAAATCACCATTTCGGGTTTTGACTCCCAGTCATCGCGGACTCTCGGGTCTGTGATATTGACATTACGATTCGGGCTACTTGTCACGGATATTAAATTTCATGTCATTGACGCCAAGACATGTTATAACGCTTTGCTCAGCCGGCCTTGGTTACACGAGTACAACATCATCCCTTCTACACAATATCAGTGTATGAAATACTTTAAGGATGGTCTTAAGTATACCGTAACAGGAGAGCTGAACCCATTCTCCGTGAACGAAGTCCGCAAGTATGAAGATGCAAAATATTTCTTGCCAGATTTCGAGGACACGGAAAGATGTCGCAAGCCGGAGAACAAAGCTATCACTACCATTCCGGTTTTTGGGAGTGATACCGAAGAAGAGGAAGAGATAGTTTGTTCAGGTCCACCCCAGTACAACAAGCCGGAACCGTCCGCTCCCATGTTGATCTTTAGCAGCGACTCGGAAGATGAGGTCCATACTATATTCTCCGCTCGACCTTCAATACAAACATTCGCTGATGAAGAGCAAAGTTTGCAAATTGCCATGGTTCCGCCCAAACATCATAAAGAACTAGACGCACTTGATACTTACTGTGTGGAAGAACTGTAAACGTTCTATGTCCCTCCCAGGCGAGAAGGCGAAAAGGCGATCCTATTCTACCGCTCCGGGGAAACCAAAGTGGAGAAAGAAATCTGGCATGGCGCGGATTCTATACTTGACAGGCTCCAGCCCATCCATCTGCCTATATATTATACAGAAGGCTTGAAAAGGCTGTTGAAGCGCCAAGGGATACCCTTCAAACAGACCGCTCGGAAAGCTAAGTTCTATGACAGGATCTGGAACGTTCCCGGAACTCAGCGCAAGTTGCCCAACGGGCGAATGGAAGCGATCGGGCTTGGATATGTTCGGTCCAAGAAATGGGAGCTACTCTGCGATTGCTATGTCGTACATGACTTTGATGAAGAAGGAGATGCTCAATGGGAGAATGCCAACCCTAAACCAGAAAGAGCCCCCGACGTGAAAATGCCCAGTCCGTTGTTCAAAGAACAAATGGACAAGCTTATAAGGGAAGCTGGTCAAAAAGTTCGAGACGACCATAATCGCGAAATGGCCATCTACGAGAAAGCCAGGACGCAACGCCTTCTTCAACAGGCTGCAAAAGATGTAAATGCCCCTCCCTGTCAACGTGTTGTACAAAAGGCTCGACGCAGAGGCAGAAACAAGTCAAAGAGCGGAAAAGGCATCCGACAGCAACAAAGCGGGACCAAGAAGTCACGCGATCGAGAATCGAGCGGTCCGGATTTGTCCCTTATGAAGAAGATGAGTCAAGCATACTCTTTTCCTCAAGACAAGACAAAGAAGATACTTGATCTTGCCATAAGATATCAAATGATTACACTTCCGGAGTCTAAACACCCCGAGCAAGCTAACGAGGTCTCTCATCCAAACTACTGCTCTTATCACCGAGCAATAGGACACCCTCTCGAAGATTGCTTCACCTTCAATAACTGGGTCGAAGATCAATATCAGCTTGGCAAATTCGCTCTATCCTCCAGTTGGAGGGTAACACTGCCGCAGAAGCATGAACCCAAAGCCGCGGGAGTAGAACCAGAACAACATCGGTCTTGGAAGCTAACTCGTACTTGTCATATGATAACAATATCAAAAGAAGAGCCTGAGGATAGGGATGACCTCCCCTGGTGCTTTGAAAACAATGATGATGAGGTGATCTCAGAATTTCCACCGGCACCGAAAGAGCTGGAAGATGGAATACATACCACTGCAGATAACCTTAAGAAAATTGATTTGGGGACGGCAAGTGACCCGCGACCGACATTCGTCAGTGAGCTGCTATCTGAAGAAAGGGTGGATGCGCTAAAATACGTGCTTATGCGGCATAAAAATTGCTTCTCATGGAACTATTCCGAAATGCCGGGATTAGATCCAGAGATTGCTGTTCACAAATTGGCGATATCCTCGGACGTCAAGCCAATCAAACAAGCACCGAGAAGAATGCGGCTCGAGCTTGAGATGAGCATTAACGCCGAGGTCAAGAGCTAATCGACTCTGGCTTCATCCAAGAAGTTCAGTATCCTGATTAGATCGCCAACATCGTCCCAGTAATGAAGAAGAATGGAACGGTGCGCATCTGCGCAGACTTCCGGGATCTCAATAAAGCCTGCCCGAAGGACGACTTCCCAGTAATGGTCACCGAGCTAATGATAGATAACACGTCCATTCATGAAGTTTTCTCCTTCATGGACGGCTCATCAGGATATAATCAGATAAAGATGCATCCCGAAGACCAGAAGCACACCGCTTTCCGAACCCCTTTGGGTATATTCTGCTACAAACTGATGCCCTTCGGTCTAAAGAACGCCGGTGCCACCTATCAGAGGGCCATGACAAAGATCTTCGATGACCTCATACATGAAATCGTCGAATTCTATATCGACGACCTCGTGGTTAAAAGCAAATTATACGAGGAACATCTCGAGCATCTGAAAATCGTATTTCAACGCCTTCGGCAATACAACTTGAAGATGAACCCTCTCAAATGCGCGTTCGGGGTGTCCTCAGGTAAATTCCTAGGATTCATCGTCCGACACCGAGGTATTGAGATAGACCCGTCAAAGATCAAGGCGATCATGGAAATGCCCCCGCCAAGGACTCTCAAGCAATTGCGGTCTCTCCAAGGAAAGCTCGCATATATCCGGCGATTTATAGCCAATCTCTCTGGCAAGTGCCGTCCGTACAGTCACTTGATAAAGAAAGGGACCCCATTCGTCTGGGATCATAAATGCCAAGGCGCACTGGATGAAATCAAGCAGTATCTGCAGAACCCGCCAGTGCTGGCTGCTCCGGTCAAGGGAAAGCCTCTCATTCTGTATACAACCGCCCTTGAAGGTTCCTTAGTCGCATTATGGTCACAAGAGAACGACCAAGGGAAAGAAAGAGCTCTCTACTACTTGAGTCGAGTTCTCTTGGGGGCAGAAAGCAATTACTCTCCCATTGAAAAGCACTGCCTGGAGTTGATCTTCACAATAACGAAGCTCAGACACTACGTGTTGGCACATGAGGTCTATCTCATATCAAAGGTGGATCCCCTCAAATATTTGATATCGAAGGCCATATTAACGGGACGACTCACTAAATGGGCCCTGCTATTGATGGAATTCTCGATAACTTATCGTCCTCTTAAGGCAGTGAAAGGCCAGGCCATCGCCGACTTCCTCGCTGAGCATCAGATACCGGCCGATTCTCCCTTGAATTGCAAACTGCCAGACGAACATGCATTTGATGCGATCGACGGTGGTGATACCCGATGGGAATTTTATTTTGATGGAGCGTCTTCCATGAAGAAGCGCAAACAGAACACGCCCATAATCAAATCAGGGGTAGGCATCATCTTCGTGACTCCACAAGGAGGGATAATGCGCTTCGCCTTCTCCTTAACAGAGCCGAGGACAAACAATGAAGCCGAGTATGAAGCTTTGATAGCAGGCCTCGAGATCGCCATCGACATGGGAATTGAAAACCTCCTCATATACGGAGACTCCCAACTGGTCGTTAGTCAAGTAAACGGCGACTATCAAACATGCAAACCAGAACTAGTGAAGTACGGCGAGAGGGTACAGCAACTACTGACCCAAATACCTTCCTACATCTTGGAAAGCATACCGCGTGCGGAAAATAGCAAAGCGGATGGATTAGCCAAACTTGCTAAAGAATTAGCCGACGAGAACCTCGATGAGGTAAGAATCATGGTACAAAGCCGTCGGGTCCTCGCACCGGCAGAAATATCTCCGGAGTCTTCCGAAGGAAAGGGAACGACCGAGTAGACGGCCCTGCAAGTGAAAGACCAAGAAAAGGTTGAGGATTGGAGAGAAGTCTTTATAGACTACTTCAAATCCCGTCGAACACCTGAAGATGCATCCTCAAAACATCAGCTCATGAAGCGAGCCCTATCTTTTGCCTTCGTCAATGACACTCTGTACAAGAGGTCATTTGATTCTCTGTGGTTGAGATGCCTGGGACCTGCAGAGGCGAAGAGAGTCGTTCAGGAAACTCACGACGGACTCTGCGGTTCTCACCAAGTAGGCCCGAAGATGAAGTTGAAGATTAAGCGGATGGGCTACTACTGGCCCACGATGATTCAGGACTGTCTTGAGTATGCGAAACAATGCCACTCATGCCAGATCCATGGGGACTTCATCCACCAGCATCCAAATCCACTACACCCGACAGTGGCTAATTGGCCATTCGAAATGTGGGGAACTGACATACTCGGCCCCATCGAACCGGCATCGTCCAGAGGACATCGTTTCATTTTGGCGACAACTGATTACTTCTCCAAATGGGCAGAAGCAGTACCGCTGAGGAAAGTGAAGACAGAGAATATCCTCCACTTCTTCAAGACGCACGTTATTTATCGGTTTGGAACTCCGCGACGGATAATCTCCGATAACGGGCCAGCCTACAGAAGCCACAAGATCAGCCGCTTCGCACAATAACATAACATAGACTGGAGATACTCCTCAGTTTATAACCCCCGAGCTAACGGTCTAGCTGAGGCTTTCAACAAAACCTTAACAAAGATCGTGAAAAAGACGGTGTCTCAAAATAAGAAAGACTGGTATGAGAGACTACATGAAGCTCTTTGGGCATATCGAACTACGTTCAAGACGGCCATGAACACGACGCCATACGCGTTGGTATTCGGTACAGAAGCGGTACTCCCTCTCGAGATAGAGCTACCCTCCCTACGAGTGGCAGTTCACTACGAGCTAACGGACGAAGAAAACGCTCACCTTCGGCTTGAGGAGCTCGATGCCCTTGATGAAACCCGGCTCATAGCACAGCAAAATCTGGAAGATTATAAAGCAAAGATGACGCGCTCATATGAAAGATTGACCGGGCCGAGGACATTCCGCCAGGGCGAACTCGTGATAGTAGTCAAAAGACCCATGATTCCCTAATCGCGCTAAGCGGGGGAAATTCGAGCCGGACTATGAAGGCCCATATATCATAGACAAGGTCTACCAGGGTGGAGCCTATCTACTCATGGACATGCATGGCGAAAGACCTTTAAGAACGATAAACGGTCGCTTCCTGAAGAAGTACTACGCTTGACGAGTCACGGCCTAGGTCAATGATAGATGACGACGACTATGTCCGCTCGCTATCTTCCTAAGCCCAATAGTAACCGGCTTACTTTACAACGGACCGAAACGTCCTTAAACTAACAACGGACCAAAACGTCTTTAAACTAACAGCGGACCGAAACGTCTTTAAACTAAAACCAGCTATTGACCGAGATGTCGAGAAACTACGGCGGATTGCAGCATCCCAAAGCTGATAAAAAAAAGAATAAAAGAAAAAAAAGAATAAAAAGAAAACGGTATGTCCATAAGCAAAATGGGCACGGATGAAAACCCGAAAGGGCTCCGTGAGTAAAAATAATAGGGTTACCGGCGAGTTTTGTGAAAACCCGAAAGGGCGCAACCTCTTTAGAATAAAAAAAAAAAAAAGAAAAGAAAACGGTATGTCCATAAGCAAAATGGGCACGGATGAAACCTGAAAGGGCTCCATGAGTAAAAACAGCAGGGCTACCGGCGAGTGTTTGTAAAAAACCGAAAGGGTGCAACCTCGTTAAAAGACACTTGCAGGGTCCTCTCGACCCTGTAAGGAGAAACCACCCGCATGAGATCCTTACGACTCACAAGGAAGCAACACACTTAGGGGTCCCCATGATCCCTAGGGAGAAATTACACTTGCGAGATCCTCACGACTCGTAAGGAGAATCCCCTTATGAGACCCTCACGGCTCATAAGATTTGAAAGTCTTAAGCTACAAAGACCTGAACCTGTTCTTAAGCAACCCCCACAACCTCCGATACTGCCCTACAAGCGGCTCAATACTGACCCTTGTATATAATCCACGGGCGCGAATAAATATTTCCCTAACAAAGTCCCATCCGTGATTAGGGATATGTCCATATGGTGAACAACCCTTGTGAGTCCCCTCGACTTATAAGGAGAAAACTCTCTTGTAAGATCTTTACGACTTACAAGAAGCCATACACTTAGGAGTCCTCACAATTCCTAAGGAGAAAACACACCTACGAGATCCTCACGACTCGCGGGGAGAAACACCTTTGTGGGACCCTTACGGCTCATGAAGTCAAAAGCCTTAGTCGACAGGATCCTAACCCTGTTCGCTAAGCCACCTTTGTTCGATGTTGACAGAGGCAAATGATGATTCGCTCCTGGCAATATCCCAGCTGTAGCGGTGCTGATGCCGAAATCGGTGTCTAATCCCAAGCTTGCGGCAAAAAGCTAGCGAGCCACACATGCATACGAAATAGCCGAAATGATGGGGCAACTTGCAACAAAATCAGCAAGTAAAAATGTATGCATGCAAAATAGCCGAAATGATTGGGCAACTCGCAATAAAAAGCAGTGAGTAAAAATAAAACAAATAGCCGAAATGATTGGGTACACGAAAAATAGCCGAAATGATGGAGCAATCGCGGCCTTCGCGATATAAAAGCTAAAATGATAGAGTATCGCGGAAAGAAATAAAAAAAATATAATAAAAAAAGAAAATGATGAATGAATGAAATTTATGCCCTACAGGTGATATTACATCAATCCTTGTATAAAATCCAGGGGCGCAAACAAAGAAGGAATCACACTCCTCCTCCTCGGGTTTCCTCAGAAGAAGAAGCCAAATCTCGACTGCTTACAGATAGCCTGGAGATCATCTCAACATTCTTCTCATTACAACAGACACAACATCAAGCAAAGCGGAACAGCGGCAAATCCCAATTCCATGACTCGGCGGTGTACGGACGACCGAGAGTCAAATTCCGACTCCGTGAAATGCGGATAAAATCAAAAATTCCTGGTCACGTGAAATGCGGATAACGTCACTTCTAACCCCGCGGAAAACGTCCAGAGCGGATCCTGGTCCTCGTAGAGCATGGCAGTGAACCCGTGTGAAGCATCCAGAGCGGAGCCTAGTCCTCGCCGAACACGGTAGTGAACCCGTGGGAAGCATCTAGAGCAAAATTCCTGGTCACGTGGAACGCGGATAACGTCACTTCTGACCCCGTGGGAAATGTCCAGAACGGATCCTAGTCCTCGCAGAGCACGGCAGTGAACCCGTGTGAAGCATCCAGAGCGGAGCCTAGTCCTCGCCGAACACGGCAGTGAACCCGTGGGAAGCATCTAGAGCAAAATTCCTGGTCATGTGGAACACGGATAACGTCACTTCTGACCCCGTGGAAAACGTCCAGAGCGGATCCTGGTCCTCGCAGAGTACGGCAGTGAACCCATGTGAAGCATCCAGAGCGGAGCCTAGTCCTCGCTGAACACGGCAGTGAACCCATGGGAAGCATCTAGAGCAAAATTCCTGGTCACGTGGAACGCAGATAACGTCACTTCTGACCCCGTGGAAAACGTCCAGAGTGGATCCTGGTCCTCGCAGAGCACGGCAGTGAACCCGTGTGAAGCATCCAGAGCGGAGCCTAGTTCTCGCCGAATACGGCAATGAACCCGTGGGAAGCATCTAGAGCAAAATTCCTGATCACGTGGAACGCGGATAACGTCACTTCTGCCCCCGTAGAAAACGTCCAGAGCGGATTCTGGTCCTCGCAGAGCACGGCAGTGAACCCGTGTGAAGCATCCAGAGCGGAGCCTAGTCCTCGCCGAGCACGGCAGTGAACCCGTATGAAGCATCCAGAGCAAAATACCTGGTTACGTGGAACACGGATTATGTCACTTCTGACCCCGTGGAAAACGTCCAGAGCAGATCTTGGTCCTCGCAGAGCACGACAGTGAACCCGTGTGAAGCATCCAGAGCGGAGCCTGGTCCTCGCCGAGCACGGCAGTGAACCCGTGTGAAGCATCCAGAGCAAACATTGGACTGTGGAGTCCTTAAATCCACGGACTATGATGTCCTTAACTTCAACCGTGATGTCTTAAAACTAACAATCAACCGCAATGATTTTAAACTAATTTCACCTTGGTTCAAGGGTATATCTTGTCATTCCTTTGATATTTGTCATTGTAATTCCTCAACGTCTTCAAAGAGGTGACAGGTCCCGACAACCACACAGACTATGACGTCCTTAACCTCGACCGGGATGTCTTAAAACTAACATTGGACTGTGGAGTCCTTAAATCCACAGACTATGATGTCCTTAACCTCGACCATGATGTCTTAAAACTAATATCGGACTGTGAGGTCCTTAAACTCATGGACTATGATGTCCTTAACCTCGACCGTGATGTCTTAAAACTAACATCGGACTGTGAGGTCCTTAAACTCATGGACTATGATGTCCTTAACCTCGACCGCGATGTCTTAAAACTAACATCGGACTGTGAGGTCCTTAAACTCATGGACTATGATGTCTTTAACCTCGACCGTGATGTCTTAAAACTAGCATTGGACTGTGGAGTCCTTAAATCCATGGACTATGATGTCCTTAACCTCGACCGCGATGTCTTAAAACTAACATCGGACTGTGAGGTCCTTAAACTCATGGACTATGATGTCCTTAACCTCGACCGTGATTTCTTAAAACTAACATTGGACTGTGATGTCCTTAAACTCATGGACTATGATGTCCTTAACCTCGACCGCGATATCTTTAAACTACGGTACCCTGGAAAACATCCAGAGCGGAGCCTGGTCCTCGCCAAACACGGCAGTGAACCCGTGGAAAGCATCCAGAGCAACCCTTAACTCCGTGAAATGCGGATAAGGACAACTTCATCCATCACTTGCTGGCCCTCACGGCTCGTAAGGGAGTAAATTCTCTTGTGAGATCCTTACGACTTTCAAAAGAAAACACACTTAGGAATCCTCATGATTCTTAAGGAGAAATTACACCTACGGGATCCTCTCGACCGGTAGGGAGAAAATTCTTTATGAGACCCTCACGACTCATAAAGTTGAAAAGTCTTAGGTGACAGATCCTAACCCTGTTTTCTAAGCCATCACCACTCTACAAAGAGCCTAAGACTGACAGTTATACGCTATCTATAGACCGCACTTGCTAAAGTCACACGGCAAATAACACGGCAAGAAAGAAGAAAGCAGAGAAATGACACAAGACATTACAAAGAACGTATATCTTTTATTCATGAATTCGATTGGGTACAAAATACATTATATGAAAGAATAAAAGAACAAATACATTTTATTCAAAATTACAAATGGTACAAAATTTTTATTGAGAGGAAAGCGCTTTCAATAATCCAGTCAGCCGCTCGCGCGCTTCCCTCAGCCCTTTTTCCTGATCAGCTGCCGCGGCCAACTCTGCTTCGACCCGAGCTCGCTGCTGCAAGTAAGACGAGAATTGTTTCTCGATGGCCCGCTGAGCTACTTCATGATCTTGTGCATCCCGCTCAATGACGTCGAGCTTCTGCCTCAATGTTAACCCATCAGAGATACATTGCAGAAGGCCTTCGAAGATAACTTTCAACTGGGCAGCGTTCGCGTCGACCTCAGCATGCAATCGAGCAGACTCGCTTGAAGTTCCCTTACACTCCCTTCGCTTTAAAGCCACTTCTTGTTCAAGATGGTGGAAGTAAGAAGCGCTCTGCTCGATCCATACCGCCCGTTGAGTGCGCATAGCCAGAATTTCAGGTGCGGGACGCTTAAGCTCAAGCTCATGCAGGCAAGCCTCGATCTCCCTGCAGTGATTAACCCAAGACTCAACGATGCCCTCACCATGAAAGTTCATGAGCGTCGCCAGCATAGGGTTAACCTCTACGGCAAAATCTGCAGCAGATGTAGGAGTCTCTGCGTCAAACTCCTGGATATACTCGCTCAGCATGCGTAGACTGGCCGCAGCGCCTTTGGATGATGGACGCCTGGAAAAAGGCCCTACCGGCATTATAATACGAGACTCGAACGGGGTTGGAGTCGATGTGATTGCTGCAAAATAGATCATAATCAGATGTCAGCTCAGGAAATAAAGAAAACACGCAAAAAGTAGAATTTACTATACCAGCTGCAGCAGGTGGCAGAGCTGGGAGTACTGGTGGCGCGACGACAGCATCGTCTCCCCCTTCAATTCGTAAGGCTACAAGCAATATGAAGAAGAGTTAGCAGTAATGCAACTGCCTGTTGAAGAAAAAGACGTCGTTTAGAAAAAATACTCACCGGCAGGTGGACTAATCTTTGACAAGAAGGAGAAGTGTGGGTGCAGCACCTGGTACAGGTGGTCAAAAAGGACTCCTGCAAAGATGCAATAGTGCAACGTCAGTACATGAATTATACGCCCGAGAGATAAGACTAATGGGTTACAAATCTATACCTTCCAGCATTTGCGACGATGCGAGAGAAGGCAGAGAGGTGGTCACCGTCAGGGCGGTAACTGACGGCGCTGTCTCGAGTAGCTTGATTTTAGCACCAGCCGCACCTGCATTAGAAACAAGATAAACTTTATTAGGACAGATTGCAGAATAAAAAAAGGGGGCAGTGACCCAAAATTTACCTGATGAGTCGCCAGCCGGAGCCGTGACGAGGGCGTCACTTGATACAACGGTGGCGTCTCCCTCCTCCATTAGGGTGGTCTCACCTCCCGACGCTTCATCCCCTGACTCCATAGGAGCCGTCATCATGCTCACGATACCAGGAGACGACAAGGAACCGTAGGCGGGGAGAGCGATAATCGGAGCGGTGCCCGACTCTTGAGAAAGAGCGGCCATCTCGTGCCCAGCGATCATACCCGTTTCTCCCGCTACCACCTCGGGCTCAGTGGTCGTAGCCGTCTCGTCCACTGCTGCCTCAGGCTTGGCCGTAGCAGCCGTCTCACCCGCCGCCACCTCGGGCTCGGCAGTGGTAGCCATCTCGGGCATAGCAGTCGTGACGGTCTCGTCAGCTACTATCTCGGGCTCGGCAACTATGGTTGCATCGCCTATCGTCGCCTCGGGTTCCACAGCTACCTCCTCCACCGCCCCTTCAGGCTCAACGGTCGCCGCCACTCCTTCAGTAAGGCTCGGCCCTGCAGGACAAGATATATAAGAACTGATAGTTTAAAGCTTTGACAACGAAGCCTCAAAACACATTACCTGGGGTTGATTTACCGTTGGCTTCCCGAGCTGCACGTGCCGCCCGTCTATGAGCAATAGACAAGGCGACCGAGAGCTCCTCTGAGGGAATAGCAGCGGGAGTAACGGTGCTTGAACCTGCTCCCGCAGCCAAAGCAGCACTACGCTCTCTTGCTGCGCGCCTCAGGCGCTTCCTTTCCTCCCGGCAGTCACGACGGATCTTTTAGAAGCCTCCTTCAGCAAGGCGTCGTCCGCATTCAGGGTTACCTCCAGAGCCGTCAAGGCTTCCATCGTCGGTTTTTTAAGTAGGGCCTCTTGCGGCAATGCTGAAGAAGCCGGGACTTCGGTAGCTGGCCCGGGGAGAATTTCCGCATCGGCTTGCGAGATAGGTCTTGTGGTCCCTGCGATAAGACAAAGAAAGGGTCAGATTGCTTATAAGAAATGGAAGCAGAAACATAGCGAACCAAAATGTACCAAGGCCTAAGGATGCTCTAAGTCGTTCCTCCTCCTCGAAAGTCTTGAGAGAAGCAGCAAGAGCTTCTTCGGTGGAAATGCCTATTAAAAAAGGAAAAGCGTTAGTTAAAAACAATGATAGAGGTATGATGCAATGATGAAAAATACAACTAATGATTACCTGATCGCACAAGTTTAGCCAACCACTCGTCCCGCCTTGCCAATCGCTTGGAAGCTGCGATGGCAGCCGCCAGATCAGTGTCATCTGGCGGCATAAATAGGCCGTCGTTGGTCCCGTACTCACTCAAGCCCTCTCTATAAGGAGCATGAGGTTCCTGACCAAATACAATGTCAGCAGAGAGGATCGACTTCTTCTTCCTCTTCTGCGCGCGAACTCCGGTCGCAGCCAAAATCAGCTTACGCTTCATGGGCACCTTGGGACGGCGGGTCCCGATATCCGAGCCCACACCGGATTCGGGTGAAACCACGTTTACCGTCTCCACGGGAGCACGGGGCGCTGATGGCACGTCCACAGGATCACGGGGCAATCCACGCATGGGGCTTAGCATGCATGGAGGCTCAACTACAGCATCTCCTCTTAGTGGAGGAGGGACAGGGGTCCTTCGCTTTAAGGGGACGTTGTGATCGCTGGCGGGGGGCGCACTCTTGCGATCAAGCAGCGGCCGCTTCTCTTCCCTGATAACAGCGCCCATTGTGTGTTGATACCAGGCCCCATATACATTGAGGGCCCTTGGAATGCAATTCGGCTCGCTAATGAAGAAGTGGGAGCCCGTATTTAACCGCATAAAGTGATGCAGTGCACTCCGTATTCCCTCTCTAGTGGCCGCAGGCTCTTCCAAAAACGCCTCCAGTGGGACCCCCTGTTATAACTTAGCTGCTGGGCAAAACGATAGGGGTTGTATCTCATAAAAAGCGCCGCCTCATTTTGCCTGAATACGAGGAAGCCCGGCCTGATGGAGTATAGATGTAGAATCTCCCGGGCTTTCAACACAAAGGCCCCGTTCTTGAAATTGTCGTGCAACGCCAGCACAGTCTTGGAAGTTTCCTGGCCGATTGTCAGGACCTTGTCCGTGAAGGACATACCCGCTCCGACCGTGCGCGGACGAAGAAGCAACCCCCTAGCCTCCCGCTGAGGCGGATTCACGATAGAAGCGTCGATCAGCCGCATAATTCTCGGGAATCTGCACCTCTCGTAAAACGAGGGTCTTTTATAAACACCAAACACCCCGAGCACGTGCATTTCCATCCACGAAGTAAAGTAGTGCATCGGGAAATTGGCAGCTTGCACCCCCGGTTCAGTTGTGTCCGCCGCCACGCAAGACCATGGTACAGGTGGGCCAGCCCGGCAATCCCGATGGCCAATTATATGCCATCCACCATTCGATGTGCTGGGTAGAAGACGGACGGCCTCATATAGTGAGGGTGCATGGGGAGCGCAAACCAGCACAACCATAGCCCCAGAAACCCGAGAAAGAAAGTCTCCTCGTCGATGCCCGGAGCGGCGATTTCCGATAAAGGGATGATCGCGGCATCGGGGAGATAAAAGCATTTTTGATCATCTTCCGCTACTGGTCGACGATCTAAGCCGAAGCCGAAGGGATCGTTGAGCTTGGCAAATTTTTCGCCCCGTTGCGATAGAATCTCCGGTCGAAGAAAACGAGCAATGAAGTCTGCGAAACTAACTCCCCGGCCTCCCGATTCCAAGAAAAGACTCGCATACATATTCAGCACCTTTATCAGACTCGAAAACTGGTGCTGAATAGCGTTCTCTGGCGTTAGGTCCATCACCAACGGCTTGGTGGCAAAAACGTATTCATCCGGAAGAAGCAGCTCCTCATAGTGCTCCCCCCTCACCGGCAGACCGGAAATCTCAGCAAATTCTTCTAGAGAGATGGAAACTTCTCTATCCATTAGAAGAAAGGTATGGGTAGGGATGTTCCATTGCTCCACGAACGCCTTAATCCACCATGTCGGAGGAGCAGAATACTGGAACAGCGAGGCATAAACCGCAGGGTATAGACCGATCTTCAGCAGATGCGCCTTCTTCGCTGACAAAATGTACCTGGTCCACTGCAAATACTCGGCCGAATGTCGAGGGGTCAACCCGATGTTGTAGGGTTGTCCCCAAGGGCGCGACTAACCCTGGCATATGCGCCGCCCCAAAATATCCAAAGCTGCCGGCAACTGCATGGGTATGGCGGCAATTGAAGGTTGAAGAAGACCCTCCGAATTCCAATTAACGACCTCCACGGTATAGTTCACCGGGGGTACATCTGCATACGAAATCGGATCCGATGGCGTCGCACAAGAGAAGCTTCGACGACCTTTGATAATTTGCTCGTACCACCTACCCCACAGGTGAAGGTTTTTGTATTCCGGGTCATAGTCTTTAATCAGCGCAAGAACCTCCCGGTCCACCGGTGCTTCAGGGAATCCTCCCTCTGAGCGGAAAAATGGGAAAGAGAGATCAGAAGACATGTCGCCTGTGAGAAAGAATGAAATTCAATTATCAGTGTCATAATTTAATTTTAAAAATCCCGACGCTTGGTACTTTAAAATCTGTACAACATTGCAATGCAGTGGAGAGGGGACCAAAGGGGGACCCATAAAATCCAGATGACAATGTATCAATTAATAAGACAGACTCATCATTGGATGAGACTGTCAATTAATGAGGAAATGCTCAAAGAATATTCTCATTGAATGAGAAATCCCTCGAGAGAAGGAGAAAATCTCCCTTTCAGAGCAAAACTCTATAACAGAGTGACACTTGTCAAACTCTGGTCACGAGAAGATGGAATATCTATCAAAGACTAATGAAAATTAATTCTTGAGAATTAAAATTCTGGGATCTTAAAGATCCATGAAAAAACTCTTAAGAGTTCCTCATCAAAAGATCAAAAGATCTATATATTGTCAAAAGAGCAGAGCTCTGACTCATCGGCTAAGAAACCCTAAGAAAAGATCTGTTTAGATCTATGGGTTCATGAGAGCAAGGCTTTGTTTATGAAACCCTAAAGGGGTTTTCTTTAGATCAAAAGATCTATGAAGAGCAAGGCTCTGTTAATAAGTAAAAACCCTAATTTATTAGAGTTAATTTAATTTAATTTTACCTAAATTTAGTAGAGTTTTAACTCTTAAAAGTTCTTGAACAAAAGAGCAAGGCTCTGAATAAAATTCTTAAGAAGAAGATGAAGATAATTTGAGGACCAAAAGGTCCTATTTATAGGCGCTGAACCGCCTCCTCAATTTCTGAGTTGATCCAAAAGCTCCGATGATGCCACCGCTGCATTTGTGCGCCACGTGAGCGCAACGGTGGGGGGGCATTTGTTCCCCCAATCAGAGCAAAGCTCTGTTTTGAATTTCAAAATTCAAAATTGAAGCAACGCTTCAGATCCCGTGCGCTACGCACTACGCGCCACGTGTCAAAAGCAGACACGCCAGCGCCAGGAGCGCTGCGTCCTAGGCAGCGCACCCCAATCAGAGCAAAGCTCTATTTCAAAATTCAAATTTTAAAAAGTTGAAGCAACGCTTCAGATCCAGTACTCTGCGCTGCGCGCCACGTGGCAAACATAGGCGCGCTAGCGCAGTTGCGCTGCGCGCCACGTGTCAAACATAGACACGCTAGCGCAGTTGCGCTGCGCTGTGCGCCACGTATCAAACACAGGCGCGCTAGCGCAGTTGCGCTCTGCGCCACACGTGTCAAACACAGGCGCGCTAGCGCAGTTGCGCTGCACACTGCACTGCACGCCACGTGTCAAGCACGGGTGCGCTAGCGCAGTTACGCTGCGCAGCACGCCACGTGTCAAGTACGGGTGTGTTAGCGCAGTTGTGCTGCGCTCTGCGCTGCGCGCCACGTGTCAAACGTAGGTGCGCTAGCGCCAAGTGTGCCAGCGCTGGAATTAAAAGAATTCCCCACCGTTAGATCAAAAGATCCAATAATAATAAATTATTAATTAATCAGAATTAAAATTCTGTTATGCAAAGATCTTTCAATCTTATTGAAATAAGAAGATTATTTTCTGTAAAAACAGAAGCCTTAGGATCAAAGATCCAACGGTGGGAAATATTCCCAAATCAATCAGAGAAAGATCTCTTCAACTAATTTAACAAATCAATTGGCCCTATATAAAGGCCCCAAGACTCCAAGTCTCATATAGAAAAAACCCTCTGCAAACTTTGAGAAAAACTCAAAGAGAAAGAAAGGCAAGCCTTTGAAGAAAGAAGATCATTTCTTCATCTTTAAAGGTAAAGAATTAATTCTTGAACAACAGAGATGAAATCATCTCGTAAAAAAAAGAAACATTTTCTAAAAAGATCTTAGATCTATAAAAAAGACCAAGATGTTTGATTAAACATAAAGGATTAAAAGATCTAATCATAAAAATATTAAAAAGAAGTATTTTACTTCATTCACAGATCTTTTAATCTATAAAGGCAGAGCCTTTTGATAAAAACAAGAACTTTGGTTCTTGGATCTTGAGGCAAGGCCTCCTTTGAAGAACATAAACTTGTTCTTTGATCTTAAATTTGATCTTATGCGCTTTGCACTACTGGAAAGTGCTTTACACTCATGAACTGCGCTTTTGCGCTCCTTGGACCAGCGCTCAGCGCCAAAACATACCACGTGTCAACCACAGACACAGCTTGCGCTTTGCGCTCCTGAAAATAGCGCACTGCGCTCTTGGGTTGGCGCTCAGCGCCAAGCACGCCACGTGTCACTCACTGGCGCACCCATAAACTAGTGCAGCGCAATCATATATTAAAAGCGCAGTGTGCTAACAAACTAGCGCTTAGCGCTAAGCGCGACACATATCCTCCTCGTGTGCGCTAACCGACAGAAGCGCAATGCGCTCTTTAATTGGCGCAAAGCGCCTGATGCGCCACGTGGCGCGCTGTCAGAACATACTTTGTTCCTGATAAATTCTATGCATTATTAAAAGGGTAGAGCCCAAATAAAGGCCTAACAGGCGGAACAAAAATGAAATGTTAAACATTTTTAACTTGACTTAGCCCAATTCTGTCCATAAGTTCTCAATTTAAATTGAACTGAGCTCATCTGCTCTTCTAATCAATTTACACCCGGTTCGAGGGTACATCTCTTTACTCCTCTGATATCTGTCGTTGTAATCCTTCAACGTCGTCAGAGAGGTGACGGGTCCCGACAACCACACATTACTACGGACTGTGGGGTCCTTAAACTCACGGACTATGATGTCCTTAACCTTGACCGTGATGTCTTAAAACTAACGTCGGACTGTGGAGTCCTTAAATCCACGGACTATGATGTCCTTAACCTCGACCATGATGTCTTAAAACTAACACCGGACTGTGAGGTCCTTAAACTCACGGACTATGATGTCCTTAACCTTGACCGTGATGTCTTAAAACTAACAATGGACCGTAATGTCCTTAAACTAATTATCGACCACAATGCCATTAAAACTAAACAATAGAGCCCAATTGCTCTCTTGTCGGATCCAAACGATCCCGTTAAGTCGATCTTAGTCTAGAATTAGACTAACGTGTCCTTAACAAA
This sequence comes from Agapanthus africanus, assembly GCA_030015575.1. Lineage (NCBI taxonomy): Eukaryota > Viridiplantae > Streptophyta > Magnoliopsida > Asparagales > Amaryllidaceae > Agapanthus > Agapanthus africanus. The sequence goes on from CM057340.1 coordinate 39,557,923, forward strand.
CGTTAAAGTTGACCTTAGCCCTAAATAAGGCTAACGTATCCTTAAACACAACCCCCCAAACCCAAATCTAAGAAAGATACGGATTTGGACTAGTCCACGTCCTACAGGCGACAACATAACTTAGTCTCCGTATACAATCCGCGGGCAACCAAACATAAAACAAACAACTACGACACGAAGTGACTATATGGAGAAGGAGAAAGTTGTTACCGCGATACGGTAGCGTAATTAACTGCAGGGGCTTGTGCCTGCAGGGAAGAGCGTCCCCACAATCAAAAACCCCTCAAGCGAGGATGAATCTGACGAAGTCTACTATATCGGCCGCATCCGTTTAAACCTTGCCATAAATCAACTTGGCATCTTCGGAGAGGTGGACGGATAGCACCAATTAGCATCTTCCCCGAAATTCAGGCAAGACGTTCATCGCGTCTCCGCCGCGTCTTTCGGAGGTGAACAGGGGTCACGTGCCAGCACGTGATAGGCTTTGAAAGCCTTATAGTTTAACAGAATTGAAATTCTAAAATCTTCTGAATCTTTCCAAAACAAAAAAGGATTATGGGGAACCGTTGGATTAAAAATCCAAGGGTGATTAAAAATCACCAATTTATGGAAAGATTTTAGACAAGGAAAGATTTCCCTAAATTTCACCAAAAATAACAAACAGAATATCTTTTGGATTTAAAATCCAACGGTGAATAAAATTCACTGAGTGATCTAAAGGATCATATTGATTATGAAAACAAACAAAATCTTTCAATGAGAGATTTACTAAACAAATTGATTATTTTCTTCCTCCTATAAATAGGGGCCAAGAGGAGAAGAAAGAGATAGAATTTTGGGATCTTGAAATTTTCTAAAAACCAAATAGCAGAGAGAAAAGAAAGGAGAATTTAATTCTCAACAAAGAAAACCCTAGGTGAGAAAAGAAAGGGGATCAAAACTTCAAAAAAGAGAATTTAATTCTCAAATCTAAGAGTTTAACTCTTCTGCAAAAAAGAACTTAGTTCTTCCTCTAGTTGAAGATCTGCAGAAGCAAATCTTCCCATAGGTTGAGAATTTAATTCTCATCGGGTTGAGATTTTGCCATGCAGATCCAAGACTTAGAAAGAGGATTGAGTTCTCCCAAATTTATAGGAATTTAATTCCTCCAAGATGAAACTAGGGGTTAACCTTGTATGAGAATTTAATTCTCCTAAAAGTATAGGAATTTAATTCCTTCAAGATGGACAAACTAGGGTCTAACCCTAATTGAGAATTTAATTCTCCCAAATTTACAGGAATTTAATTCCTCCTAAAATGAAATTAGGATTTCACCCTACACAAGAATTTAATTCTTTTACATATATGGGAATTTAATTCCCCTAAAAAGAAGTTAGGGTTTATCCCAACATAAGAATTTAATTCTTTTACACATATGGGAATTTAATTCCCCCAAAATCATAATTAGGGTTTAACCCTACAGAGAATTTAATTCTTAAAGATAAAGAGAATTAAAAGATTTTCATACATGCAAAGAACTAAGGTCACGTGTCCCCACGTGACCCCTGAAAAGATCCCCAAAAATGAGAAGGAAAAAGCTTTGAGGAAACACCTCACGTGCTCCCACGTGACCTCCAAAACACAGAAAGAAAAAGCAAAGGAAATCTAAGTTTTGGGTGCTCTCACGTGTTACCACGTGACCCCTTAGCAAACGCTTTAGTGATCAGCGCACAGATATCCATCACGTGCCCACACGTGATGGCTATGAGAAATAAAAAGTGTTTAACACTTATTTGCAAAGCAAAGTAAAGGGGATCTGGTCCCACCTTTAGGTGCCCTCACGTGGCCCTACGTGACCCATTCCTATTCAGTGTTTAACACTAATTTAAAGGACTTATTTCCAGTGTTTAACACTGTTGTTCTTTAGTGTTTAACACTAATTCGAAAGCTTTATTTCTAGTGTTTAACACTGATTGTCTTCTATTATTTAACACTAATTTGAGAACTTTTATCCCCGGTGTTTAACACTGCTGTTCCCTAATGTTTAACACTGCTTTTAGCCAAATTGGCTAATTTTCCAGAGGCCAAAAGCCTCCCCTTCAACTGAATCTCAAAATTGAGTAAAATTCAGAGCTATAATGTTTAATGCCCATTCAAAGATAAAAAGTTATCAGAGCCCTCAAATTCTTGTTTAGCATTGCTGAACGATGAGGGGCTGAACCAAGACAAATGTCTTATGGTCCAAAGGGCCGATATTTCAAACTTAATTGGACTTAGCCCAAGTTGGCCATAAGTCCTCAATTCAGACTTAACTGAGCCAATGTGCTCATAATCTAACTAATGGATCTTAGTTCCAAATTGGACTACAGATCACCCAATCAACTCTGGTTCAAGGGTACATCTCTTCACTCCTTTGATATTTGTCGTTGTAATTCCTCAACGTCTTCAAAGAGGTGACGGGCCCCGACAACCACACATTTCATAGACTATGACGTTTCTAAACTACGGACTGTGGGGTCCTTAAACTCATGGACTATGATGTCCTTAACCTCGACCATAATGTCTTTAAACTAACATTAGACTGTGGGGTCCTTAAACCCATGGACTATGATGTCCTTAACCTCGACCGTGATGTCTTTAAACTAACATTGGACTGTGGGGTCCTTAAACCCATGGACTATGATGTCCTTAACCTCGACCGTGATGTCTTTAAACTAACATTGGACTGTGGGGTCCTTAAACTCATGGACTATGATGTCCTTAACCTCGACCGTGATGTCTTTAAACTAATATTGGACTGTGGGGTCCTTAAACTCATGGACTATGATGTCCTTAACCTCGACCGTGATGTCTTTAAACTAACACTGGACTGTGGGGTCTTTAAGCCTATGGACTATGATGTCCTTAACCTTGACTGTGAGGTCTTTAAACTCAAGGACTATGATGTCCTTAACCTCGACCGTGATGTCTTTAAACTAGCATTGGACTATGGGGTCCTTAAACTCATGGACTATGATGTCCTTAACCTCGACCGCGATGTCTTTAAACTAACGTTGGACCGAGATGTCCTTAAACTAACGATGGACCGTAATGTCCTTAAACTAATCGACCGCAATGTCCCTAAACTAAACAATAGAGCCCAATTGCTCTCTTGTTGGATCTAAACGATCCCGTTAAGTTGATCTTAGTCTAAAATGAGACTAACGTATCCTTAACAAACGTTTAAGTTGATCTTAGTCTCAAATGAGGCTAACGTAGCCTTAAACCCAACCCCCCAAACCCAAATCTAAGAAAGATACGGATTTGGACTAGTCCACGCCCTACGGGCGACAACATAAATTAGTCTCCGTATACAATCCACGGGCAACCAAACACAAAACAAACACCCATGACACGAAGTGACCATCTGTAGAAGGAGAAAGTTGTTACCGCGATGCGGTAGCATAATTAACTGCAGGGGCTTGCACCTGCAGGGAAGAGCGTCCCCACAATCAAATATCCCTCAACGAGGGGGAATCTGACGAAGTCTGCTACATCGGCTGCATCCGTTTAAACCTTCGATATACGGTGCCATAAATCAACTTGGCATTTTCGGAGAGGTGGACGGATAGCACCAATTAGCATCTGCCCCGAAATTCAGGCAAGACACACGCCGCGTCTTCGCCGCGTCTTTTGGCGGTGAACAGATTCTGGCACGCCCGGTGGGACCTTTTCCTCTTTCCACTCCACACTTCGTGTGTCGTGTTTGCGAACGAATCGCGGTTTGCTAATGGTTGCCCTTGGGTTCGAAGTACTAAGATTTGGCGTTTTGCTTGGTGCAGAAAGCGAAAAATCAATGGCGTCTACTCGCGTGAAGTGTTCCAGCTGCAACTGCAATTCACGTTCCGCCTCATCTGGAGGCATAGCTTACGGGCCCTAAGCGGCTTCTTTGTTCACAATGCCGGTGGAACAGGTCACTCAAGCCACCACTGGATTGTTTTTCGGGACCATGCTCCCACCAACGAGCTTCAGCGCTCCTATACCAACACCAGAAGCTTCCAAGAAGTCGGTCTTTGATCGGCTTACGACTACTGCGGCCCCTCTCAACGGGTCGTCCAGCTCCAGCGCCACAGTCTTTGCCAGATTGGGCCAAAGTTCCGGTGGGCCCATGATGAAGCCTATAATCCCAGGAAAGGTTGTTCCGAAGAGGTTAGCCATCCTTGCTCTTGAAGTCGTCAAGCCGGCTTCTCCTGCCAAAGGGTCGGTCTTTACAAGATTAACCACTCCGGCTCCCGTTCCCGCTCCAAAGTCTGTCTTCGACAGATTAAATACTGCTACTCAACGGACATCGGTCTTCCAGAGGCTGATACCGGCAATGCCTCACCAGAACAGGGGCATGACGAAGTCACCCCTCAAGCTAAAACCATCCCAATGGCTCAGCACGCTCGACGTCGCCACTGGCGCCGAGTAAGGAAAGCTGGGGGCAACTCCCCCTCTGGATTTACTCCACCAGCCCCAACGGTGGAAGTCAATGATGTTGTTCCAACTGGGAACAGCTTTGAATTGCTGAACAAGGTGCGCAGGAACTCTCCTACCGCCGTACTGAAAAGATCTCCTACATCAGTGGAGAATGTTGCGGAAGTGAAGCCGGAACAGTCCCCTCAGCGGCTGTCCTCCAAAATCTACAAAGTCTGGCGGCAGGTTCGGGACTCAGTAATTGATCAAGATTACCCTCGCCGACAGAAAAAGGTGAAGGTTCAACAAGAAGAGAACCATCCTGCCAAACCACAAAAAGCTGTCTGGGTACCCGCTGCGACGGCCCCCTCAACGTCAACTGCTCAAAAGAAAGCCCCTATGACTGCGGCAGATCGCAAAGACGCTAAGCCCAAATGCCCCAAGTCTGGGGGCATAGCGGTACATACTGTTTACATGGCTTCCGGAAAAGAAGAAAGCCGCACTTCGACGGGCCACCGACCGCTCACCCGATCAATAACAAGGGCTCAGGAACAACAGCAGCAAAAGCTTCAGGAGATGCTGACTGCAAAGTCCACACTCACCGGACCGAAAGAAAGCCCGGAGGCGTCATCGTAGCAACGTCACGAACAAGAAACTGACGCTGACTTCCTACGCAGAGTCCTCAAAAAGAAGGACAGAGAAGCTGCAGAACAAGCTGCCAACATAAAACGAATGGCGCTTCTCTTCCAAGACATGGTTGGAATGATGTTACAGCCGGATCCTCCAGCTGAAGACCCTCCAATCATTATTGAAGACGACAGAGGAGAGACATCGAATTCTCCTCCGGCTCTTTCAGCAGCCGAAGAGGAAACAATTTCCAAGGCCGCCCTGGATGACTATATTGCTCAGCAAATACGAGCTCATCAGGCGAATGAAGCGGCCGGCCAAGTCGTTAAAACTGGGCGACCGTATCCAGGCTGGTATGACCAAATAAAGTACCCGCCAGGATACACGATCCCCAAATTCTATGTGTACAAGGGGACGGGCAATCCCCATCAACATGTCGCTCAGTTCAGGGCTCTTTGCAGCAACACTGGGGGTGATGATAAGCTTTTGCTCCGCCAATTTGTCGGTAGCTTGTCGGAGACAGCATTTGAGTGGTACTCCGAACTTCCAAACGACTCCGTCAATACTTTCACAGAAATGGAGTTTTTGTTCACCCAGCGATTCGCAAATGCTAGTGAACGCACCCCAATAACGGCATTGATCAATGCCAGGGTAAAGCCGGGCGTGACGTGGGTTCAGTACGCAATTCGATGGCGGAATCTATGGTCAAAATGTGAACAGCGCATCGAAGAGGCACCAGCGGTGGGCATGTTCGTGGGCACCCTAGATCCTCATGCAACTATTTCACAGTTCATGATGTTCTTCAAACCGACCACATTCTAGGCTTTAATCGACAAGCTAGCCCAGATGTACAAAATGGGTCATAGACCGTCTCCTCCGAAGTCGGAGCCGCGGAACGAAAAAGGTAAAGGGAAGGCAACCTTCGTTGCGAATACTCAACAGAAGCCCAGTGCCCCAAAACTAACGGATCAACTGGAAGAGAGACGGCGCTATTATAATGAGAAAATGAAGCGTCCTTACTCGTTCCCACGGGACAAAACGAAGAGACTATTCGAGCTGGCGATGCGCAACAGGCTTATCAATCTACCGAATCCAAAGCGACCATCACAACCCGGCGAAGCGAATAATCCCAATTATTGCCCTTACCACCAAACGGTAAGCCATCCAATCGAAGATTGCTTCGTCTTTAAGGGATGGATCGAGAATCAGTACCAACAAGGCAAGTTTGCGCTGTCTGAGAAGTGGAAAGTAAGCCCACCGCAACCACACACTCCTAAGAAGACGGACGCACCGGGGGCATCGTGCTCTTTTGTTGAAGAAGCGCCATGAGAGATCGTTCTTTCAGCCAAAACCAAAAGAATGCTGAATGATCTCCAGACATGCCCGGCGATCAGGTGGAAGAATCCGCTGGAACCCCAGATCATCGAAGGGATGATGAAGCCGCGACCGACTCCAAAAATCGGTGGTGATAGCCAGAGTGTTCACACCCAGCCGTCCAAATCTTCGAAAAAGAAGAAGAAATCCAAGAAGCTCGTGAAGTCTAACGACAAGCGCACGGACCTGCAAAAGCAGATTGACGCGCTGGAGGAATATAACCAGAAGGCGCGGGCTCCAATCACGCTCCAAGAGTTCCTCGGCCACGTCCTTGAAGACGGAGAGGATGGAGAAGACTCGTCGGATGAATCCGAGAATTACGTAGTAAGTTGCCATATGATCTCTCATTCATCGACAGACGATGAAGAGGTTCCTTGCACCAAAAGACTGGGGGCAGGTCCTGAACCGGAACTTTCAGGGCCATCAGACGAAATGATCAATGCATTCCTAAACGAAGCTCTTCTGAAAAGTAAAGCTGATCGGGAGCGCGAGATGGCTATATTTGAAAAGGCCAAATGTCGGCGACTGGACGAAAGAGTCGAGACACTCCCACCGAATCAAAGGACATCCGTCATGAATAAAAATAAGTTCAAGACGAGGAAAAGGTTTGCTAAAGCCATATCAATGGGAATGAAGCGACCACCCTCCGAAGGAAACACTCTCGGTGAAGCAGAGATGCATCCTAGCTACTGCCTATATCATTGAAAGATTGCACACCCTATCGAAGAGTGCAACGCTTTTAAAAGATGGTGGCAGGGGTATGTTGCTCACCGGCAACATTTTAAGCGGATGAAACGCAAAACTCGTTGGGAGCGGAGAAGTACGACCGATGAGTATAAAAGAATTACCGGCAACTGTCGCACGGTCAACGCCGGGGAATCGCAAGTTCTCACCTTCGGGAGCGACTCTGATGAAGAAATGACTCTTGGCCCTCTCTTCAAAGAATCCGCCTCGAGAAAAAAGGAAGAATGGAAGACCTATGAAAATATTAAGCCGCGCAATCATACGCTGCCCGAAAAGAATCTCGGACCCACAAATAGAAAAGATAAGGGAAAAGAAAAGGTCCCTGAGGATATCATCCTTGATGACCAAGCCGTTAAAAAGCTGACATCCAAGGACCCGCCGAAGAAAAGTAAGGTGGACTACACGTTCTGGCACACTTGAGGAAGCTACCTTCATAGCTCAGCATTCTCGATGCCCTAGTGCTATCCAAAGAGGCGAGAGATTCATTGATCAAGGTGCTACAAGAGCCAGAGCAATTCTAAACTTTCCTCGCCGAAGAAAGGATGAAAGACGAGCTGGAAGAAGTGCACACAGCCGATATCACCTTCGGCGATGAAGATCTCCTCCTCGGGACGTATGAGCATAATTGTCCCCTTTATGTCTCCGGATACTGTCATGATATTAAGATAGGCAAGATCCTGGTCGACAATGGGTCTTCCGTCAATCTCCTCAACGTGCGAGTGTTGAAGGAAATCTGCATGAGCGTTCAGCACTTAGCTCGTGATAAAATCACTATCTCCGGGTTTGACTCGCAGTCATCATGGACTCTCGGGTCCGTGATACTGACGTTGCGCTTCGGGCTACTCATCACGGATATTAAATTTCACGTCATTGACGCCAAGACATGCTATAATGTTTTGCTCGGCTGGCCTTGGTTACACGAGTACAACATTATTCCTTCCACACAGCACCAGTGTATGAAGTATTTTAAAGATGGTCTCGAGTACACTGTGACGGGGGAGTTGAACCCATTTTCCGTGAACGAAGTCCGGAAGTACGAAGATGCAAAATACTTCTTACCAGATTTTGAGGACACGAAAAGATGTCACAAACCGAAGAACAAAGCTATCACCATTATTCCGGTCTTCGGGAGTGATACCGAGAAGGAAGAAGAGATAGTTTACTCAGGTCCATCCCAACGCAACAACCCGGGACCATCCACCCCAATGTTGATCTTCGGCAGTGACTCGGAAGATGAAGTTAACGCTATATTTTCCGCTCGACCATCAATACAGGCCTTCGCTGATAATAATTAGAGTTTGCAAATTACCATGGTCCTGCGGGAGCATTACAAAGAGCTCGATGCACTTGAAGCTTATAGTGTGTAAGAACTGCAGACATTTTACGTCCCTCCCAGGCGAAAGGGTGAAGAAGCGATCTTATTCTACCTATCGGGGGAAACCAAAGTGGAAAAGGAAATCTGGCACGGCGCTGATTCCACGGTCGACAGACTCCTGCTTATCCATCTGCCTAGATATTACTCGGAAGGCTTGAGAAGGCTATTGAAGTGCCAAGGGATACCCTTCAAATAGACCACTCAACAAGCTCGGTTCTACAACAGGATTTGGGATGTCCTTGGAACTCAGCGCAAGTTGCCCAACGGGAGAATGGAAACGATCGGGCTTGGATATGTTCAATCCAAGAAATGGGAACGAGTCCATGGTAGCTATGACATATATGACTTCGATGAAGAAGGGGACGCTCTGTCTGAAAATGCTGACTCTGAACCAAAACGAAATCTTACCATCAAAATGCCGAGTTCGTCATTTGAAGAACGAATGGACAAGCTTATTAGGGAAGCGGGTCAAAAGATCCGGGATGACCATAACCGTGAAATGGCCATTTACGAGAAAGCCAGGACGCAGCGCCTCCTTCAACAGACCGCGAAGAATGACAATGCTCTGCCTTATCAACCCGTCATGCAAAAGGCCCGACGCAGAGGCAAAAATAAATCAAAGAGTGGGAAAAGCGTTCGAGAGCGACAAAGCGGGACCAAGAAGCCACGCAATCGGGAATTGAGCAATCCAGATTCGTCCCTTATAAAGAAGATGGGTCGACCATACTCCTTTCCTCAGAACAAAACACGGAAGATACTTGATCTCGCCATAAAACACCAGATGATTACACTTCCGAAGTCCAAACACCCCGAGCAAGCCAACGGGTCTTTCACCCAGACTATTGCTCTTATCACTAAGCAATAGGACATCCTCTCGAAGACTGCTTCACCTTCAAGAACTGGGTCGAAGACCAATATCAGCTCGGCAAGTTCGCTCTATCCAACAGTTGGAGGATAACTCCGCCGCAGAAGCACAAACCAAAAGCCGCGCATACAGCGAGAGTAGAACCAGATCAACATCGGTCTTGGAAGCGAGCTCGTACTTGTCATATGATAATGCCATCAGAAGAAGAACCCGAGAATATGGATGACCTCCCCTGGTGCTTTGAAAACAATGATGACGAGGTAATCTCAGAGTTTCCACCGGCGCCGAAAGAGCTAGAAGATGGAATACATACTACTGCAGATGATCTCAAGAAAATTGATCTGGGGACGACAAGCGACCCGCGGCCGACATTCGTCAGTGAGCTGCTGTCTGAAGAAAAGGTGGCTACACTAAAAGACGTGCTTATGCAGCACAAAGATTGCTTCGCATCGAACTATTCTGAGATGTCAGGACTAGACCCAGAGATTGCTGTCCACAAACTGGCCATATCCCCGGACGTCAAACCAATCAAACAAGCGCCAAGAAGAATGCGGCTCGAGCTTGAGATGAGAATCAACGCCGAGGTCAAGAAGTTGATCAACTCTGGATTCATCCAAGAGGTTCAGTATCCTGACTGGATCGCCAACATCGTCCTAGTGATAAAGAAAAATGGGACAGTGCGCATATGTGTAGACTTTCGGGATCTCAATAAAGCCTACCCGAAGGATGACTTCCTGGTACCAGTCACCGAGCTAATGATAGACAATACATCCACCCACGAAGTCTTCTCCTTCATGGACGGATCGTTAGGATATAATCAGATAAAGATGCATCCCGAGGACCAGAAGCACACCGCTTTCCGGACCCCTTTGGGCATATTCTGCTATAAGGTGATGCCTTTCGGTCTAAAAAACGCTGGTACCACCTATCAGAGGGCCATGACGAAGATCTTCGATAACCTCATACATGAAATCGTCGATTGCTATATCGACGACCTTGTAGTGAAAAGCAAATCATACGAAGAACATCTAGAGCATCTGAAGATCGTATTTCAACGCCTTCGGCAATACAACTTGAAGATGAACCCTCTCAAATGCACGTTCGGAGTTTCCTCGGGCAAATTCCTGGGATTCATCGTCCGGCACCGAGGCATCGAGATAGATCCGTCAAAGATCAAGGCGATTATGGAAATGCCTCCACCAAGGACTCTCAAGCAATTGCGGTCTCTCCAAGGAAATCTCGCGTACATCCGGTGATTTATAGCTAATCTTTCAGGGAAGTGCCGCCCTTACAGTCACCTGATGAAGAAGGGAACCCCTTTCGTTTGGGATCACAAATGCCAAGGCGCACTAGACGAAATCAAGTAGTATCTGCAGAACCCGCCAGTGCTGGCTGCTCCGGTCAAGGGAAAGCCTCTCATTCTATATACAACCACCCTTGAAGGTTCCTTAGGCGTGTTATGGGCATAAGAGAACGACCAAGGGAAGGAGAGAGCCCTCTACTATTTGAGTCGAGTTCTACTGGGGGTAGAAAGAAATTACTCTCCCATCGAAAAACACTACCTGGCATTAATCTTCGCGATAACAAAGCTCATGCATTATGCATTGGCGCATGAAATCCGTCTCATATCGAAGGTGGATCCTCTCAAGTATTTGATGTCAAAGGCCATATTGACGGGACGACTCGCTAAATGGGCCCTGCTCTTGATGGAGTTATCGATAACCTATCAGCCTCTTAAGGCAGTGAAAGGCCAGGCCATCGCTGACTTCTTCGCCGAGCATCCGATACCTGACGATTCTCTCTTGAATTGCGAACTGCCAGACGAACATGCGTTTGACACGATCGACGGGAGTGATACCCGGTGGGAACTTTACTTCGATGGAGCATCTTCGATGAAGAAGCGCAAACAAAACACCCCCATAATCAAATCAGGGGTAGGCATCATTTTCGTAACTCCACAAGGAGGGATAATGCGCTTCGCTTTCTCCTTAACAGAGCCGAGGACGAATAATGAAGCTGAATATGAAGCTTTGATAGCAGGTCTTGAGATCGCTATCGACATGGGAATTGAAAACCTCCTCATATACGGAGACTCCCAACTGGTCGTTAGTCAAATAAATGGCGATTACCAAACGTGCAAGCCAGAGTTGGTGAAGTACGGCGAAAGAGTACAGCAACTGCTGACTCAAATTCCTTCCTACACCTTGGAAAGCATACCGTGTATAGAAAATAGCAAAGCGGATGCATTGGCCAAGCTTGCTAAAGAATTGGCCGACGAGAACCTCGATGACGTAAGAATCGTTGTACAAAGCCGTCGGGTTCTTGCACCGGCAGAAATATCTCCGGAGTCGTCCGAAGAAAAGGGAGCGACCGGGCAAATAGCTCTACAAGTAAAAGACTAAGAAAAGGTTGAGGATTGGAGAGAAGTCTTTATAGACTATTTCAAATCCCGTCGAACGCCTGAAGATGCGTCCTCAAAACATTAGCTCATGAAGCGAGCCTTATCTTTTGCCTTCGTTAATGATATTCTGTACAAGAGGTCATTTAATTCTCTATGGTTAAGATGCTTGGGACCTGAAGAAGCAAAAAGAGTCGTCTAAGAAACTCACGACGGGCTCTGTGGTTCTCACCAAGCCGGGCCGAAGATGAAGCTGAAGATCAAACGGATGGGCTACTATTGGCCCACGATGATCCAAGACTGCCTCGAATACGCGAAGCAGCGCCATTCGTGCCAGATTCACGGGGACTTTATCCATCAGCACCCAATCCACTACACCCGATGGTGGGCAGCTGGCCGTTTGAAATGTGGGGGACTGACATAATCGGCCCCATCGAACCAGCATCGTTCAGAGGACATCGATTCATTTTGGCGACAACTGATTACTTCTCCAAATGAGCAGAAGCAGTACCGCTGAGGGAAGTGAAGATGGAGAATATCCTCCATTTTTTCAAGACGCACGTCATTTATCAGTTTGGAACTCCGCGGCGAATCATCTCCGATAACGGGCCAGCTACAGGAGCCACAAAATCAGCCGCTTCGCACAACAGCACAACATAGACTGGAGATACTCCTCATTCTATAATCCCCGAGCTAATGGTCTAGCTGAGGCTTTCAACAAGACCTTGACGAAGATCGTGAAAAAGACGGTGTCCCGAAGCAAGAAGGATTGGCATGAGAGACTGCATGAAGCTCTCTGGGCGTATCGAACTACGTTCAAACCGGCTACAAACAAAACGCCGTACGCATTGGTATTCGGTACAGAGGCGCTACTCCCCCTCGAGATAGAGCTACCCTCTCTACGAGTGGCAGTTCATTATGAGCTAACGGGCGAAGAGAATTCTCACTTTCGGCTTGAGGAGCTCGATGCCCTTGATGAAACCCGGCTCATAGCGCAACAAAATCTGGAAGCTTATAAAGCAAAGATGACGCGCTCATACGAAAGATTGACTAGGCCGAGGACATTCCGCCAAGGCGAACTCGTGCTAGTGGTCAAAAGACCTATGATCCCTAATCATGCCAAACAGGGGAAATTCGAGCCGAACTATGAAGGCCCATATATTATAGACAAGGTCTACCAGGGTGGATCCTATATACTCATAGACATGCATGGTGAAAGTCCCTTCCGGCCAATAAACGGTCGATTCCTAAAGAAATACTACGCCTGACGAATCACGGCCTAGGTTAACGATAGATGACGACGCTGATTGGTAGAGGTTCTGCGTGTTCAAGTTTTAGTTTAAATACCGTAATCAAGACGGTTTCGCTTGTAGCTAGCCGGTTGAGTACGGGTCGTCCGCAGGGAGATGGGAGTCTTTTTCAATGTGTTTTAACGAGTTAAGTCCGAGAGTTCAGATTTGTTTGTGTTTATCTAAGTGTTAAGTTGATATTTAAAGAGAGCTTGTTAGGGTTAGGATTAGGTTAGTTTGAGTTAGGAGTCTCCACATCTTTCGTTGCCCCTCTTAATATCGGTGTTACGGTAATCGGCATCAACGGGGATTAGCACGACTAGGAAGGAACTTGCGAGTATAAGCTAGGCTTTCCAACGCATAAGTTCTTCCTTTTGGTGCTTGTCCGTCCGTTCTTGGCTCTTAGCCATAACCTCCGGTTAATTCAACCACAACCGGTCTCACTACGGAATCACCGCTATCATGTAGGATAGGATGCCGTAAGGAGCGGATTGTGGTTCAATTAACGGGAGTCGAATTAAGCTGTTGGGCAAGGAAAGAGTGAGAGAGATTTCCTTCTCTCAAACTTCCCTTATCTTACCCTAACAAGTATGAACTACTCACACATCATGATACGGAAAAATAAAACAAAACAAAAGAGGAAGATAGAAAGAAAGAGATTAGAAGATAACGACTAGCTATTTGCGACCTCACCTTGGCGAGGATCGAGCGTAAGCATCATGGTCGTATTAAGGATAAAGAAAAAGAGAGAAGAAAGAAACAACAAGAAATAACAACAACTAGTTAACAAATTAAAATTACAACAATTATAAAAAAGGCAAGACAAGCATGATAATAAAATGATCTTCTTTATTCATCACTCTTCACTCACAAGCTCACTACAAGTTTAATGGAGAAGAGATGAGAAGAAAAAGAAAAAGACTAAATCCTAGCAAAATGAAAATACAAGAATGGACCCTTTCCTTCACAAAGTTCTGGGCTATTTATAGGCCAAAAAATGAAAACCTAGGGCAACCACCAGAACACATATACAAAGACCAAAATACCCCTAAAAAATGATCAACTGCCGCCACCATATGGCCGCGGATCCGCGGCGTAGACCTCCTATTGGCCGCGGATCCGCGGCCCTTTAGAGGAGTTGGGCCCTCTTCTTTTTTGTGCTTCCCTGTTCTTCAGTGTACATAATTCTGGTACATGTATTTTCTCAATTTGGCTCTACGATTTTTCCAGAATTTCTGTTGAGGGAAATGTGGACTTTTTGTCAAGATTTGGCATGATTGCCTCGAGCTCCGCGTAGATTTCTTGGATCTTGTGCTGCCCTTGAGCCTTGTGCATGAAAGTGACAATCGATTTGCCATTTTGTCTTCCTAAACTGGTATCTGGCAACATACGGATGAAGAGCGGAGACCGTGTTTTCTCAGTGGTTGGCAGGAACCCGGATATTGTCGTGTTTTCTATGAATTTCACCGTTTTAGAACCGAGAACCTGTATCCTGCAATTGACTAGCAAACACGGCTCAAGAGTATCTACCGATATGCAATGTGACAAAAATTGGGCGGTATGAAAATGCAAAAATCTGATATGAACAGACGCCTATGTCCGTTCGCTATCTTCCTAAGCCCAAACTCTGTAAGTAGCAGCCGGCCTCCTTTACTATGGACCGAAACGTCCTTAAACTAACAACGGACCGAGATGTCCTTAAAACTAACAATGGACCACTATGTCCTAAAACTGGCCGTTGACCGAGACGTCGATAAACTACCGTGGATTGTAGCATCCCAAGGCTGATATAAAAAAAGAGAGAAAAAAAGAGAAAATGGTATGTCCATAAGCAAAATGGGCACGGATGAAAAGCCGAGAGGGCTCCATGAGTAAAAACAGCAGGACTACCGGCGAGTTTTGTGAAAACCCGAAAAGGCGCAATCTCTTTAAGAGACACTTGCAAGGTTCTCTCGACCTTGTGAGGAGAAACCACCCGCGTGAGATCCTTACGACTCACAAAGGAAGCAACACACTTAGGGATCCCCACGATTCCTAAAGAGAAATTACACTTGCGAGATCCTCACGAATCGTAAGGAGAACCCTCTTATGAGACCCTCATGGCTCATAAGATTCAAAAGTCTTAAGCTACAGAGATCTGAACCTGTTCATAAACGCTCCCCCCCCCCCGCAACCTCCAATACTGCCCTATAAGCGGCTCAATGCTGACCCTTGTATACAATCCACGGGCGCGAATAAACATCTCCCTAATAAAGTCCCATCCGTGACTAGGGATATGTCTACACGGTGAACAACCCTTGTAAGTCCTCTCGACTTATAAGGAGAAAGCCCTCTTGTAAGATCCTTACGACTTACGAGAAGCCATACACTTAGGAGTCCTCACGATTCCTAAGGAGAAAACGCACCTACGAGATCCTCACAACTCGCAAGGGGAAATATCTTTGTGAGACCCTTACGGCTAATGAAATCAAAAGCCTTAGTCGACAGGATCCTAACCCCGTTCGCTAAGCCACCTTTGTTCGACATCGACAGAGGCAAATGATGATTCGCTCCTGGCAATATCCCAATTATAGCGGTGCTGATGCCGAAATCGGTGTCTAATTCCAAGCTTGCAGCGAAAAGCCAGCGAGCCACACATGCATACGAAATAGCCGAAATGATGGGGCAACTTGCAAACAAAATCAGCAAGTAAAAATATATGCATGCAAAATAGCCAAAATGATTGGGCAACTCGCAATAAAAAGTAGCGAGTAAAAATAAAACAAATAGCCGAAATGATTGGGCACCGCGAAAAATAGCCGAAATGATCGGGCAATCGCGACCTTCGCGATATAAAAGCTGAAATGATAGAGCATTGCGGAAAGAAATAAAATAAAAAAAATGTATGAATGAAATTTTTGCCCGACAGATGATATCACATCAATCCCTGTATACAATCCAGGGGCGCAAACAAAGAAGGAATCACACCTTTCCCCCAGGTTTCATCAGAAGAAGGAGCCAAATCTCAATGGTTCACCGATAGCCTGGAGATCATCTCGACACTCTTCTCATTACAACAGACACAACATAAAGCAAAGCGGAACAGCGACAACTCCCAGTTCCATGACTCGGCGGTGCACAGATGACCGAGAGTCAAACCACGACCCCGTGAAATGCGGATGAAGTCAAAAATTCCTAGCTACGTGGAACGCGACTTATGTCAAATCCTGACCCCGTAGGAAACATCCAGAGCGGATCCTGGTCCTCGCAGAGTACGACAATGACCCCGTGTGAAGCATCCAGAGCAAAGCCCGGTCCTTACAGAACACGGCAGTGAACCCGTGGGAAACATCCAGAGCAAAATTCCTGGTCACGTAGAACGCGGCTTATGTCAATCCTGACCACGTGGGAAACGTCCAGAGCGGATCCTGGTCCTCGCAAAGCACGGCAATGAACCCGTGTAAAGCATCTAGAGTGGAGCCTGGTCCTCGCAGAACATGGCAGTGAACCCGTGGGAAGCATCCAGAGCAAAATTCCTAGTTACGTGGAACGCGGCCTACGTCAAATCCTGACTCCATAGGAAACGTCCAGAGCGGATCCTGGTCCTCGCAGAGCACGGCAGTGAACCCGTGTGAAGCATCCAGAGCGGAGCCTGGTCCTCACAGAACACGGCAGTGAACCCATGGGAAGCATCCAGAGAAAAATTCCTGGTTACGTGGAACGCGGCTTACGTCAAATCCTGACCCTGTGGGAAACATCCAGAGTGGATCCTGGTCCTTGCAGAGCATGGCAGTGAACCCGTGTGAAGCATCCAGAGCGGAGACTGGTCCTCACAGAACACGGCAGTGAACCCGTAGGAAGCATCCAGAGCAAAATTCCTGGCTACGTGGAACGCGGCTTATGTCAATCCTGACCCCGTGGGAAACATCCAGAGAGGATCCTGGTCCTCGCAGAGCACGGCAGTGAACCCATGTGAAGCATCCAGAGCGGAGCCTGGTCCTCGCCGAATATGGCAGTGAACCCATAGGAAGCATCCAGAGCAAAATTCCTGGCTACGTGGAACGTGGCTTACGTCAAATCCTGACCCCGTAGGAAACGTCCAGAGCGGATCCTGGTCCTCGCAGAGCACGGCAGTGAACCCATGTGAAGCATCCAGAGCGGAGCCTGGTCCTCGCAGAATACGGCAGTGAACCCATGGGAAGCATCCAGAGCAAAATTCCTGGTTACGTGGAACGCGGCTTATGTCAATCCTGACTCCGTGGGAAACGTCCAGAGTGGATCCTGGTCCTCGCAGAGCACGGCAATGACCCCGTGTGAAGTATCCAGAGCGGAGCCTGGTTCTCGCAGAACACGGCAGTGAACCCGTGGGAAGCATCCAGAGCAAAATTCCTAGCTACGTGGAACGCGGCTTATGTCAATCCTGACCACGTGGGAAACGTCCAGAGCGGATCCTGGTCCTCGCAGAGCATAGCAGTGAACCCATATGAAGCATCCAGAGTGGAGCCTGGTCCTCGCCGAACACGGCAGTGAACCCGTGTGATGCATCCAGAGTGGAGCCTGGTCCTCGCCGAACACAGCAGTGAACCCGTGGGAAGCATCCAGAGCAAAATTCCTGGCTACGTGGAACGTGGCTTATGTCAATCCTGACCCCGTGGGAAATATCTAGAGCGGATCCTGGTCCTCACAGAGCACGGCAGTGAACCCGTGTGAAGCATCCAGAGCGAAGCCTGGTCCTCGCCGAACACGGCAGTGAACCAGTGGGAAGCATCCAGAGCAAAATTCCTGGCTACATAGAACGCGGCTTATGTCAATCCTGACCCCGTGGGAAACGCCCAGAGCGGATCCTGGTCCTTGCAGAGCACGGCAGTGAACCCGTGTGAAGCATCTAGAGCGGAGCCTGGTCCTCGCAGAACACGGCAATGAACCCGTGGGAAGCATCCAGAGCAAAATTCCTGGCTACATAGAACGCGGCTTATGTAAATCCTGACCCCGTGGGAAATGTCCAGAGCGGATCTTGGTCCTCGCAGAGCATGGCAGTGAACCCGTATGAAGCATCCAGAGCGGATCTTGGTCCTCGCAGAACACGGCAGTGAACCCGTGGGAAGCATCCAGAGCAAAATTCCTGGTTACGTGGAACGCGGCTTATGTCAATCCTGACCCCGTGGGAAACGTCCAGAGCGGATCCTAGTCCTCGCAGAGCACGGCAATGACCCCGTGTGAAGCATCCAGAGCAGAGCCTGGTCCTCGCAGAACACGGCAGTGAACCCTTGGGAAGTATCCATAGCAAAATTCCTGGCTACGTGGAACGCGGCTTATGTCAATCCTGACCCCGTGGGAAACTTCCAGAGCGGATCTTGGTCCTCGCAGAGCACGGCAGTGAACCCGTATGAAGCATCCAGAGCGGAGCCTGGTCCTCGTAGAATACGGCAGTGAACCCGTGGGAAGCTTCCAGAGCAAAATTCCTGGTTACGTGGAACACGGCTTATTTCAATCCTGACCCCGTTGGAAGCATCCAGAGCGGAGCCTGGTCCTCACAGAGCACGGCAATGACCCCGTGTGAAGCATCCAGAGCGGAGCCTGGTCCTCGCAGAACACGGCAGTGAACCCATGGGAAGCATCCAGAGCAAAATTCCTGGCTACGTGGAACGCGGCTTATGTCAATCCTGACCCCGTGGGAAACGTCCAGAGCGGATCCTGGTCCTCGCAGAGCACGGAAGTGAACTCGTGCGAAGCATCCAGAGCGGAGCCTGGTCCTCGCCGAACACGGCAGTGAACCCATGGGAAGCATCCAGAGCAAAATTCCTGGCTACGTGGAACGCGGCTTATGTCAAATCCTGACCCCGTGGGAAACGTCTAGAGTGGATCCTGGTTCTCGTAGAGCACGACAATGACCCCGTGTGAAGCATCCAGAGCGGAGCCTGGTCCTCGCCGAACACGGCAGTGAACCCGTGGGAAGTATTCAGAGCAAAATTCCTGGCTACGTAGAACGCGGATAATGTCAATCCTGACCCCGTGGGAAACGTCCAGAGCGGAGCCTGGTCCTCGCCGAACACGGCAATGACCCCGTGGGAAGCATCCAGAGCAAATTCCTGGTTATCTGGAAAGCGGCTAATGTCAACTCTGACCCCGTGGGAAACGTCCAGAGCGGAGCCTGGTCCTCGCAGAACACGGCAGTGAACTCGTGGGAAGCATCCACAACAACCCCTGACTTCGTGAAATGCGGATAAGGGCAACTTCACCCATCACTTGCGGGTCCTCACGACTCGTAAGGGAGCAAATTCTCTTATGAGATCCTTATGACTTTCAAGGGAAAACACGCTTAGGAATCCTCACGATTCTTAAGGAGAAATTACACCTACGGGATCCTCACGACCAGTGGGGAGAAAATTCATTATGAGACCCTCAAGGCTCATAAAGTTGAAAATTCTTAGGAGGCGGATCTTAACCCTGAATCCTAAGCCATCGTCGTCCTGCAAAGAGATCGAGATAGACTATCCACAGAATACATTCAATAAAAAGGGACACACCATTGTGAAGGAAAATATGTCTTTTATTCATGAATCAAAATGAATACAAAGTACAATTCGTGGAAGAAACAAAAAAAATATGCTCTTATTCAGGAGTATGTACAAAGGAAGAATAAAGAAAAATATATACAAGTCTTCAAGTCGGCGGACGATTTATCAGATTGGTCAGCTCATCCCTCTTTCGCTGGGCCTCGCCTTCGTGATGCAATATCGCCAAAAGACGGGCCTCCGCCTGAGCTTGCTGGGCCTGATATGAAGCAAGCCGGCCTTCAAGCACTTTCTCGGTAGCCTTATGAGCCTCAACCCTCTCACGAGTGAACACGGTGGCTTTGTCGATGGCCACCACCTCCTTGATGGCCTCTTGAAGCACTCGCCAAAGTTCATACGCTTTATTGGCCTTGGCCGTAAGGTTGTCCTGAAGCTCTATCAGCGCTTTCGAAGCCAGCTCCTTCTCTGAGAATTTGCGGCTCAGCCTCTTCTCACAGGAAATCATGTTCGCCGCATACCGCTCAATCAGGCCCCGTAAGCTTGCCTTCGCAGCCACAACCTCCGAAGAAAGACGGGTATACTCGAGCACATGCAAGCAAGCCTCCACCTGCCGACAAAACTCAACCCAGACTTGCACCACTGCTTCGCTATGATAGGTGGCAAGAAAGGGGAGAGAGACGTTAGCTTCGGCAGCAAATGCTTCGGCCGTAATTACGCTGCCAGAACGAAGTTCCTCGATCAAGGATGACAGAGAGGAGAGGCTTAGTTTTGCCATACGTTCCGAGGCACACAGAGCATAAGGGCCGGGTGGCATGGCGATGCGTGACTCCAGCGCGGTGAGAACTGGCACAGCTGTTCAGATTTATAAATTAGTCAGTGAAACTTGTAAGCGAAGAACAAATGGAACAACGTTGGGACTTTACTTACCCACAGTCATGCAAGAAGGAGCTGAAGCCTCCCCTGGCCCCTCAAGTATCTCAACCTCGTCGTCGGCCTCCAGAACAGTAAAAGACATCAATGTCATTTTATGGAATAGTAACAATGCTGTGAAAAGGGGGTAAGCAACACTAACCTTGCCCGGAAGAGAGGACGATGCGCTGAGGAGATATCGCTTGCGGAGCAGCCATCTCTAACAGGCGCTGAAAAGACTGCTTGGGAGACAAGTCAGCAATAGAAGCCGCCAATCCACGCAATTCTCAAAAGACAAAAGAGTTCAGATAATGAAAAGATTACTAACTTAAAATATAGAAGGTTACCTTCGACGCTCCTCCCATTCTGAGCTGGAGGGATAGTAGCTTCAATGGCCTCCGCCGCGACCTCGGGCACAATATCGGAGTCGCGGGCCGGTGCAGCGGCTTCGGAATAAGGAGCAGCGGCTGCCGCTGCGGGCTCCAACGAAAGGAGGGTAGCCTCGACTACCTCCATCCTAGCCTCTGGGCCGCCCTCAGGGAGATCCATTGGGACGGCAACTGCCAAAGGTGCCTCCCCCGAGGAAGCGAGTGCTTTGGGAGCAGGAGCCACCGCAGGAGGCTCTATCGCAAGAGGGACAGTTTCATTAACCCCCTCCACACTGAGCGGTGTTTCACTGGGGGTGTCAACAGGCTCTACAGTCAGAGCACGGCTTAGAGCCTCCGCCATCGCCGAAGTCTCTGCACAGTTCACACAAGGATAAGAATACATATATACGCGTGCAGACAATATGAAGTATTACAAAGAAATACAGGAACATACCGATGCGCAAGGAAGCTTTCAGTATGGCTTGTTCGAGCCGACGCTCCTTCTCAAGGAGGTGTGCTCGCCGAGGTCCGAGGATGGATTCGTGGCCGCCGGTCCACAGTGAAAGCGCGTCCTCGGCATCGGCCGAAACAGCTTGTTTAAGGACCCGTTCGCCCCATTCTTCCAAAGGGCCGATGAATCGTCGCCGGATCCACGGAGGGTCTTCGTAAAAGATTACGGCGGGATAGGGTTTCTTCGGAATCCTTACGTTTTCTGACTCGTCTTGCGAACGTCTTATAGCCTCAGCCAATTGTGCGGCTTCCTCGGCAGTGGAACTCGGAAAAAGTAGGCCAGCATCCGACTCTTGCATAGCCAATGGTTCGTCCTGAAGAATGGGCTCAGACTCTACTAAAGAGTCGAGCAGATTGGTAGCCGTTTTCCTCCGCCGCTTGGATCCAGAACCGACCACCGAGGACGACCGTTTCCTCCCTCGTGGAGCCTTGGCACGACGCCGACCCACCTCACCTTCAACACCCTTGTTTCCAGCGCCCTCGCTTGGCGGAGCTACCGAGGACGACACGGCCATTGTCGACGCCACGGGCGATGGTACTGCTACTGGAGCCCGATTAGCCCGAGACCGGGTACCCAATGGCATACCAACTGTGGGAGTGAGGTCCACCTCCGACGCCTCTGGAATAAGTACAACACTGGTGTCCCTCAGGGGAAAACGGACCGGTGCGCGCGGTCGCGGCGGAACTCCCGTGGCCTGAACCGAAGTAGGAGCGCCATATCCAAGAAGCACCCTTTTCTCCTCAGCAATAATTGGGCTGACCCGATGAAGGTACCAGCCCGTGAAGGACCCCATACATCGGGGAATGTGATCGGCTTCAGGAATCATGAAGCGGGAACCAGTGTTCAACCTCACGAAGTGATGAGCAGCATCACGAACAGCTTCGGGTGAAGGGACCGGCGCAACTGTAAAAGCCTCGAAGGGGACGCCCTGATCATATCCAAGCTGCCGGGCGAAGCGATGTGGATTATACCGCATAAAAAGGGCCGCACTGTTCTGACGAAATACCAGATAAGCTAGTCTAATCGTGTACAGGTGCGTGGCCTCCCGGGGCTTCAGAGAAGGTACCTCTTCCTTCGACAAGTCGCATAGTTGCTGAATTGGACCTGAAGGAGAGGATAGGGCCCGATCAATAAAAACCAGTCCGCCCGCGCTAGTGTAGGGAGCGATCAACACGCGAATAGCCCCGAACTGAGTCGGGTCGGGAGCAGAAGCGTCCACCAGCCGCATGAGTCGCGGAAAAGTGTAGGCGTTATAAAATGCGGGTCTCTGGTGCACAGCAAAGGCCTCCAACACATGCATTTCAATCCAAGACGTGAAGTAATGGAAAGAAAAGTTTGCGATGTCCACGCTGGGAGTTGAGGTGTTATCTGCGGCGCCCAACCCATGATAAAGGTGCGATAGCGCTGGGATGCCCACGGCTAGCCGTGTCCCCTCAGCGATACGATGAGCAGGGTAGATAACCGAGACTCTCATAAAGCGGCGATGCATGGGGATGACGAACCAGCTGAGCCAGATACTGATAAAACCCACGAAGAATGTCTCCTCGTCCATGCCGGGAACTGCAATCGATTCGAAAGATACCACCGACATGATAGGAATGTAATATTGCGGCAAATCCTCTTCCTTAGTCGGCCGCCTGTTCAAACAAAACCCGAAGGGGTCATTGATGTTCGCAAACTTCGGAGCCATCTTCGATAGGACACCCTCGCAAAGGAAGCAAGCGATGAAGCTCTTAAAAGTGACGCCCTGCTCCTTAGATTCTGTAAACAGTTTGTCAAAGATACCCAGGGCTTTGATCAAACTCGGGCGCTTATGGCGGACGGTGTTCTCGGTAGACAAGACGTCAAGCATTGCAGGCTCAGTTTCAAAGACGTACTCGTCGGGAGGCAGCAGTTCCTCATAAAGTGTCCCCCTGATCGGCAGCCCCAAGATCTTGCGAAATTCTTCCAAGGAAATTGAAACTTTGCGGTCCCCTAGAAGGGAGGTGTTGGTGGGAAGATTCCATTGGTTCAAGAAAGCCTTAACCCACCAGACGTGAGGAGATTGGTAGTGGAAGAGGGACGCATATATTGCCTGATAAAGTCCAACCCTCTGCAGTCGCGCGCGATGGGCGGACAGGATGTAGCGAGCCCAAAGAAGGTAGCCCGTGGGGTGTCGAGGGGTGAGCCGTATTTTGTAGATCTGCCCCCATGGTTGGGCCTCGCCCTGGCAAATGCGGCGTCCCAGAATATCTATGGCCAGGATAGGATGATTTGGGATGCCGGTCGTCGATGGTCCAAGCCATAGGAGTCCAATTCGGCATCTCCACGGCAAAGACTATCCTTGGAGGATCCATTGGCAGGAACGGATAGGTAGGCTCCGTCGGTACTTCGCAAAGGAAACTCCGGCGACCACGGATGATGTGACCGTACCAGGTCCCCCACAGAAGTAAGTTGGTGTGATTCGGGTCATGAGCCTTGATCATCGCCATCACTTCCTCGTCAGATGGCGACTGAGGAAAATCGGCTTCCGAGCGAGTGAAAGGAAAGTACGGAACAGAAGTCATTGTACCTGAAATAAAATAAGGGGAAACTGTTAAAGCAAAGCTAACAGTGTATATATATATATATATATATATATATATATATATATATATATGTTTATAAATATATATATATAAATAGACAGTGGAAGAAAGCGACAGGGGACTCATTTTATGGGACCATTGGTTACAAAAACACATGGTCCCATAAAATCAAGATGGCGGCTGGCTAATGATGAGGTAGAGCAATTACAATAAGACAAAAGGAAGATTCTCATTAAATAGACAGTGAATTTCAAATGACCCTACACATTCCCCTAAGAGAAATCCATCTTGGACTCTGTAACAAATCAAACAGAATCAAGGGAATTAAATTCCCAGAAAACACCATTGCAAACCCTTTCTTCTTCTTGGTTGCAGAGAGACAACTCAGGGCAAGAAAAACCCAAGGAGTTCTCTGGGAAGAACTAAGTTCTTCATAGGAATTAAATTCCTTTTGAAAAAGAGGAATTAAATTCCCTGAGACATTTTTCAGAGCCAAAGCTCTTTGAAGATGGAATTAAATTCCATGGAAAAGACATACACCATTAACCCCCTGAAGATCAGAGAAACCCTAAAGGGCCTGTTGATTAAAGAATGAGTGGTTTTCTGTTTTTTAAGAACTTAAAAAAATGGGTTCTTGTTAAAGGGAAAAACCCTTGATGTGGATTTGAAATCCAATGAAAATTTCTGCAAGGTTCTTTAACCGTTCAAAGATCTTTACCTGAAGAAAGGGTCTTTCTTGAACAGAGTTAAACTCTGAAGATTTTGGAACAGAGAACTAAGCTATAAGAACGATAATTAAATTCTCAAAAAGAAAAGTTAACAAGGAAGAAGATGAAAGAGTGGAAGCGCTTCTGAAGAGACCCCTGCATTTATAGGATGTGAGGGAAAACGTTTCATCTCTCCTATTCCCTAGACATATCCAACGGTCACAAAAGTGACAACGTTGCACTCACGTGCAGACACGTGAGAGCAACGCTGTGGGGGCATTTGTTCCCTGATTAAAAATCAGGAATTATCTCAATGAGGTATCACGTGCTCACACGTGACCAATGGTCACGTGTTGATACGTGATAGTTAAAGCAGAAGCATAAATAAGCGGCTGAGAAAAGGACTCAATTGGGGGACGTGCTCACACGTGACCAGGGGTCACATGCTCCCACATGACCAGGGGTCACATGCCAGCACGTGACAAGCTTTGAAAGCCTTATAGTTTAACAGAATTGAAATTCTAAAATCTTCTGAATCTTTCCAAAACAAAAAAGGATTATGGGGAACCGTTGGATTAAAAATCCATGGGTGATTAAAAATCACCAATTTATGGAAAGATTTTAGACAAGGAAAGATTTCCCTAAATTTCACCAAAAATAACAAACAGAATATCTTTTGGATTTAAAATCCAACGGTGAATAATATTCACTGAGTGATCTAAAGGATCATATTGATTATGAAAACAAACAAAATCTTTCAATGAGAGATTTATTAAACAAATTGATTCTTTTCTTCCTCCTACAAATAGGAGCCAAGAGAAGAAGAAAGAGATAGAATTTTGGGATCTTAAAATTTTCTAAAAAACAAATAGCAGAGAGAAAAGAAAGAAGAATTTAATTCTCAACAAAGAAAACCCTAGGTGAGAAAAGAAAGGGGATCAAAACTTCAAAAAAGAGAATTCAATTCTCAAATCTAAGAGTTTAACTTTTCTGCAAAAAAGAACTTAGTTCTTCCTCTGGTTGAAGATCTGCAGAAGCAAATCTCCCCATAGGTTGAGAATTTAATTCTCATCAGGCTGAGATTTTGCCATGCAGATCCAAGACTTAGAGGGAGGATTGAGTTCAGAGAATTTAATTCTCCCAAATTTATAGGAATTTAATTCCTCCAAGATGAAACTAGGGTTTAACTCTGTATGAGAATTTAATTCTCCTAAAAGTATAGGAATTTAATTCCTTCAAGATGGACAAACTAGGATCTAATCATAATTGAGAATTTAATTCTCCCAAATTTACAGGAATTTAATTCCTCCTAAAATGAAATTAGGGTTTCACCCAACACAAGAATTTAATTCTTTTACATATATGGGAATTTAATTCCCTTAAAAAGAAGTTAGGGTTTAACCCTACATAAGAATTTAATTCTTTTACACATATGGGAATTTAATTCCCCCAAAATCATAATTAGGGTTTAACCCTACAGAGAATTTAATTCTTAAAGATAAAGAGAATTAAAAGATCTTCATACATGCAAAGAACTAAGGTCACGTGTCCCCACGTGACCCCTGAAAAGATCCCCAAAAATGAGAAGGAAAAAGCTCTGAGGAAACGCCTCACGTGCTCCCACGTGACCTCCAAAATACAGAAAGAAAAAGCAAAGGAAATCTAAGCTTTGGGCGCTCTCACGTGTTACCACGTGACTCCTTAGCAAACGCTTTAGTGATCAGCGCACAGATATCCATCACGTGCCCACACGTGATGGCTATGAGAAATAAAAAGGGTTTAACACTTATTTGCAAAACAAAGTAAAGGGGATCTGGTCCCACCTTTGGGTGCCCTCACGTGGCCCCACGTGACCCATTCCTATTCAGTGTTTAACACTAATTTAAAGGACTTATTTCCAGTGTTTAACACTGTTGTTCTCTAGTGTTTAACACTAATTCAAAAGTTTTATTTCCAGTGTTTAACACTGATTGTCTTCTAGTGTTTAACATTAATTTGAGAACTTTTATCCCCAGTGTTTAACACTGCTGTTCCCTAGTGTTTAACACTGCTTTTAGCCAAATTGGCTAATTTTCCAGAGGCAAAAAGCCTCCCCTTCAACTGAATCTCAAAATTGAGTAAAATTCAGAGCTATAATGTTTAATGCCCATTCGAAGATAAAAATTTATCAGAGCCCTCAAATTCTTGTTTAGCATTGCTGAATGATGAGGGGCTGAACCCAGACAAATGTCTTATAGTCCAAAGGGCCGATATTTCAAACTTAATTGGACTTAGCCCAAGTTGGCCATAAGTCCTCAATTCAGACTTAACTGAGCCAATGTGCTCATAATCTAACTAATGAATCTTAGTTCCAAATTGGACTACAGATCACCCAATCAACTCTGGTTTAAGGGTACATCTCTTCACTCCTTTGATATTTGTCGTTGTAATTCCTCAACATCTTCAAAGAGGTGACGGGTCCTGACAACCACACATTTCATAGACTATGACGTCTCTAAACTACGGACTGTGGGGTCCTTAACCTCATGGACTATGATGTCCTTAACCTCGACCATAATGTCTTTAAACTAACATTAGACTGTGGGGTCCTTAAACCCATGGACTATGATGTCCTTAACCTCGACCGTGATGTCTTTAAACTCACGGACTATGATGTCCTTAATCTCGACCGTGATGTCTTTAAACTAGCATTGGACTGTGGGGTCCTTAAACTCATGGACTATGATATCCTTAACCTCGACCGCGATGTCTTTAAACTAACGTTGGACCGAGATGTCTTTAAACTAACGATGGACCGTAATGTCCTTAAACTAATCGACCGCAATGTCCCTAAACTAAACAATAGAGCCCAGTTGCTCTCTTGTTGGATCTAAACGATCCCGTTAAGTTGATCTTGGTCTAAAATGAGACTAACGTATCCTTAACAAACTTTTAAGCTTATCTTAGTCTCAAATGAGGCTAACGTATCCTTAAACCCAACCCCCCAAACCCAAATCTAAGAAATATACGGATTTAGACTAGTCCATGCCCTACGGGCAACAACATAAATTAGTCTCCGTATACAATCCACGGGCAACCAAACACAAAACAAACACCCACGACACGAAGTGACCATCTGGAGAAGGAGAAAGTTGTTACCGCGATGTGGTAACGTAATTAACTGCAGGGGCTTGCGCCTGCAGGGAAGAGCGTCCCCACAATCAAAAACCCCTCAACGAGGGGGAATCTGACGAAGTCTGCTACATCGGTCGCATCCGTTTAAACCTTCGATATACGGTGCCATAAATCAACTTGGCATCTTCGGAGAGGTGGACGGATAGCACCAATTAGCATCTGCCCCGAAATTCAGGCAAGACGCACGCCGCGTCTTCGCTGCGTCTTTCGGTGGGGAACAACCACCTCGACACTTGTCTCGTTACAGCAGACATAGTGTCAACAATGGCGTTTCTTCTCACTACAACAGGATGCAGACGCAACGTCAACAAGCGACCCCAAGATCAAAACAAAGCGGAGCCATGGTGAAGTCCCTAGTTCCAGGTCTCGACGGTTCACAGACAACCTAGAGACCACCTCGACACTCGTCTCGTTACAGCAGACATAGTGTCAACAATGGTGTTTCTTCTCACTATAACAGGATGCAGACGCGACGTCAACAAGCAACCCCAGGGTCAAAACAAATAGGGGCCATGGCAAAGTCCCTAGTTCCAAGTCTCGACGGTTCACAAACAACTTAGAGACCACCTCGACACTCGTCTCGTTACAGTAGACGCAGCGTCAATAACAGCGTTCTTCCTCCAGCAGGATGCAGACGCGACATCAACAAACGGAACCACGGCAAAGTCCCATAGTTCCAAGCTTCGATGGTTCACAGGCAACCTAGAGGCAACCGCGACATTCGTCTCGTTACAGTAGACGCAATGCCAGCAGACAAAGCAAAGGAAAATCCCTAGCTTCAGGGTCTTAACGGCAACTCAAATAAAACCTGAAAGACTATCGAAGATCATCCCACACCAGCGCGGAGTGGTTATGACTCATCGGGGCTCCCAAACTGAGCCTAACCTCAAGTAAAAAGCGACATGTAATATCCCTAACGCTTGCTCTTTCGACGGTAATACTACCTGGAAGATTGCTTGAAAACGTCTTGTCCAGCCCCCGAAGGGATCAGAGACACGACAGTCGTAAGGCTACTCCAACAGCAAGATTGCCTATCAAGGAATACATCAGCCAACGCGACGGTACGACTGGTAAAAAAAAACCTAGTACCATAAACCCTAACGGACCTCTGTCGTAAAGAGCAGAGGTTAGCTGTGACGTTAGGACATTCTTGCGAGAGCTTCTCGATTCGTCTCGACTCGTGAGGAAATTAGTGTCCTTGCGAGAACTTCTCGATTCGTCTCGACTCGTAGGGAAAAGTCTTAGGCAGTGGGGATTAAAAAACCTGTTTCCTAAGCACCAGGGCCCTGCAAGTCATTCTAAGATGGGCGCTTGCATACTATTCATGGGCCACACTCTCCGAAGCCGAACATCGACAAAGAAGGAAACAACCACTTACGAGTCCTCTCGACTTGTAAGCGGGAAAATTCTCTTGAGATCCTTACGACTCTCAAGAGAAAGCACACTTAAGAATCCTCACGATTCCTAAGGAGAAAATACACCTACGAGATCCTCTCGACTTGTAGGGAGAAAATTTTTTATGAGACCCTCAGGGCTCATAAAGTTGAAAAGTCTTAGGCGGCAGATCCTAACCTTGTCTCCTAAGCCATCACTGCCCTGCAAGGAGCTTAAGATGGACTATTTATGGGCCACACTCTCCGAAGTCGAACCTCGACAAGGAAGGAAACAACCACTTATGAGTCCTCTCGACTTGTAAGCGGGAAAATTCTCTTGAGATCCTTACGACTCTCAAGAGAAAGCACACTTAAGAATCCTTACGATTCCCAAGGAGAAAATACAACTACGAGATCCTATCGACTTGTAGGGAGAAAATTCTTTATGAGACCCTCACGGCTCATAAAGTTGAAAAGTCTTAGGCGACAGATCCTAACCCTGTCTCCTAAGCCATCACTTCCATGCAAGGAGGTTAAGATGGACCATCTATGGGCCACGCTCTCCGAAGTCGAACCTCGACAAGGAGGGAAACAATCACTTACGAGTCCTCTCGACTTGTAAGGGAGAAAATTCTCTTGCGAGATCCTTACGACTCTCAAGAGAAAGAACACTTAGGAATTCTTACGACTCCTAAGGAGAAAATACACCTACGGGATCCTCTCGACTTGTAGGGAGAAAAGTCTTTATGAGACCCTTACGGCTCATAAAGTTGAAAATTCTTAGGTAGCAAACCTGAACCTATTTCCTAAGCCATTGCTGCCCTATAAGGAGGTCAAGATGGATTATCTACGGGCCACAGTTGCCAAAACCACATTCGCCAATGAAATAAAGAAGCTACTTACGGATCCTCACGATTCGTAAGGAAAAATACCCGAGTGAGATCCTTACGACTCATGGAGGCGATGAACACTTAGAAATCCTCAAGATTTCTAGGGAGAAAATACACCTATGGGATCCTCTCGATTCGTAGGGAGAAAAGTCTTTATGAGACCCTCACGGCTCATAAAGTTGGAAAGTCTTAGACTACAGGGACTCCAAACATGTCCCCTAAGCCCTCAATTCTACGGTCACACATTTCTTTGCACTACTTCACCCACATACATACATACGTGGACAAAGTAGTGGGGGGCATTTGTTCCCGCCAAAATTTTCGGCCAAGAGTTACTTATTCCCTTATAAAAAGGGGGGAGTCCTCAAAATTTGGCCTCACGTGTAAAACACGTGGGCACTCATATGCAAAGCATATGGGCGCTGAGAATAAAACAATTAATAGCCAAACATGCCTCACATGTAAAACGCGTGAGCACTCATATGCAAAACATATAAGCGCTGAATATAAATCACCAAGGGCCAAACATGCCTCACGTGTTAAGCACGTGAGCGCTCTGAACATAAACAGGCTAAAACCCATAATAGGGGTCACATGTTAAACACGTGAGTGCTTTTGCCAATCACATACAAAGCATGTGAGCACCCTAATTTAAAATGTTCCTATCAAATTTTAGAATTAAATTCTATTTGGGAAATATTTTCTTGATTTTCCTTAAACTAGAAAAATCTTCTCTGTTAAACAGAGGATCCTTGGATCAAAGATCCAGCGGGAATCATTTGATAGAATAAAAATCTATCATAGGAAAATAATTTCCTAATCTTATAACAAGAATAAAATTCTATGTTAACAAGATATCCATATTAAGAAAATATATTTCTAATCTTGTTAAACTAAAAAGATTTGATAGAATAAAATTCTAATCTTGTTAAAACTAACAAGATATTCATAATCTTGCTAAACAAACAAGAAATCTTCTCTGTTAAACAGAGAGCCTTTGGGTTAAAAATCCAACGATGAATAAAAATCACCGATTGATCTAAAAGATCATTTTGGTTGATTATAAAATCAATCAACATCTCTCAATGAGAGATTTTCTTAACAAATTGATTCTTTTCTTTCTCCTATAAATAAGAGCAAAGGGACAGAAAAAAGAGGGGGAGAAACGGGAAGGAACCCCCCATAAACTCCAAGTTCAAAAAGAGGGAAGACACATAGACACACAGGGAGAGGGGAAGAAAAATAGAGAGAGAATTTAATTCTCTAAAGAAGAGAAACCCCTCCCAAAAGCTCTCCCGAAAAAGAGAATTTAATTCTTAAATCAAAAGTTTAACTCTTCTCAAAGAACTTAGTTCTTCCTCTGGTTAAGATCTGCAGAAGCAGATCTCCCCACAAGTTGAGAATTTAATTCTCATCGAGGAGATTCTGTCATGCAGATTTAAAACTTTAAGGAAAGAACTGAATCCAAAAGAGTTTAACTCTTACAAAATATATGGGAATTTAATTCCTCTGAAACTAGGGTTTAACCCTTTAAAAAGAATCTAGTCCCTGCAAAGAACAAAAGGAGAACTTGATTCCTCAGAACTATAGAAGAACAGCCTGGTGATGCATATTAGTGTTTAATGCTACACAATAAAAGCTCATGTGTCCCCACGTGAATACCTTTGAGGAACAAAAAGAGGAAAGAATGAGATCTAGTCACGTGGCCTCACGTGACCCCTGAGAAGTGCTCAGCACTTATAAAAGAGAAAAAGGAATAAACCCTATTTTTGGAGCGCCTCACGTGACCCTACGTGACCCCTAAGAAGTGCTCAGCATTTATAAAAGAGAAAAGGGAATAAACCCTATTTTTGGAGCGCCACACGTGACCCCACATGACCACTAAGAAGTTCTCAGCATTTATAAAAGAGAAAAGGGAATAAACCCTATTTTTGAAGCGCCTCACGTGACCCCACGTGACCCTTA
This sequence comes from Agapanthus africanus, assembly GCA_030015575.1. NCBI lineage: Eukaryota > Viridiplantae > Streptophyta > Magnoliopsida > Asparagales > Amaryllidaceae > Agapanthus > Agapanthus africanus. Next base: position 39,589,966 of record CM057340.1, read on the forward strand.
AGAAGTGCTCAGCAGTTATAAAAGAGAAAAGGAAATAAACCCTATTTTTGGAGCGCCTCATATGACCCCACATGACCCCTAAGAAGTGCCCAGCACTTATAAAAGAGAAAAGGGAATAAACCCTATTTTTGAGGCACCTCACGTGATTCCACGTGACCCCCTAACAGTGTTTAGCACTTGTAAAAGAATAAGAGAATCAAAAAGGCAGCGCCCAACGCTAAGCGCCTCGCGTGCCACACGTGACCCCCAATTCTTAGTGTTTAACACTACTTCAAGCGCCTTATGTGACCCCACGCGAGTGCCTCAATTCTCAGTATTTAACACTACTTCAAGCGCCTCACGTAGGAGCACGTGAGTGCTGATCAAACACTAGTGTTTAACACTACGAAAGGCTAACCTTAGCCCAAATCAGCCAAGTCTCCCAAAGTCAACACCCGAGCTCCAATTATACCCAGGTCTTTCAAAATTGATCTCAGATGGCATTCAAAGTAATGTTCATCCCATTTCTTCTCAATCTGGCATTTGGTTCAAGGGTACATCTCTCTACACCTCTGATATATGTCGTTGTAATTCTTCAACGTCTTCAGAGAGGTGGTGGGTCTCGACAATCAATAAACCCAATGGACCGCAACGTCCCTAAACTAAACTCTATAGACTATGACGTCTTTAAACTATAAACTGTGATGTCCTTAAACTCCATTGACTATGATGTCCTTAAACTTATGGACCGCAATGTCCTAAAACTAATTATGGACCGCAACGTCCCTAAACTAAACTTTATGGACTATGAGGTCCTTAAACTCATGGACTATGATATCCTTAAACTTTACAGACTATGAGGTCTTTAAACTAGACTATGATGTCTTTAAACTGGACTATGAGGTCTTTAAACTCATAGACTATGATGTCCTTAAACTTTACGGACTGTGGGGTCTTTAAACTCATTGACTATGATGTCCTTAAATTTTACGGACTATGAGGTCTCTAAACTCATGGACCGTAATGTCCTTAAACTAACTACGAACCATAACGTCCTTAAACTAAAACGATAGAGCCCAAATGCTCTTTCGCTGGATCTAAATGATCCTAAAACCCTGTTAAGTAGAGCTTAGTCTAAATTTAGAATAACGTATCCTTAACAACCATTTAAGTTGATCTTAATCTCAAACGAGATTAACGATCCTTAAATCAATCCAAGTACAGATCCCTCAACTGACATTGGTTCAAGGGTACATCTCCTCACACCTCTGATATATGTCGTTGTAACTCTTCAACGTCTTCAGAGAGGTGGCGGGTCCTGATAATCAATAAACCCAATGGACCGCAATGTCCCTAAACTAAAACAATAGAGCCCAAATGCTCTTTTGTTGGATCTAAATGATCCTGTTAAGTAGATCTTAGTCTAAAATTAGACTAACGTATCCTTAACAAACTTTTAAGTTGATCTTAGTCTCAAATAAGATTAACGATCCTTAAACCCAACCCAAACCCAAATCTAAGAAAATACGGACTTGGACTAATCCACGCCCTACGGACGACAACATAAATTAGTCTCCGTATACAATCCACGGGCAACCAAGAACAAAACAAACACACACGACACGAAGTGACCATCTGGAGAAGGAGAAAGTGGTTACCGCGATGCTATAGCGTAATTAACTGCAGGGGCTTGCACCTGCAGGGAAGAGCGTCCCCACAATCAAAAAACCCTTCACAATGAGGGGGAATCTGACGAAGTCTGCTACATCGGCCGCATCTGTCCAAATCTCTGATGCACAGTGCCATAAATCAACTTGGCATCTTCGGAGAGGTGGAAGGATAAAACCAAATAGCATTTTCCCCCAAATTCAGGCAAGACGACCTACGCGGTTCCGTCTCTGTATTCGGCGGTGAACAGCGTTATTCATGATTTGACAGAAAAAGACAATAGTTATGACGGACTGTAGAAAAATAGTGGCATTAATATTGGCTGCGATTTAATGGAAAAGGGATATCATTCATGACGCACTGTAGAACATAGTGACGTTAACATTAGCCATGATTTGACGGAAAAATGACATTAGTCATGATCGACTGTAGAAAAATAGTGCTAATGACAGAAAAAGGGATATTAGTAATGACAGACTATAGAAAAATAGTGACGTTAATATTGGTTGTGATTTGACAGAAAAGATACATTAGTCATGATCGACTGTAGAAAAATAGTGTTAACGACAGAAAAATGACATTATTCATGACTGTGATTTGGCTGTGATTTGACAGAATAGAACATTAGTCATGACTAGACAGAAAATGACATTAGTGATAATGGACCGTAGAAAAATAGTGTCGTTAATATTGGTCATGATTTGACAGAAAAAAGGACAATGGTCATGGTGGCAAAAAAAACATTAGTCATGATTTGACAAAAAAAAGACATTAGTCATGCTGCACTGTAGAAAAATAGTGACATTAATGTTAATGATGATCTGACAGAGAAAAGGACATTCGTCCTGATGGACTGTAGAAAAATAATGACGTTAATATTAGTCATGATTTTACAGAAAAATGGCATTAGTTGTGATGGGCAGAAAAATGGCATTAGTCATGATTTGACAGCAAAAGAGCATTAGTCATGATTGACTGTAGAAAAATAAAAACGTTACCATGTATAAATAGGACGGAAAGGATAAGTATGACAGAAAATGTCAAAAGAAAAATAAAATGAAGAAGAAAGACACGTTACCATATGTAAAAGGACGGTAAAAAATAAAGACGTTAGTAGTGATGAGAAATAATAAATAAAATAAATTAATATGATAAAACAAAAATATTTTATCAGAAATTTTAAAAAATAAAAATGAATTGAATTTGTTTTTGTCTCCACCTCTTATTAGCGTCATACCTCATCATCTCTTTCCCCTATTTAATCCAGCATTTTCATCTTCTTTCTCACTTGAAGAAAAAAGAGGAAACATTGAAAAAAAGGAAAATAGAGAAAGAGAGAGATCTCATTCTTCCCAAATTCCGGATTTTCCAACACTTTTGAAACTTAAATCCTTGGCTTGGATTCGTTTCAAAGCACCATTACTTCAGTAAGTATTTTTATCTCTTTCTTTGTTTTTTTTTCAACATATATGATTATGAATCAAGATGGTTTGCACTAAACTTTTTTTTCCATAACTAAACTTTTCTTTTTCAACATATTATTTTTCATTCTTAATTTAGTATTTTTTTAACTGATGAGAATATTTTTAAAAGTTGCCATTATTAATGCAATACTTGACTTGAATTGATGTTTTTTTAATTTGCAGGAAAGTTGGTCAACAACAAAATTGGAGTAAAAACTAAGATAGCAAAAAATCTATTATTCGAAAAATTCAGTATTTAAGATTTTTATTTATTTATGCTTATATGTAGAAGTAAATTATTTGTTCTCTAAATTTAAATTCTTATTGGTATCTGTACAGTTTTCCATTTAAGTTATTAATAAATGATGTGATATATTTGTTGTTATTAGTTAATCATTTATGTTGATCTCTATAATTGTTTCTATTGTGATATTATTTTTTGTCTTTATTTAGCTATGCTCGGGAATAAATCAAAACACATTCGCAAACCATTATCAGGAGCACAAAAATAACGTGAACGTGAACGTGAAAAAATAAGATATAAAAAAAACAGTCATCCAACACTAATTTTAAAAATGATGAATTTTCTTTCAACCGAAAACGAGAGACGTTTGATTTTGGAATCTCGCACTTCAAAAGACCATTAGAACAAATTCCTAATGTTTCTGCCAATGTTGAATGCAACACATCTTTGTTGGATAATGATACCGTTTTGTATCATTCTACGAAAGTGGGCTTTCTGAATGATCACCATATAGTTAATAAAAACATTCATCAAGATTTTTCATGCAGTCAATAAACGATAATGATGGTAAGGGCACGCTTCATTCTCGTTATATATCCCTATAAAACACGGTTTTATATAATTTTACTTGAATATTTGATATTAACTATATTTAAAGAATATATTACTCAAAAATCTTAATTTTTTTAATTTTGTTGATTTGCAAATATTTTACATGTTTTAAAAGCTATAAGATTATTTTAAATAAAATTCTCCATAAATATAATAATATAATATATGACATTTTCTTATTGCTGATTAAATTGTAATGTGTGTTCTATAATGATACATAATAAGACAGTTTTAACGATAATTATTTAACAGATTGGCGTAGTCGTTTCCATTATTTGGGACCTCCTACTGAAAAATGTTCTAGATATGATGCAATTGTATGGAAAGAAGAAAGGGTTAGAACTAATGATAAGAAAAAAATAAATTATTCACTTTGTTGTAAGAGTGGAAAAGTTTCTTTGCCTCTTCTTGAGAAGACATCTGAAATGCTAGACACTTTATTGAACTATCAAAATGTTTCTGAACAAGCTAAACAATTTCGGAAAAAAATCGTTCTTTCAACTCTATGTTTGCTTTTACATCTATTGGTGCAAAAATAGATTATCAAATTTTGAAAGGAAGGGGACCATATACATTTCGAATTCATGGACAAAACTATCATAAAACAGGTTCATTGCTACCGTCTATCGGAAGTCGACCTAAATATGCACAGTTTTATATATATGATACCGAGCATGAAATTGAAAATCGAATTGCATCTATTAGAGATAATTGTAATGCTATGGAATATGATTCAGAAACTGTGAAAAGTTTAAAGGAAATGTTGGATAAATACAACAAATATGTTAAGAAATTTCGATGCGTACGTGATTGGTATGAGAATAATAAGGATAAAGAGTTTAGTTTGCGCATTCTAGAGAATATAAACCATAAGGGTCAACAATATAATAAACCAAATTCAACAGAAATAGCTGGTTTGATGATTGATGATGAATTTTTTTCTTCATCTACTTGAGATGTTATTGTCAACGATCGAAAAAAAAGGATATCAAAGAATTAGTGAGATTCATCCAGCATACATGCCATTGCAATATCCCTTATTATTCCTATATGGAGAAGATAGTTGGCATAATTATATTAAAGGTAACAATACGAAGAGAAAAAAGAATAAAGTTTCAATGAAAGACTTCTACGCATTTAGGTTACAACAGCGTTGTCATGAAGGAACAACGTTGTTGAGTGTTGGAAAATTATTTCAGCAATATACAGTTGATACTTATGCGTCTATTGAAGGGAATCGTATTGGATGGATTCGTAATAATCAAAAAACTTTACGATGTGAGTTATATCAAGGCTTGCAGGATGCTATTGATGATGGTGATAATGATGCTCACACAATTGGTAAAAAAATTATTTTGCCTTCATCCTTTACTGGAGGTCCACGATACATGATTCAAAGCTATCAAGATGCTATGGCAATTTGTGAATGGACCGGGCCTCCGGATTTATTCATAACTTTTACATGCAATCCTAATTGGAAAGAAATACATGATTTTTTATTGATTGCTGGTGGTCAAAGTGCATCTGATAGGCCTGATATTGTTGCCAAAGTTTTTCACTCAAAACTTTTGCAGCTTCTTGATGATTTGATTAAACATAAATATTTTGGACGAGTAATTTCTGGTAGATTATTGTCATTATTTGTTAATATATATTTTGTATATTATTATATGTTTCTATTTAAAAGTTTAATTTTTCTATTTGTAGATCTATCCATGGTAGAATTTCAAAAACGAGGATTACCACATTCTCATATACTTATTACATTGGAAAGTTCAAAAAAAATAAAACTCACAAAGGATATCGATAATTTAATTAGAGCCGAACTTCCTGACATTAAAATGGAACCTTTAGTTTATGATTTGGTAGTTACCCATATGATTCATGGGCCATGTGGTATACATAATCCAAAATGTGTTTGCATGAAAAATAATAAATGCTCAAAAAAATTCCCTAAAATATTCAATGACCATACTATTATTGATGAAAAGGGATATGCAATTTACGGAAGACGCAAATCAAGATCCTACACGGCAGATGGAAAGGATATTGACAATAGTTGGGTTGTGACTTACAATGCAAATCTGCTACTAAAATATCAATCCCATATTAATGTTGAAATATGCAATCATAGACGAGCAATAAAATATTTATTTAAATATGTGAATAAAGGATCTGATTTTGCAACAGCTATCATTCATCAAAATGTGGTCGAAAGATATGACGAGATCAAATTATATTTAGATTCTAGATATATTGCAGCATCTGAAGTTTCATGGAGACTTTTTGAATTTAAAATAAATAAACGCCATCTTGCCGTTGAACGGTTGAAGTATCATCTTTTTAGTGAACAAATGGTTTTCTTTAGAGAAGATAGAAGTGTTCAAGAAATAATGGAGTCTGAGCGAACTAAGAAAACAATGTTAACTGAATGGTTTACTATGAATCTTAAATTTCCTCATGCTAGAAACTATACTTATGTTGAGTTTCTAAATCACTTTGTTTGGGACAAAATAAACTTATGTTGGAAGCAACGAAAAAGAAGGAAAGTGATAGGTAGATTACCTTATGCACATCCTGCCGCTGGTAAAAGATATTATCTCGGGATGTTATTGACAATAGTGAAAGGAAGAATTAATTTTATTGATATGAGAACAATTAATGGTGTTAAATATAAAACTTATAAGGCAGCATGTATAGCACTTGGACTTCTTGATGATGATAATGAATGGAACTTAGCACTCCAAGAAACGTCTAATTAGGCTACGGCTAATCAACTTCGTCGCATATTTTGCACGATATTACTTTTTAACGAAGTTATGAATCCTCGAGAATTATGGGATTTACATTGGGATGCCATGAGTGATGATTATGAAAGACGTTTAGAAAATTTGCATCCTGATTTAAAAATTGTACTCGGTAACGAACAATTAAGAGATTTTGCGTTTCATGATATAGATGTGATTTTGTCATATAATAATAAAAGCTTGAGAGATTTTTCATTTATACCAATACCCTCTCCTAGCAATTTAAATAAGAACAATAGATTGATATTTGAAGAGCTAAATTATGATACTTTTGAATTGTCGAAAAAATCTATTGAATTGGAATGTGGTTTAAATGATGAACAAAGAAAAATCTTTGATTCGGTTATAACTTCGTGCGAAAAAATATTGGAAGGCTATTTTTTGTGTATGGAGGTGGTGGAACTGGCAAAACATACTTATGGAATGCAATTTTAGCGAAGTTGCGTAGTAAGAAACAAATCTTTCTTGCAGCTGCATCTTCTGGCATTGTTTCTTTGTTAATACCCGGAGGATGTACAGCACATTCAAGATTCAAAATTCCTATCGATCTTCATAAGTTTTCATCTTGCGCAATATCTCGCCAATCTAATCTTTCTTCTCTCATCAATGAAGCAACACTGGTTATTTTGGATGAAGCTCCGATGATAAATCGCTTTGCATTTGAAGCCGTAGATCGAACTTTTAAAGATATTCTATCAAATATTAATCCACAACTTGAGAATAAACCATTTGGTGGAAAGACTGTTGTTCTTAGTGGTGATTTTCGACAGATTTTACCTATCGTCCGTAAAGGTAGTATAAAACAAATTGTGTCCGCTACATTATATAAATCATATCTATGGGATCAATGTGAGATGTTTATATTGACAAAAAACATGCATGTCCATACGAATACGCGGTCAGAAGAAGACAGTGAAAATTTTGCAAAATAGCTAATCGATATTGGTAATGGTGATGTTAAAGGAATTTAAATGGGCAACGATTGTGATGATAATTGGATAGAGATTCCGGATTCAATATTATCTAATCACAGACTTGGTATTAGTGGATTAATAAATGACATATATACATATTTAAATGATAATTGTCAAAATCCGCGGTATTTGGAATCAAGAGCAATACTTGCATATAGAAATGAAGAAATTGATGAAATAAATAAGAAAGTCATATCTCAAATTAGAGAAGAAAGTCGAATTTACTTGAGTGCAGACACGAAGGTTTCTGTTGCTGATGATTCTACTTGCAATGTTTTTTACATATAACGGAATTTTTTTAATTCGTTGATATGTTCTGGATTGCCTCCTTACTCGCTTGAACTTAAAGTAAATACACCAATTATGTTACTTCGTAATTTAGATCAAAATATTGGTTTATGTAATGGCGCACGTCTTATCATTAAACAGTTATGTGAAAGGGTCATAAAAGCAGAAATCATGACTGGTACAAATATTGGAAAATGTGTGGCAATACCAAGAATAATTATGTCAAGTGACAATGAAGATCTCCCTTTCGACCTTAAACGGCGTCAATTTCCTGTTCGTATTGCTTATGCTATAACTATAAACAAAAGTCAAGGACAAATCTTGGGAAAAGTTGGATTATATCTACGTACACCAGTTTTTTTTCATGAGCAATTATATGTTGCGTTTCCAAGAGCTAGATCTGCTTAATCCTTAAAAGATTTTCTAGAAAAGCAAATTGACATTCTAAGAAATTGTACACAAAATATTGTTTATAAAGAAGTTCTACAGAGAGTTCTCACAAAGGTAAAGATACATAAGAACTATATACATAACAAATGAAATCGAGTATTAATTCCAATATTGGAAAGTATCGCTCTGATTTAAAAATACTTTTACAGTAAATTTATTTTTAAATCAGAGTGTTACTTTCCAACATTGAATTAATAATCGATTTCATTTGTTATATAGATGTAGTTCTTACATTAAATTTTATGTAATATATGCATTCACTTGATCCATTCATTTTTGTCAGATTTTTTTTATATCGTGATGTTTATTGTTATTGATTTATTTTTTCTATTTTCTGTGTAGGATGAAAAAGAATAATTCAAATGATTGTGATGGGAATATACTCTTAAATGAAGACTCCGTTCTTTTTGAAAATTTTGAAAATGAGGTTAATTATCAATACAGTAGTAATGATGGTGGGGATGACAGTGATGGTGATAATCTTACCATTGGGGAAATAAGAAATAAATGTATCAATGATAAGAAATCTCGAAAAAGAGAGCGTGACGTTTCAAAAGGAGAGAAAGCATTGAATAAACGTGGAAAAAAATTAAATCGGTTCATAAGTCAAAAAAGGTATAAGTTCCTACAATATTATTTCAAATTTTATGTTTTATTATATTTGGATTTTAATGAATTACTTATATTTTGTTGTACATGTCAGTTTCAGACTTGGAGGATCGTGACAACTGTGATATTGGTAATATTCAGGCTCATTGTGCAGGTGAAAACAAAGGAAAATTTGCAAGTAAGAAAGCAAAAGGATCATGGAGACAAAGTGAAAGTGGTAAAAAAGAAATTGCTCTTGTGACTCCTTTAAAGAAGGATTATAAAAACGGTATGTGTATACCGATTATCTGTTTTATTTATTTGTAAAAAAAACTTCGTTCTAATTTTACTAACGTATTTTCTTATACTAAAAGACGAAGAAACCAGTAGCCATCATGAAAGCAAAAGAAAGAAAGAGAAGAATCTATCGACTTTAATTTTTGACGAATTTTATCCAGAAAGTAAGAAGAAAATGCAACCTACACGTTTAGAGATCACCACTTTTGAAAAATTGTAGAACGAGGTAAATTGTAGAATATCAAGGTACGTATCACGCGATTGTGGTATGGTCAATTGTATGCAAAGTCATCAAACTCGCTTACATTTGTGGCTAGAGAAGAAGAAGTGAGTTGTTGTTTACAACAACAGTTATCTTTTCAACGCAAAATTTATTATTTAAATATTAATTTTACGACTTTATGCAGGGTGTTGAACGAGAGATTTTAGTTGATGATTTATATGCTGATAAATGGAAAAACATGATATTCGTTGATAAAGTATACGTGATAAAAAATGTTGTGACTTTGATAACCAGTAAATCTATTAAAGTTTTGGAAAACAGATGGCAATTATCATTGACAAGACAATCAGAGGTTGATAAAGTTTTTGTGAAAGAAATATCAGCTGGCCGTACTTATCATTTTAAAAAGTTGTGTAAGGTATGCGATCTTGCGCGTAAGCCTGAATGTGTTTATGGTTGTTTCCCCCAATCAGAGCAAAGCTCTGTTGAAATTCAAAATTTAAATTTTGAAGCAACGCTTCAAATCTCGGGCGCAACGTGCTACGTGTCAGGCGCTGATACGTCAGCATAGCGCCCGAGGCAGCGCGCCCAATCAGAGGAAAGCTCTATTTAAAGCAAAATTAAAGGAAGCAACGCTTCAGTTGCGCAAGCACTGCGCTGCGCGACACGTGTCAGCGCAGTTGCGCTGCGCTTCGCGCTGCGCGACACGTGTCAGCGCAGATGCGCTAGCGCAGTTGCGCTGCGCTGTGCGCTAGCGCAGTTGCGCTGCGCTGTGCGCTGCTTGACACGCGTCACACGCTGGGGCATGACACGTGTCACATGCTTGGGTTGGCGCAAGCCACCAGAGAGCGCCACGTGTCAGCATCTGAACCACTTGCGCTATGCGCTTTAGGATAGAGCTTTGCTCTCTGAAATTGGCGCAACTCACCAGAGCGCACCACGTGTCAGCAGCGCAAGCGTAGCGCACTAGCGCAGCGCACTGCGTTTACATGACACGTGTCATCACCACAAGCGCTTGCGCTCTTTGATTGGCACAAAGCGCCTGAAAAATGCAATGCATTTCTTTGGTTAAAGGGCCAGGCCCAAGTCAAAAAGACCTAACAGGCCAAAATAAATTGCAAAGCAATAAAAGGGGGCAGAGCCCAAATAAAATTGATGCTCTGCATCATTTATAAAGGCCAGAGCCCAAGTAAAATTGATAAATGGGCAGGGCCCAAAACAAATTGATACTCTGTAGAGCCCAAACAAAAATACAAAGTAATGCAATGCATTATTTAAATGTGGGCAAAGCCCTAGCACAGGTCTAATAGACCAAAAATAAATAAAAGTGTTGAACTTTTTTTTTTAACTGGACTTAGCCCAATCATAGCCGTAAGTCCTCAAATTAAATTGACTGAGCAAGACTGCTCTCCTAAATCAATTTACCTCCAGTTCGAGGGTACATCTCTGAACTCCTCTGACGCCTATCGTTGTAATCCTTCAACGACGTCAGAGAGGTGACGGGTCCCGACGACCACACATCGATACGGACTGCGGGGTCCTTAAACTCGTGGACCGAAACGTCTTTAAACTAATGCTGGACCGAAACGTCCTTAAACTAATGATGGACCACCACGTCCCTAAACTGGCGATGGACCACTACGTCCCTAAACTGGAACATGGACCACCACGTCCCTAAACTGGAGCAATAGAGCCCCCAAATGCTCTTTTGCCGGATCTAAACGATCCCGTTTAAGTTGATCTTAGCCCCAAACACGGCTAACGTATCCTTAAACATTCAAATGGACTATAAAACTCCAAATCGACTTTGGTTCAAGGGTACATCTCTGAACTCTTCTGACACCTATCGTTGTAATCCTTCAATGAAGTCAGAGAGGTGATGAGTCTCGACGGCCATATATTCAATGGATCACCACGTTAAGTTGATCTTAGTCTTAAACAGGACTAACGTATCCTTAACGAACGTTTAAGTTGATCTTAGCCTAAATACGGGTAACGTATCCTTAAACTAAAAACACCAAACCCAAATCTAAGTAAATACGGATTTGGACTAATCCACGTCCTACGGGCGACGGCATTACTCAGTCTCCGTATACAATCCACGGGCAACCACAAACAAAACAAACACCTACGACACGAAATGAAATTCTGGAGAAGGAGAAAGTTGTTACCGTGATGCGGTAGCGTAATTAACTACCGGGGCTTGCGCCTGCAGGGAAGAGCGTCCCCACAATCAAAAACCCCTCAAGCGAGGGGGAATCTGACGAAGTCTGCTACATCGGCCGCTTCCGTCTAAACCTCCGATAAACAGTGCCATAAATTAACTTGGCATCTTCGGAGAGGTAGACGGATAAAACCATATAGCATCTGCCCCGAATCTCAGGCAAGACGTCCTCATGTCGTCTCCGCCGCCATTCGGAGGGGAACAGATTCTGGCACGCCCGGTGGGACCTTTTCCTCTTTCCACTCCACACTTCGTGTGTCGTGTTTTTCCCGCGATCAAATAATCATGGTGTGTATGTTTTTGGTTGCCCTTAGGGGAGTGGGTATTGAAGCCGGCATTTCATCTCTATGAAGAATGGCATTTGCTTCCACCCTAGTAACTCAGGCTTTGTTATACCCGGCGGAGTCAAGTATGGGTCACTTGCAGCCTCAAATCTCTGCAATCCGACTTTTCAAGAAATTAACGGGCTTCTTTTTGGGTCGATGCTCCCACCTCCCACCCTCGGTGCCTCAACGCCGATGGAGGAAGCCCAGAGGATGTCTGTCGCCCACAGGCAGGCTCCCCAAGCAGCAGCCTTGCCGACGGAATCGGTCCTCAAACAACTGGCACATGCCAAAGACCAAGTTCGACGCAGGGGACAGGATATTCAAGCTATTCAAGAAATCAATGGCTTCAAATTGCACTAACTGCAACAGCAACTCTCGCTCCGTCCCATCTGGAGGAGTAACCTACGGGCCCCAAGCGGCCTCCCTTTTCACTACGCAAGTGGAGCAGGTAACTCAAGCCACCACTGGGCTCTTCTTCGGGACCATGCTCCCGCCAACGAGCTTCAGCGCTCCTGTACCATCGCAAGAAGCTCCCAAGAAGTCGTTTTTCAGCGCTCCTGTGCTTATTTACGCCTTACTTTGCATTATACTGTATATAAGTACACACAAAAAATGTGATAATAAAAGAGTAGAAAGTGAAAAATTATATTTAAAAGATAGGAATAGTTTAAGAAAAACAAGAAAGTTAGATGTTTTCTTAAGTGAAACTAGTAATAAGTGGTTATAAGCTGTTGTCCCAAAGGTTAGTAAGATGAAGGAAATTACTAATCTGAGAATAAAAATAAGCCTGAAAAATAGTTCCTATTCTGGAAACCAAACATTTGAACGTTGAAACCCTACTATACGCATGTACACACATCTTGAAACTCGGGATAGTAGAGGATACCTTGAAATGCTCTTGTCTAGAAGCCAAAGTATGAAGAAAATAAAAGTGGAGAATAAAAGATAAAATGGTGAAAAGAAAAATGAACACTGGTTTTGTTATCACCGAGGCAGCAATAAAAAAAATATAGCGAGGGTGCTTTATCACCTAGTGCCTTAGACCAACTGGTTTGGGAGCCACTGCTAAGCCTTAGGTGTTGCAAGACGAGGAAAAACACCTAATTAGCAAGCACATGAGTAATCGATCGGTTAGTACCTCAAGAAGTATTAACGGTCGCATGAAGAATGTGTGAGCAAATTCCATCTAAATATCTATTAAAAAGTATTGAGGTAAATGGACAAGAGTATGATTGCTTGAATTGAATTCTCTGAGTGTAGGGATGTCCAGTTCACACACGTAGGGGTATATGATCAATGTTTGGAAGAAAGGTAGGAATGAAAACTAAAGGCAATGTTTTATTGAGGGATGATGTGATTTCTAACATCTTTTCATGACTATTAAGATAGAGCTCATAGCAACTGAAAAGCTGGTAGAGTTGAAAACTCTTATTTTCAAGTTCTTTCTTTTATAGTTCTTATCTTTATATAACTTTCACCATCTCTCTTTTATTATACGATTTTGTGGGTGTAATCCGCTGAAAACCCTCAGGAGACAACATCCCTCCTACTAGGGATATACCACTGGCGTCGAGTAAGGAAGACCGGGGGCAACTCTCCTTCTGGACTGACTCCGCCGACTCCAACGGCGGAAATTGATGCTGCTGTTCCAACTGGAAACAGCTTTGAACCACTTAGGAAGGTCCACAAGAACTCTCCGACCGCTGTGCTGAAAAGATCTCCTCCACCTATGGAGAGCGCTACAAAGGTGAAGCCGAAAAAGCCCCCTCAACGGCTGTCCTCTAAAATCTACAAGGTCTGGCATCAAGTCCAAGACTCGGTAATTGATCAAGATTATCCCCGCCGACAGAAAAAGGTGAAAGATCAGCGGGAAAAGGACCGTCCTATCAATCCACAAAAGGCGATAGCTACTTGGGTGCCCACAGCAAGTGACCCACGGCCGACGTTCGTCAGTGAGCTGCTATCTGAAGAAAGGGTGGCTGCGTTAAAAGACGTCCTTGTACAGCACAAAGATTGCTTCGCATGGAACTTTTCCAAGATGCCAGGACTAGATCCAGAAATTGCTGTGCACAAATTGACGATATCCCCGGACGTCAAGCCAGTCAAACAGGCGCCGAGGAGAATGCGGCTCGAGCTTGAGATGAGCATCAACGCCGAGGTCAAGAAGTTAATCGACTCTGGCTTTATCCAGGAGGTTCAATATCCTGAATGGATCACTAACATCGCCCCGGTGATGAAGAAAAATGGGACGGTGCACATATGCGTGGACTTTCAGGATCTCAATAAAGCCTGCCCGAAGGATGATTTCCCGGTACCAGTCACCGAACTAATGATAGACAATACGTCCACTCATGAGGTTTTCTCCTTCATGGACGGCTCATCAGGGTATAATCAGATAAAGATGCATCCCGAAGACCAGAAGCACACCGCCTTCAGGACCCCTTTGGGAAATTCTGTTATAAAGTGATGCCCTTCGGTTTAAAAAACGTCGGTGCCACCTATCAGAGGGCCATGACGAAGATCTTCGATGACCTTATACATGAAATCGTCGAGTGCTATATCGACGACCTCGTGGTCAAGAGCAGATCATATGAGGAGCATCTCAAGCATCTAAAGACCGTATTTCGACGTCTTCGACAATACAACTTGAAGATGAACCCTCTCAAGTGTGCATTCGGAGTTTCTTCGGGCAAATTCCTGGGATTCATCATCCGACAGCAAGGCATCGAGATAGATCCGTCAAAGAAGGCGATCATGGAAATGCCTCCTCCGAGAACTCTCAAACAATTGCGGTTTCTCCAAGGAAAGCCCGCATATATTCAGCGATTTATAGCCAACCTCTCTGGCAAGTGCCGCCCTTACAGTCACCTGATAAAGAAGGGGACTCCATTCGTCTGGGATCAAAAATGCCAGGGCGCGTTGGATGAGATTAAACAGTACCTGCAGAACCCACCAGTGTTGGCTGCTCCGATTAAGGGAAAGCCTCTCATTCTTTACACGACCGCCCTCAAAGGTTCTTTAGGCGCATTGTGGGCGCAAGAGAATGACCAGGGGAAAGAAAGAGCACTCTACTACTTAAGTCGAGTTCTACTGGGGGCAGAAAGCAACTATTCACCTATTGAAAGACAGCGCCTGGCGTTGATCTTCGCGATAACAAAGCTCAGGCACTATGCGTTGGCGCATGAGGTCCGTCTCATTTCGAAGGTGGACGGACCCTCTTAAATACTTAATGTCAAAACCCATATTGACGGGACGACTCGCTAAATGGGGTCTGCTCTTGATGGAGTTCCCGATAACCGATCAACCTCTCAAGGCAGTGAAAGGCCAGGCCATCGCTGACTTCCTCGCTGAGCATCCGATATCCGCCGATTCTCCTTTGAATTGCGATCTTCCAGACGAACATGCATTTGATGCGATAGACGGTGGTGATACCCGATAGGAGCTTTATTTCGACGGAGCATCCTCCATGAAGAAGCGCAAGCAAAATACCCCTGTAATCAAATCAAGGGTAGGACTCATCTTTGTAACTCCACAGGGAGGGATAATGCGTTTTGCTTTCTCCCTAACAGAGCCGAGGACAAACAATGAAGCCGAATATGAAGCTTTGATAGCAGGCCTCGAGATCGCCATCGACATGGGAATTGAAAACCTCCTCATATATGGAGACTCCCAACTAGTCGTTAGTCAAGTAAACGGCGACTACCAAACGTGCAAGCCAGAGTTGGTGAAGTACGGCGAAAAGGTGCAACAACTGTTGACCCAAATCCCTTCCTATGTTTTGGAAAACATACCGCGCGCGGAAAACAGCAAAGCAGACGCGTTGGCCAAGCTCGCTAAGGAACTGGCTGATAAGAACCTCGATGACGTAAGAATCGTGGTACAAAGCCGTCGGGTGCTTTCCCCAGCAGAAATATCTCCGGAATCATCCGAAGAAAAAGGAGCGAGTGAGCAGACGACCCTGCAAATAAAAGATCGGGAAAATACCGAGGATTGGAGAGAAGTCTTTATAGACTACTTCAAATACCGTCGAACGCCCGAAGATGCGTCCTTAAGACATCAGCTTATGAAACGAGCGCTGTCTTTCACCTTCGCCAATGATACCCTATACAAGAGGCCATTTGATTCTCTGTGGTTGAGATGTCTGGGACCTGACGAAGCGAAAAGAGTCGTCCAGGAAGTTCATGATGGAATATGTGGTTCTCACCAAGCAGGTCCAAAGATGAAGTTGAAGATCAAACAGATGGGCTACTACTGGCCCACGATGATTCAGGACTGCCTCGAATATGCGAAGCAATGCCACTCATGCCAAATCCATGGGGACTTCATCCACCAGCATCCAAATCCGCTACACCCGACAGTGGCAAGCTGGCCGTTCGAAATGTGGGGAACTGACATAGTTGGCCCCATTGAACCAGTATCGTCCAGGGGACATCGTTTCATCCTGGCGACGACCGACTACTTCTCCAAATAGGTAGAAGCAGTACCGCTGAGAGAAGTGAAGACGGAGAATATCCTCCATTTCTTCAGGACGCACGTTATATATCGGTTTGGAACTCCGCGACGGATCATCTCCGATAACGGGCCCGCTTACAGAAGTCACAAGATCAGTCGCTTCGCGCAACAACACAATATAGACTGGAGATATTCCTCAGTTTATAATCCGCGAGCTAATGGTCTAGCCGAGGCCTTCAACAAGACCCTAACGAAGATCATGAAAAAGACGGTGTCCCGAAATAAGAAATACTGGCATGAAAGACTGCAAGAGGCTCTTTGGGCATATCGAACTACGTTCAAGACAGCCACAAACACAACGCCCTACGTGTTGGTATTCAGTACAGAAGCAGTACTCCCCCTCGAAATAGAGTTGCCCTCTCTACGAGTGGCAGTCCACTACGAGCTGACGAACGAAGAAAATGCTAACCTTCGGCTTGAGGAGCTTGATGCCTTTGAAGAAACCAGGCTCATAGCGCAACAAAATTTGGAAGCCTATAAAGCAAAGTTGACGCGCTCATATGAAAGATTGACCCGGCCGAGGACATTCCGCCAAGGCGAACTCGTGCTAGTGGTCAAAAGGCCTATGATTCCCAATCGCGCCAAGCGGGGAAAATTCGAGCCAAACTATGAAGGCCCGTACATCATAGACAAGGTCTACCAAGGTGGAGCCTATCTACTCATGGATATGCACGGTGAAAGGCCTTACAGGCCAATAAATGGTCGATTCCTAAAGAAATACTACGCTTAGCGAGTTACTGCCTAGGTCAATGATAGATGACGACGACTATGTCCATTCGCTATCTTCCTAAGCTCAAACTCTATAAGCAGTAGCCAGCCTTCTTCATGACGGACCGAAACGTCCTTAAACTAATGACAAACCGAAACGTCTTTAAACTACTACCGCAGCATCCTTAGGCTGACGAGATGAATAAAAAAAAGAGAGAGAATAGAAAAAGAAAATAAAAAAAAATGAATGATAAAAAAAACGGTATGTCCATAAGCAAAAAGGGCACAGATGAAAACCCGAAAGGGCTCCGTGAGTAAAAACAGCAGGGCTACCGGCGAGTGTTCGTGAAAACCCGAAAAGGCGCGACCTCGTAAAAGAAATGGTAAATAAAAATAAAAAGAATAAAAAAAGGGGGTATGTCCATAAGCAAAAAGGGCACGGATGAAAACCCGAGAGGGCTCCGTGAGTAAAAACAGCAGGACTACCGGCGAGTGTTTGTGAAAACCTGAAAGGGCGCAACCTCGTTAAAGGACACTTACAAGATCCTCTCGACCTTGTAAGGAGAAACCACTTGCGTGAGATCCTTATGACTCACAAAGGAGCAACACACTTAGGGATCCCCACGATTCCTAAGGACAAAATACACTTACAAGATCCTCACGACTCGTAAGGAGAACTCTCTTATGGGACCCTCACGGCTCATAAGATTTGAAAGTCTTAAGTCACAGAGACCTAAACCTGTGCTTAAGCAACCCCCACAACCTTCAAATTTTATGCCCTACAAGTAGTTCAATACTGGCCCTTGTATACAATCCACGGGCGCGAATAAACATTTCCCTAACCAAGTCCCATCCGAGACTGGGGATATGCTCGCATAGTGAACGACCCTTGTAAATCCTCTCGATTTACAAGGAGAAAACCCTCTTGTAGGATCCTTACGACTTACAAGAGGAACAAACACTTAGGAATCCTCACGATTCCTAAGGAGAAAATACACCTACAAGATCCTCACGACTTATAGGGAGAAATACCTTTGTGAGACCCTTACGGCTCATGAAGTCAAAAGCCTTAGTCGACAGGAACTTAACCCTGTTCGCTAAGCCACCCTTGTTCGACGTCGACAGAGGCAGATGATGATTCGCTCCTGGCAATATCCCAGTTGTAGCGGTGCTGATGCCGAAATCGGTGTCTAATTTCAGGTTTACGGCGAAAAACCAGTAGGCCGCACATGCATATGAAATAGCCGAAATGATGGGGCGACTTGCAATAAAAAGCAACAAGTAAAAACGTATGCACACGAAATAGCCGAAATGATTGGGCAACTCGCGATAAAAAGCAGCGAGTAAAAATGAAATAAACAGCCGAAATGATTGGGCACCGCGAAAAATAGCCGAAATGATTGGGCAATCGCGACCTTCGCGATATAAAAGATGAAATGATAGAGCATCGCGGAAATAAAACAAAAAAAATGATGATAAAACTTTTGCCCTACAGTTAAGATCACATCGATCCCTGTATACAATCCAAGGGCGCAAACAAAGAGGGAACCATACTTTCCCAACAGGCTCCGCCAGAAAATGAAGCCAAACCTCGACGGTTCATCTCAACTCCGAAGAAACCAATGTCTTCGGCGAAATACCTCAACTCAGGGAAACCAGCGTCCTTGACGAGAGCCTCCTGACTCGCATCGACTCGCAGAGAAACCAATGTCTCCGTGGGAAATTCTCGATTCGTTTCAACACCAGGGAAACAAATAATCCTTGGCAAATACCTCAACTCAGGGAAACAAACATCCTTGACGAGAACCTCCTGACTCGCATCGACTCGCAGAGAAACCAATGCCTCCGTGGAAAATTCTCGATTCGTTTCAACACCAGGGAAACAAATAATCCTTGGCAAATACCTCAACTTAGGGAAACAAACATCCTTGACGAGAGCCTCCTGATTCGCGTCGACTCGCAGAGAAACCAGTGTCTCCGCGGGAAATTCTCGATCCGTCTCAATACCAGGGAAACAAATAATCCTTGGCAAATACCTCAATTTAGGGAAACCAGCGTCCTTGATGAGAGCCTCCTGATTCACGTCGACTCGCAGAGCAACCAGTGTCTCCGTGGGAAATTCTCGATTCGTTTCAACACCAGGGAAACAAATAATCCTTGGAAAATACCTCAATTCAGGGAAACCAGTGTCCTTGATGAGAACCTCCTGATTCGCGTCAACTCGCAGAGCAACCAGTGTCTCCGTGGGAAATTCTCGATTCGTTTCAACACCAGGGAAACAAATAATCATTGGCAAATACCTCAATTCAGGGAAACCAGTGTCCTTGATGAGAGCCTCCTGATTCGCGTCGACTCGCAGAGCAACCAGTGTCTCCGTGGGAAATTCTCGATTCATTTCAACACTAGGGAAACAAATAATCCTTGGCAAATACCTCAATTCAGGGAAACCAATGTCCTTGATGAGAGCCTCCTGATTCGCGTCGACTCGCAGAGAAACCAGTGTCTCCATGGGAAATTCTCGTTTCGTTTCAACACCAGGGAAACAAATATCCTTGGCAAATACCTCAATTCAGGGAAACTAGCATCCTTGATGAGAGCCTCCTGATTCGCGTCGACTCGCGGAGCAACCAGTGTCGTCGTGGGAAATTCTCGATTCGTTTCAACACCAGGAAAACAAATAATCCTTGGCAAATACCTCAACTCAGGGAAACCAGCGTCCTTGACGAGAGCCTCCTGATTCGCGTCGGCTCGCAGAGAAACCAGTGTCTCCGCGGGAAATTCCCGATTCGTCTCAACTTGCAAGATGAAGCCTCAGGCAGCGGGGATTAAAAACTTGTTTCCTGAACAATGGGACCCTGCAAGTCGGTCTAAAATGGTCTCTTGCATACTATTTACGGGTCTCACTCTCCAAAGTCGATTTCGATAAGGAGGGAAACAACCGCTTACGGGTCCTCTCGACTCGTAAGAGGGAAAATTCTCTTATAGGTACGACTTATAAGAGAAAACGCGCTTAGGAATCCTCACGATTCCTAAGGAGAAAATCCATATACGAGATCCTCTCGATCCGTAGGGAAAAAAGTCTCTATGAGATCCTCACGGCTCATAGAGTTGAAAAGTCTTAGGCGGCAGATATGAACCTGCGGCCTAAGCCATCGCTCTTTCTTGAGGAAATCTAGATGATTACTCTATTATCGGTCAAATGTGTTTATCAAGACAGCATGCTGATAATAAGAGAAAGGAAAAAGCAAAGAAAATACAAGATATTGCAAAGAAAAATGTGTATCTTTATTGGATGTAATCAAGTACAAGGTGAAGCGTACAAAAGAATAAAGAATGGATACATATTATTTAAAAAGAAAAAATTTTACAAGTATCTTGGTACAAAGGTAGCTATTGGGAAGGAAGCGTCTTGCATAGCCCTATTAATTGTTCATGCACTTCCTTCCACGCCTTTTCCTGATCTGCCACCACCGCCATCTCTGCTTCCACCTGAGCCCTTTGCTGCAAGAGAGATGTGAGCTGCTCCCTGACGGCCTGCTGAGTGGCTTCACGGTCTTGGGCATTACGCTCGGCAGCGTCAAGTGCCCGCTTCAGTTTCAGCCCATTTGAGATGCGCTCCAGAAGGCCCTCGAAGACAGCCTTTACCTCAGCGGCGTTCGCCTCAACTTCAGCACGTAGGCGAGCAGTTTCGCTTGAAGACTCCTGGCACTCCTTCAGCCTTAAGGCTGCTTCTTGTTCCAAATGGCGGAAATAAGAAGTGCTTTGCTCGAGCCATGCTCCCCATTGAGTACTCACGGCCAAAACCTCGGGGGCAAGACGCATCGACTCCAGCTGATGAAGGCGAGCCTCAATCTCCCTGCAGTGATTAACCCAAGATGCGACGATGCCTTCGTCGTGGAAATTAGTAAATATCACCAGCATCGGGTTAACCGTCGTAGCGAAATCTGCAACAGACGTAGGAGTCTCGACGTCGAGTTCCTCGATGTAGTCGCTCAACATGCGCAGACTATTCGCAGCACCTTTCGAAGATGGACGTCTCAAATAAGGACCTGCCAGCATTGTGATGCGAGGCTCGAAGGGCGCCGAGACCGGAACGACAGCTGAAAAGAAACAAGATGTGATCAGATAACAGTTCAGGAAATAAAAAAGGGGGGAGTTATCAATGTGAAAGTCGCTGAACCAGCTGAGGCAGGTGGCAGGGCCGGAAGGGCCGGTGGCGCAGCCGATCTTTCATCCCCTCCTTCAATTTGTAGCACTGCAGTCGGGACGAGGAAAAAAGTTAGAAATAATTCCATCACTGAAAAAGAAAGATATCAATTGGAAACCATACTCACCAGCGCCACCAGAAGGAGAAGCGAATTCAGATGGGAAGGAGAAGTGTGGGAGCAACACCTGATAAAGATGGTCAAAAAGTACTCCTGAAAAGACATAACAACACGACTTCAGTACATAAACTACACATCTGAAAGATAAGACTAATAAGTTGCGAACCCGTACCTTCTAACATCTTCGATGGTACGAAAGAAGGCTGAGAGGTGACCACCGCCAAGGCAGTAGTTGACGGCGCTCCCTCAAGCAATGGAGCGTCGGCACTGCCTGCACCTGCGTTAAAAGATAAGGGTAAACTTGTCAGGAAAGATTGCAAGATAAAAAAGGGAGAACCAGTAATTCGAAATTTACCTGATGAGCCTCCAGCCGAGACAGAGGCGTCTCCCTCCTCCAGCGACATGAGTCCACCACCCGTGGCCTCATCCCCAGACTCCACGGGGGCCTTCATCGTACTCGCACGGCCAGGAGACGGCGGAAGACCGTAGACGGGGAGGGCAATGATCGGAGCATTGCCGTACTCTTGAGAAAGAGCGGCTGACTCTTTCCCAAGAGTCGTGCCCATCTCACCCGCTACTTCTTCGGGCTCAGCGGTCTCCATCGGTTCATCCGCCGTCACCATGAGATCGCTAGTCTCAAGCGCCTCATCCGCCGTTGCCCCGGGCTCAGTTATAGCGGTCGTCTCATTTGCCGCCGTCTCAGGTTCGGCATCGACGACCTTCTCAGGTACAGCTCCCTCTGCCCCCAGCTCAGGTGCGGCAACCTCAGCGACGTCGTCCGCCATCGGCTCGGGCTCGACCAATGCCTCTCCCTCTGGCTCCTCAGGTTCGACAGTCTCCCCCTCGGTTGGGCTTGGCCCTGCAAGGAAGAACATATGAGAACCGACAGCTTTATAATACTTACAATAAAAACTCTGAAAGAAGTATACCTGAGGTGGACTTGTCGTTAGCCTCCCTACTGGCACGAATCTCCTGTCTATGAGCTGTAGACAGGGCAACCGGGGGATCTTCTGACGGAGTATCGGCACGAGGAACGGTGCTTGGGCCCGCTCCAATGGCCAAGGCAGCTCTGCGTGCCTTTGCTTCGCGCCTCGACCGCTTCCTTTCCTCCCGGGCTGTCGCGATGGACCTCTTCGACGTTTCTTTCATTAAGGCGTCGTCGTCCTCGTTCAGAGATGCCTCCAAGCCTTTAAGGCATTACTCATCGGCTCTTCAAGACAGACCTCCCGCGGTAGCCCTGAGGAAGCAGGAACATCGGCAGCTGGCGGAATATCCGCGTCACTCGGCGGGAACGGCATTGAGGTTCCTGCGATAAAAAGGGAGAGGTTAGATCGACCATAACGCAAGGAAAATGAAAACTTGATGAATTGAAGCTTACTAAGGCTTAAGGACGCTCTAAGGCGTTCTTCCTCTTGGAAGGTCTTAAGGGAAGCGGCAATGGCTTGTTCAGTGGTGATGCCTGTTGGAAGAAAAGAAGGAAAAATGTTAGTCAAAGGCAATAATAAAGATATGATGTAATAGAAAATGCGACTAGTGATTACCTGATGCCGCAAGCTTAGCCAGCCATGTGTCACGCCTCGCTAACCGCTCCGAAGCTTCGAGGGCCTCCAAATCCGTGTCATCCGGCATGACTAATCCCTCGTTAGTCCTATATTCACTCAGGCCCTCGGCATAGGGAGCGTGGGGTTCCTGACCAAACACGACATCAGCGGCGAAGAGCGACTTCTTTTTCTTCTTTTGCTCACCAATCCTAGGTGCCCCCGGGATCGACTTACGCTTGGCAGCCACCTTGGGGCAGCGGGTCCTAATGTCCGCACCCACGCCAGACTCCGGTGAGACTACAACCACTGTCTCCACTGGAGCACAGGGCGCTGGTGGTGCGCCCGCAATATCAGGGAGCGGCAATTCGCGTGGGGGACTCTGCGCACGCGGTGGCCCGGCTCTAGCATCTTTCAAAGGGGAACTACCGAGGTCCTTGGCACCAAAGGAGCATTGCGATCGCTACCTGGAGGCGTACCCTTACAGTCGACCAACAATCGCCTTTCCTCCTTTATAACGGCTCCTGTCGCATGATTGTACCATTCTTTATATACATTGAGGAGTCGTGGAGCGTAAGCCGGCGCACTGACAAAAAAGTGAGAACCCGTATTCAGGCGCATGAAATGATGCAGCGCGTTCTCCATCCCTTCTTCAGTGGCAGCAGGTTCCAGTAGGAAAGCTTCCAAGGGTACCCCTTGATCGTAGCTCAGTGGTTGGGCGAAACGATGCGGGTTATATCTCATGAAAATCGCCGCACCGTTCTGCCTGAAGACTAGGAAGCCCGGTCTAATAGAGTATAAGTGGAGGGTCTCTCGGGCCGTCAAAACTGAGGCTCCATCCTTAAAGGAGTCTTGTAATGGTCGCACCGCAAAGGTGGACGCCTTTCCAATAGTCAAGACCTTGTCAATGAAGGACATCCCGGCTCCAACGGTGTGAGGGCGAAGGAGTAAACCCCTGGCGTTTCATGGTGATGGGGTCATAATATATGCTCCGATCAGCTGTATAATGCGAGGGAAACAACACTTGTCGAAGAACGAGGGCCTTTTGTGCATGCCGAAGACACCCGCTGTGTGTAGCTCAAGCCATGATACGAAGTAGTGCATCGGAAAGACCACATGCAATACCCCAGGCTCATCCGCTGCTCGACTGAGGCTATAATATAAGTGTGCCAAGCCGGCGATCCCAACGGCCACTTTTACCCCGATGGTCATCCGGTGGGCTGGGTAAAAGACAGAAAGCCGCATATGGCGAGAGTTCATTGGAATCGCAAACCAACTCAGCCACAACCCAAGAAATCCTAAGAAAAAGGCCTCCTCGTCCATACCAGGGGCTGCAATTTCTGCAAAAGACATGGTCGGGAAGTCCGGAAGGAAAAAAAACCCTTTTGGTCTATTTCCTTCGCTGGCAGGTTATCCAAATCTAGACCGAAAGGGTCATCCAGGGTAGCAAACTTGGCAGCTTCTGATGAGAGGACACTTGGGCGAAGGAACCGAGCGATGAAATCCTCAAAGCTAACTTCGCGACTCCCATGTTCGACGAAAAGGGCCTCATAGATGTTCAACACTTTAATTAAGCTTGGGAATTGGTGTTGAACAGTATTCTCCGGCGTGAGCCCCCTTACCACCGGCTTAGCACCGAAGACATACTCGTATGTCGGGAGCAACTCCTCATAGTGTTCCCCTATAACCGGTAAACTGAATACCTCCGTGAACTCCTCCAGAGAGATTGACACTTCCCGATCCATGGCGAGGAAAGTGTGGGTAGGAATGTTCCACTGCTCCAAGAAAGCCTTGAACCACCAGGTGGGGAGCGTGGGATACTGGAAGAGAGAGACGTAAACCGCAGTGTACAATCCTAACCTTATCAACTGCGACTTCTTCGTCGACAGGATATACCGGGCCCACGGCAGATAGCCGATCGGGTGGCGGGGGATCAGACCGATGTTATATGACTGCCCCTAAGGTCGCGCCTCACCTTGACAAATGCGGCGTCCCAGGATATCCAAAACCATAGGACGCTGGACCGGGATTGCATCTATGGCCGGATGAAGAAAGCCCTTCGAGGTCCAATCAACCATCTCCACGGCGTACTGCACCGGGGGTGGGCTGGCGTAATGAATCGCCGTAATGGGTTCTGACGGTACTGCGCACGTGAAGCTCCGTCGACCCATAATGATTTGATTATACCACGACCCCCAAAGGTGGAGACTCTTATATTCCGGGTCGTGGTCCTTAATCATGGCTAGAACTTCGCGGTCCAAGGGCGCTTCAGGAAACCCTTCCTCCGAGCGGGCGAACGGGAATGAGGTATCGAGAGACATGGTCACTGCAACGGAACAAAAATAGCCGTTAGTGCTGCAATTCCAACGCTTGGCATTTAAAGATTTTTAATTAACTGAATTTAAAAATTAATTAAAATTAATCACACCACACTACAGTGCAGTGGATAGGGGACCAAATGGGGACCCACAAAATCTGGATGAAAGTGCCTCACTTAATAAGACAGCCCCATCATTGGGTGAGACTGTCATTTAAAGAAAAGATCCCCAAGAAAATATTCCCATTAACAATAAAAAAATCCCTACAGACGAGGAGAAAATCTCCTCTTTCAGAGCAAAGCTCTGTCACAGAGTGACACTTGTCAAACTCTGGTCTCAGGGGAGTAAGACTCCTTAAAAGAGCTTAGCTCTGTGATGATGATAAGAAAATTTATCAAAATTTTTTTTAAAGACTCTTAGGAGTTCTTCACTTTTAGATCAAAAAAAAATCTATTTTTGGATTCATGAGCAAAGCTCTGCTTATGGGTTAAAACCCATGAACAAGATCTCTGTAGATCCATGGATTCATGAGAGCAAAGCTCTGTTAGTGAAACCCCAAAGTGGATTTCTTTAGATCAGAAGAGAGCAAAGCTCTGTTGGTTAATTAAAATTAATTTGTCTAAGATTAATTTTACCTAAAATTTTCCTAGCCTTGGGAAATGAGAGCAAAGCTCTGAAGTTCTTAAGTGAGAGCAAAGCTCTGGGAAATCAAAATCTAGAAAAATGATGAAGTTTTCTAAAGGGCCAGAGGTCCTATTTAGAAGGCGCGTGCGCCCCTTCAGCTCACCCGTTGATCCAACGGTCAAGAGCTTGCCACCGCTGCACTCACGTGCGCGCCACGTGAGCGCAACGGTGGGGGGCATTTGTTTCCCCCAATCAGAGCAAAACTCTGTTGAAATTCAAAATTCAAATTTTGAAGCAACACTTCAAATCCCGGGCGCAACGCGCCACGTGTCAGGCGCTGATACGTCGGCACAGCGCCCGAGGCAGCACGCCCAATCAGAGCAAAACTCTATTTAAAGAAAAATTAAAGGAAGCAATGCTTCAGTTGCGTAAGAACTGCGCTGCGCGACACGTGTCAGCGCAGATGCGCTAGCGCAGTTGCGCTGCGCTTTGTGCTGCGCAACACGTGTCAGCGCAGATGCACAGTGCTGCGCGACACTTGTCAGCGCAGATGCGCTAGCGCAGTTGCGCTGCGCTTCGCGCTGCGCGACACGTGTCAGCGCAGATGCGCTAGCGCAGTTGCGCTGCGCTGTGGGCTGCTTGACACGTGTAACACGCTGGGGCATTTACGCCAAACAGAATTAAGATTTTAAAGAAATCTTTCTGTTCTTGTTAAAACAAGAAGATTGCCTTCTGTAAAACAGAAGCCCTTGGATCAAAGATCCAATGGTAGGGAAAATTCCCCAAATCACTCAGAGAAAGATCTCTTTAACAAATTTATGGGCACTATATAAAGACCCCTAGACCTCAAATCAAAGGCATCAACATTTGGTAAGAAATCAAAATTTTCAAACAGAGAGAACTCTGAAGAAATTCCAAGAAAAAAAAGGTAAAAGACCTTTTAGATAGAAGAATTTCTTCTAATAGATCATTGATCTAAGAACAAGATCAATGATCTTCACTAAAAAACAAAATATATATATATATAATAATAATAGTGCTTTGCACTTATGAACCATTGGTTCTCTATGATCAAGAAAAATAAGAAACTTTTGTTTTCTTTGATCTAAATTGGATCAAGAAATCAAAAAGTGCTTTGCACTTCTTTTATGAACCTTTGGTTCTAGTATCTAAAAGATTCTCAAGTTAATAGTGCCTTGCACTTGTAAATCTGCCATGTTGCGCTCTTGGGTTGGCGCAAGCCACCAGAGAGCGCCACGTGTCAGCATCTGAACCACTTGCGCTATGCGCTTTAAGATAGAGCTTTGCTCTCTGAAATTGGCGCAACTCACCAGAGCGCACCACGTGTCAGCAGCGCAAGCGTAGCGCACTAGCGCAGCGCACTAGCGCAGCGCACTGCGTTTACATGACACGTGTCATCACCACAAGCGCTTGCGCTCTTTGATTGGCACAAAGCGCCTGAAAAATGCAATGCATTTCTTTGGTTAAAGGGCCAGGCCCAAGTCAAAAAGACCTAACAGGCCAAAATAAATTGCAAAGCAATAAAAGGGGGCAGAGCCCAAATAAAATTGATGCTCTGCATCATTTATAAAGGCCAGAGCCCAAGTAAAATTGATAAATGGGCAGAGCCCAAAACAAATTGATACTCTGTAGAGCCCAAACAAAAATACAAAGTAATGCAATGCATTATTTAAATATGGGCAAAGCCCTAGCACAGGTCTAATAGACCAAAATTAAATAAAAGTGTTGAACTTTTTTTTTTAACTGGACTTAGCCCAATCATGGCCGTAAGTCCTCAAATTAAATTGACTGAGCAAGACTGCTCTCCTAAATCAATTTACCTCCGGTTCGAGGGTACATCTCTGAACTCCTCTGACGCCTATCGTTGTAATCCTTCAACGACGTCAGAGAGGTGACGGGTCCCGACGACCACACATCGATACGGACTGCGGGGTCCTTAAACTCGTGGACCGAAACGTCTTTAAACTAATGCTGGACCGAAACGTCCTTAAACTAATGATGGACCACCACGTCCCTAAACTGGTGATGGACCACTACGTCCCTAAACTGGAACATGGACCACCACGTCCCTAAACTGGAGCAATAGAGCCCCCAAATGCTCTTTTGCCGGATCTAAACGATCCCGTTTAAGTTGATCTTAGCCCCAAACACGGCTAACGTATCCTTAAACATTCAAATGGACTATAAAACTCCAAATCGACTTTGGTTCAAGGGTACATCTCTGAACTCTTCTGACACCTATCGTTGTAATCCTTCAATGATGTCAGAGAGGTGATGAGTCCCGGCGGCCATATATTCAATGGATCACCACGTTAAGTTGATCTTAGTCTCAAACAGGACTAACGTATCCTTAACGAACGTTTAAGCTGATCTTAGCCTCAATACGGATAACGTATCCTTAAACTAAAAACACCAAACCCAAATCTAAGTAAATACGGATTTGGACTAATCCACGTCCTACGGGCGACGGCATTACTCAGTCTCCGTATACAATCCACGGGCAACCGCAAACAAAACAAACATCCACGACACGAAGTGAAATTCTGGAGAAAGAGAAAGTTGTTACCACGATGCGGTAGCGTAATTAACTGCAGGGGTTTGCGCCTGCAGGGAAGAGCGTCCCCACAATCAAAAACCCCTCAAGCGAGGGGGAATCTGACGAAGTCTGCTACATCGGCCGCATCCGTCTAAACCTCCGATACACGGTGCTATAAATCAACTTGGTATCTTCGGAGAGGTAGACGGATAAAACCATATAGCATCTGCCCCGAATCTCAGGCAAGACGTCCCCACGTCGTCTCCGCCGCCATTCGGAGGGGAACAATGGTAAGATGATGTGTACTCATAACCGTTAAACTTTTTAATTTTTTACTATAAGTCATTACAACATTTATATATTCATGACCTTTTATATTCATTATGTGAATTGCAGATATAGTAGGATATGTCGTTGATGTGGGCCATGAACGCATAATCTCTTTAAAGTCTGGAGGTACAAGTAAATTAGTTGAAGTATCACTCATTGATGATGGTTGTTACGAGAAAACAGTCACTTTAACGAGCTGGGAGAATTTTTTGACAAAGCACACGAGTATTTTTGGGGAAGGATACACTGATAGTTTCTTAATTGCCGTAATAGGAGTGTGTGCTAAAGAATTCAGAGATAAATTTTTTACTTGCACTCGTAGACTTTTTGTTATTTTAAAAATAAAATTAATGTTTAGCGGTTGTCAATACTTATTAAGTTTTTGCAAGTATAGCACTATTGATGTAGTAAATGATGCAATTATAGGAAGTTACATGTTAGAAACAACAGGCTTTACGAAAATAAGATTTAAAGCCGATAGTATCCCCGAACAGAACGGCTGATGAGATGATAGTATACCATATATTTATTATATTTTGAGTATTACATTTTTACATTTGTTAAAGGCAATGTTGATAAGGGTGTCATGCTTTTAGGGTTCGATTTGATCTGCACAAATTGGGTATTCGAGACAAGTAGGAAGTAGCAGCAATAATGCAAATCAGATGGTAGAAACGTGTACCATTGAACATCTAATTAATGAAACAAGAATTTTTCCCCCACCTAATACGGTATGAAATGATAATTTATATATAATATATATGATATATAATTTAATATTAACATGTATTTAGCATATAATCTAAAGTAAGTTATATTTTTATATTTTTGTTTTATTAAAAGGGTTTGTTTATCTCTATACTTCTATATTGGTTCTGGATTTTATAGTTAATGCCACAATTATTTATATCTTTCCCGATGAACCATGCTATGATGTATGTTCTCAATGCAAGTGAAGTGTAAAGGTACAGCCTGGGCAAAATTATACTTGCTTTTATTCAGATTGCGGGTATATGGGGTCAGATTCTAAAAAAATGTATTTTTTAAAGAAAACCTTATAAGTTGCCGAATAAAATTAATACATAATATTTGATCAATATAAATATATTGTAGGTACCGAATTAAAGCAAGAATTGAGGACAAAACTGATGAAACAAATATTGTAGCGTTTGATCAGCATGCTCGGACTCTTCTCCGTTATCCACTGGATGATATGATGCAACTTTATTCATCGGTATGATATAGATTGTTAAAATAATTTCAAATGCAACATAATAATCAATGTATGTCTAACAATTCTTTTCTCGTTGATGCAGAATAAAGATTCGTATGACTATGAGAAATATCTTGATAAGTGTGCATCTATTGCATATAAGATGGTGACTAATAATAATCATAAATTTATCCAAAGTGGAGGATTTACCGTCAATAGTCTGGAAAGGGTTGTCCGTCAATTTTATAAAGCCCCAGCTTTGGAGCCAACTGGAGAAGATGATGGTGAAGATTAGTACTAAGATTAGGGTATTTATATAATGATGTTTAATTAAGTATTATTGCTTCCAGTATTTCAGTATGATATTGTATAATTATGTGTGAAGCTGTGGTTATTATAAGGGTGTCTATGAGAAACCTTTTGTCATCAAACATATTTAGCAGCTGTTACATTATTATAAACTTAGAAAGTTCCAATAGTATATCCCAATAAAGAAAGAAAGAATAACAGAAATTTATAATCAATTCTCAACACATAGAAATTATTACAAGTAGAGCAAAGACAATAAATATTGAAAAATATATAAATGAAGATTGGCGAAGTAATTTGGAAACCCATATGATTATCTTGCCCATGACCGAATCCAAGTTCGATTCTCTAAAAAGTTGGATCAAAGAATTGTGAGAAATCAAAACCAATCTATTAAACCACATCCTCTCATCTAGCAAGCAAATAATAATTATTAAGTTTTTTTACTATCTTTACGATGAGCATCACTAAGTGTAACAACCCCAAATTTCCAATACACGTTATTACAAAAAAAAAAATCAAAATCCATAAAGGGGTATTTATTGTCTGAGCACAAGATAAATAATTAATTAACAATCTAATTACAAGAAGGAGCTTGTGGCTCATTGGTAATACCATGCATTGCTGAACCAAGCCACCAGAGTTCAAATCTCATACCCCACATTATTTTTAATATTGTTTTATTATGTATTTTTAGAATACCAACAGTTTACACGTGTGTTTCTCACAAAAATTCCGCTGCACCCCATAATGTAAAAGTACCAGTGACCACATGAGACGACCCCCACCTCCCCACTGCCCGACTCGGGCCGGCGCCGCCGGCCGGACTCGGCCGGACGGCCGAGTCCCCAACACCAAGTTTGTGGCTTTTTGTCTTCTGTACCCCCCTGCACACTTCAATTCCCCAGATCGTTTCCAGAGAGCTCTTAATACCCCTTTTATTACAATTTATCACATTATTTTTACATTTTTTAATTTAAAACCCTTCATCTACCCTAACCCTAACCTAACCCTATAAATACCAACCCTACACATTACTCCCTCACCCCAAAATCTGAGCCAACTCTCAAGAATTTTCAAGAAATCCTGTGTACTTTGAAAACGAGCAAGAAGCGAAGCTACGACGAATTTTCCGGCGAACTTCCGACGACCATCTTAGGAGCTCCCGGCGACGAAACGATGCACCGGCGACTCCTCCCGTTCCACCTCCCTCTCCTTGTTGTCCTAAACCCGTAAGTCCCCAAATTCTATCTCTCTATTCTTTTCTAGAAATACGGAATTACAAAACCCGACGGAATCGGAACAAAACCGATTTCCGATTCGGTTTCTTTATAAAAGCTCAATTTTCTTTAATACAATCATGTTTAAACTAATTCATGTTGACTATTAAATACTAATCAACCATACTGATCAAGTTTCAAATCAAAAGTAATTGCTATTTCATTTTACCATATTTTCATTTAAATACCATATAATTTCAATTCTACATATAACATCACAAAACTTTCTATACCTTTAAGTAGATCACGAGGTAATGACCTACCTCCTCACACACTCATATGCAACATAGCACCATACCCTTGAGAATATAGAATATGGGAAAGCGACACATTTTCATTTAAATACCATTTACTTAATAAAATCGTTTTCTAAACGATTTAGTATTTATACAAATCTTTGTAAAGCGCCGCTACAACCCATTTGGGGAACCCGTTCGGGATGGTGCGGATTATCGCACATCCTCGGGCTTACTGGTGCGAGATGCAGACCTCCGCAAGGAGCATTCGGTCTTTAAAGATTTAAAATACGACATCTTAAGAAAATAAGATTTTTTAGAATTATAATATATATATTATAATTATTTTTATATAAATATAAATATATATATATATGTAATATTAAAAGATCTATTTTGTAAGAATATAAATATTACAGCTCTTTTCAAAAATCACAAGAATCAATTTACATTAAAATACCATGAAATCCATACAAGTCAATATTATAAATAAATACCCTTTATTATGGAAATAGGATATTTTTACTAGAAATATCACAATATAAAATCTACATTCATTACAACTCTAAAGATGATTAATAAATACTTGGGGTGTATTTTGAAAACTATACAAAAGTATTTTTACATAAAACCCCCTCAAGTTCTATAATTAACCATATGGACCCTAGTAAATATAGGTTTAAGCGGGACCAATCTCTTGAGCCTCAGGGAGCCGTAGAAGTGGGTGCTTGCCTATCTAAGGTAGACAACTTAATAACGGTGTTATCAATACGGTAATCGTCTTTGAAAAAGACACAAATCTTACCGCCCATGTGCAGCGGTTACCGATAACATCAAAACAATCAGGACTTCAATTTTCTTCTCTAATTGTCTGACTCGGATTGAGTCTCATTATAATCTGACTTGAATATGATTCAAGTACAATCTACAATCTACAATTTACAATCTACAATCTACAATTTTCAATATTACAATTCAATATGAATCCATGAATCCAATTATCAATCTATACAACTTGACTGAACCGAACCATGGATATACATTCCATTTACATGATTCTACAGTTATTCTATTTACATGATTATACAGTTATATCCGTTTACTGATATCATGGTTTTGGTCAGTCATCCAACTATACAATCTATACAATACAATATAACAATACAATCAAAACACTACGGGGTTTAAGGGGTAGATTGGTACGGAAGGTGTTAGAAGTGGCACGAGACTGCAACCATAAGACACCTAATCTATATTCCATTGCTGTTGTACCGTAGCCCGACGGTTCCTTGAGTTTCTGATACCTTAGTCTCCGGGGCAAGTGAGACTCCTCTCGTATACACTGGCATCCTTCTGTACCAAGCTACAAACAACAGCGTTAACACAACAATATACTATAACTTTAAAAGCTACCTTCTTATTCTGTCTATTCTATTTCTCTCTTATCTTTGGGACTTACAGAGCGATCTGTTCGCTGACGACATTCTCTTTTTTTCTTCTTTGAATGTCGTCAGGTGATCTGGACACTTCAGAGATCGAGCCCACTGCTGAAGATTTGGACCAGTTCAGTGAAGACCCCGAGCTCTAGTCATTATACACTTTCCATTCAGTACTTTTCATTTCTGTTATGCCATTATTTAGGCATTGCTTTATTTCAGTTGTATTTACTTTCCATGCATTGTACAGAAAGAATGTGAATAAATAAAGTTGTTGTTTTTATTATATCTTGTCCCTTGTGCTTTATTTTTATATTGCTTAGATACGCTTAGCGTATTTACTTCACAGTAAATATGTAGCGGTCTCGTCGCGTCCTCTGTCCGTATACTGGGAAGCGGGGCGTGACAAGCTTATCATCATTATGAGTAATCCAAAGAAAGGTCAATCCAAAAACAAGTATCATCAATATCCCAACAATAAAAGAAAGAGACAAACAATGAAGAATCAAGAAAACTAGAGTAGACATAATTTGAAAATTCTAAATAATTACCTACCTTTTCTATAGGAGATACAAATATTTTTAAAGTTAGATTTATCTTACCTACCAAGATTGAGAAGAATGAAGCAAAGCATTTTTTTTTCTTTGATTAGGAAACTGGGTAGCATGAAGAATGCTGGAAAAATCAAAAATCAAGTTTTATCAAGTCGAGGAGAATAAAAATCAGTTCTTAGAGTTAAAAATGTTAGCTTTGAGGATTCTCTTTACAGATTCTGAAATTCTGAAGTTTAAGTTTGCATTTTTTATTTTAGCATAAAAAAATTGTTGAGAAAAAGTACAGATCTAATGATTTATAAAGCTGGAGAAATTACAAAAAACCTCAAGGTTGGACATTTGGTTGCTGAAAAGAAAGATCGTTAAGAGTAGAGACTGGATCTAATGATTATAATACTAGAGACGAAGAAAACTTTAGCAAGCCAAGCGTTTTTGCTCATTTTATACTCTATATAGATCCCAAGGTTGAAAAGCACATATCTCTCAAAATACTCTTGAAAAATAATGAAAAATTTTATGATCTGGGGTTGGGGTGAGACGAAACGGACGAAGAAAATGAGAGATGAATGACATCGGTATGTGGAAATCAGATATACAAAAAGATTTTTGAAGATTGGTGGAAATTTGTAGATTTTGGAGTTTGAATGGGGCGAAGATGATGAAAAAAAAGAGAGATGAAAATATTTCCTGCCTCTAGAGTTTTCTACGGGAACCCTAATTCCTGCGATGTATATATATTCCTTTTAGGGGTCATGGTGTATGGGCTAAAGCCTACATAATATTTTTCTTAATAAAATTCAGCTGGGTCTACTCCCGATTTAATTTTTAAAAAAACTTGAATTGAAAGACCGTTTGAGAAAAAGAGAGCTTTTTTGTTTATCAAAATTTTGATTAAAACCATTTTAATGGCAAGAAAGTGAAGATTGCAATGATTTGCAAATAAAATGGTGGAAAGGGGAAGAAAATTGAGATATTGGGTTATTTTTCATTTAAGAGAGAAAGTGAGAGATAGAGAGTGAAAATATATTTCTCTCTCTTTCGTCTCTCTCGATTTATTTAGTAAACCGTAACTCTCTTCATCTGTATGTATAACCCATATTCGGACGTTGATGTATTGGGCTTGGCCCATAAAATCTATTATTTTTTAATAAAATAACCGTGCTTTTCCAGTTTCGTTAAAAAAATGGCAAGAAAGTGAAGAGGAAGCTAATAAAGACTAAAAACTCTATACTTCTATATCGGTTCTGAATTTTATACTTAATATCACAGCTCTTTATATCTTTCTTGATGAACTATATTATGATATATATTCTAAATGCAAGCGAAGTATAATGGTGCAGTCTGGGCAAAATTATACTTGCTTTTATTCAGATTGCGAGCATATAAGGTGATGTTAATTTATAATATATTTTTTCGTGCATAAACTCATGTAATTTGTGTTGCATATCATATAAATATTTATTAACTATTTAGAATACAAGAATTAGTTTATGCCATATAAAATATAATTTTTATGGTAAGTGATTATCTTGAAATAAGATTGTGTGATTTATTACGTTATTTTTTATTTCTCAACTCTTTAACTTAAGATATAGATGTATCTTACAATGACCGGACGTAAAAGTAGTGATGTTATTCTGTGTATGTGCTCTTTGATAAAGTTAGCTATAGAGACCAGTTGTTTTGCAAGTCTTTCAATATGTTACAGAAATTTATGCTAACTTTAATTGTATACATATGATAAAATTATGCAAATATAGAGTACCATATAATATTAAACTTGATAATAATTAATATTAATTTAGAATCTGCATATAAAAAATATCATATAATATTTAATAGAACAATAATTAATAGTAAGTTGAAATTTATGTATATTAAATTAATTAAAACCTATTCATCTATTATTTATATTCTTTCTCATGATCATCCATATTTTCTTTATTTTAAAACAAAAAAATAGAGCATGATACCTTGCTCATAAAACTACATTAACACAAAAAAACATGTACATAAAGGAGTTCAAATTTAGGCAAACAGATGAATCCATATTTGTACATAATTAGCTAATAAGGAGATAAAGTGAAGAGCGGATCAATTGTCATCGTTCACAGCTAGCAACAGTTACAATATTATAAGCCTAAAAAGTTCCAATAATATATCCAAATAAGGAAAGAAAGAGTAATAGAAATTTACAAGCAATCACTAACACGGAGAAATTATTACAAGTAGAGTAAAAACAATAAACGCTGAAAAATACATAAATGTAGTTAATGGATCTGAGCATTGGCCTTTCTGGAATTTCATCTTTCCCGACCAAAAATTTATAAAATTGTATGACAACAAAATATGATTAATAGTTCCTTTATTATTCTAATTTTTTCTAATACATTTTTAAATGAAAACCATAAAGTATTTTGAGATTGTGTTTGTTCTATTAAATTTTCCATTTGAAAAATTTTGTAACAAAATAAATCTAAGTAGTATGCGACTACGAGTTTTTAATTTCAGGATGAGCATAAAGATCTATCAGAATGCATTTAAAACTCTGTAATATGGGAGGATATAATTACACAATATCATATTCCAAAACTCTCAATTAAACAATTAGTTATAATAGATATCTAATGGCGTATGCAAATTAGAATTAATTCATAACTCCATACTTCCACTTAAACAATATCTTTGAAGTCGTGTGTTTTTGTGTCTTCAGGATTGCCTTATCTCCAAATGGTCGTTATATACAACTAACAACCGTTACATTATTATAAACCTAGAAAATTTCAATAGTCTATCCAAATAAGGAAAGAAAAAGTAACAGAATTTTATAAGCAATCATCAACACAGAGAAATTATTACAAGTAGAGTAAATAAAACAAATGCTGAAAAAAATATAAATACAGTAAATGGATCTAAGCATTGGCCTTTCTGGAATTTCATTTTTTCCAATCAAAAATATATAAAATTGTATGACAACAAAATATGGTTAATAGTTCCTTTATTATTCTAAAATCTTCTAATATATTTTTTTAATGAAAACCATAAAATATTTTGAGATTGTGTTTGTTTTATTAAATTTTCCATTTGAAAAAATTTGTAACAAAATAAATCTAAGCTGTATGCGACTCTGGGTTTTTGATTGCAGGATGAGTATAAAGATCTATCAGAATGCATTTGAAACTCTAAATTATATGAGAATATAATTACACAATATCATATTGCAAAACTTTCAATTCAAAAATTAGTTATAATAGATATTTAATAGCGTATGCAAACTAGAATTAATTTGTAATTTCGTACCTCCACTTAAACAATATTTTTGATATCGTATGTTTTTGTGTCTTAAGAATTACCTTATCTCCAAATGATCGTTGTCCTCTTTTGTCGGTGAAGAAAACTTTTCGGTATTTATTAATAAGCTTTTTGGAAAAAAAAAATCTATAGTTCAAATTAGAACCATAGTTTACTAGCTTGAACCCCTCAATTCATCAAAATGCATTATCATTAATAGCATAACTATCCTATACTTAGAATTCCATTAAGTAATCGCTAAAATAAAGCTAATTCATTTTAACATTTTAAAACAAATCATATAATTATGACAAATAGATCTGAAAATATGTTCCATGCATAAAATATATTTAAAAACTTAAGATTGCAATATCCCCAAAAAAGTAAAATGAGATGGAAAGAAAATTCATATTATAAATCTAAGATATCAGCAACACCACCCACAACTAGAACACTTCCATTATTGAGTGGTGTAGATTCTCCAATACAAAGTTGTCAAGCAATAATCATTAAGTTCTTCATATAAAAAAAGTAGAAATATCTTTTGATTGTCCAAAAGTTTGCAAGATAGCCACAATGGTCATAGATTCATCATCTTTCTTCTCATCTAAACCTTTATAAATTCTCCATCGACTCTGGCAATGGTGGCAGTGGAAGAGGCGGTGATTAAAAAGCATGGGAATTGAAAAAACCCGGGTAATGAATAAAATTGGTTCTCGCCCTTTTAGGCCCGCTGAACGATATCAAACAGAGATCGTAAGCTATAGCAGCCTCTTTAGCCGTGTCGAATGTGCCTAACCAGTGCCTTTTTTGGTGTGTGGGTTTCGAATTTCTACTGAATATCATCTCTAAATACGTTTACGGACGCCTAAGTATCCGGTGGAGCCTCGGGTTGTTCTTCTTCTCTGTGGTCGGTTTTTGTTGGGGAGTTGCATTTGTGAGAGATGATCTTGCATTTGGCTACCGGATATGAGAGTGAAGATGGTAAGGGTTATGAGATGATCAATCTATATATAGGCTATAAAGTAGAATATATAGTAATTTAGATTGGGTTTTTCTTATGTAAATGCGTCTTAGTTGAAATATAAAAAGGCCTTCAATATATAAGTGATGATGTGGATTGCATTAATTAGATTATAGTTTTGTTAGGTGATCAAATATTTGGTATAGTTGAAAAGGCTAAAGTTTTGGTACGACATTAGCATATGAACGAATTTTTATAGTTCTTAACTAAGAACAGTGGAGTTCTAAATGTCGTTTGCATTTAAATTTAGGGTTTTGGTAAAGCAGTTGTAGATTCATATTTAAATTGTGTTTTACTAGGTTTTTTTGCATGTCTCCTTCTAGGAAAACAATAATTCTTAATTGCTAAATGAGAGAAATTATTAGCATACCTCAAATTAATTTTAAATTTGTTTGTGTTACATATTTCCTATGCATATAGAGGATCTTTTTAATTATTAAGTACAAATCTATAGAAATATATGATTTAGAATTCTATTTCCATGAGAATCCCCTCTCGCCCAATTTATTTGTTTACTCAAAAATTTTAGATTCTAAACTTTCAAGATCATCTTGAAAACTCTTAATCGAACTTTACACCTTAAACAATTTTTAAATTTATCACTAGCTAGGTTTACTTAATGCGTTCTCGCTTATCATTTTTCCAAAAGAGATATTGAATTATAAGATTCAACATATTTTGCAACTTCATACTTTCATAACCAATGGGTACCATTCTGTTGTGTTTAGTTTAAATGGGTTATGTTATCAGCTATCAAGAAAGGGTCATAGTTGTGCATCTCTGCAATCAGATCTTGATGTATACTGCATATTTTATTGTTATCGAGGTATTTGTCCAACTCCGAATAGATTGTGAAAGCGTTGTTCAGGACAGCGATTGAATAGATGATGCATGATTGGTCAGATGGTTGTTTGTATAATATCATATATAGAAATATGAAGAAAAAAATGCATGTTTAGATAGATGGAGCTATGCATTTCCAATGCACCATAATTGCATTTTCTGTTTTCACGGTTGAAACACGTTTGGTTGTCTTCTTTATCACCAGACAATATTAAGGATTATCTTTTTCAAATATTTTTATTTAATTTACTCAAATTACGATACTATTAAATCGGTCAAATCATACATTTGTCAAAATATACTTTATTGAAAACCGTTCATATGCAGAGTGCAATAATGATATAAGCTGTAAATGTATATATTTCATCTGTCCAATCATGCATTTTTTGTTCATGCCTGTTTATACATGATATGACATCGAAATAGTCATTTAGACTAAAACATAACTCGACTTTGTTTTTTCTTTTTAACGGAGAATGTATTAATTGTTTTTATCTCTTTATTCCCTTATCACCTCGTATAGTCAAAAGAAATTTGTTTCAAAATTCACCACTTGGCTGCTATGACAAATAATACTTGCTTATCTAGAATCAGATTTTGATGTATACTGCATATTTTATTACTATCGAGAAATCTGTCCAACTTCGAATAGATTATGAAAGCGATGTTCGAGACAATGATTGGATAGATAATGCATGATTGGACAGATAATTGTTTATATAATATCATATATAGAAATATGAAGAAAAATGCATGATGGGACAGATGAAGCTATGCATTTCCAATTCACCATAATTGCATTCCCTGCTTTCACAGTTGAAGCACGTTTAGTTCTCTTCTTTATCACTAGGCAACATCAAGGATTATCTTTTCTAAATATTTTTATTTAATTTACTCAAATTACGGTGCTATCAAATCAGTCAAATCATATATTTGTCAAAATATACTTTATTGAAAACCGTTCATATGCAGAGTGTAATAATGATATGAGTTGAATGCATATACTTCATCCGTCTAATCATGTATTTTTTCTTTATGCCTATTTATACATGATATGACATCGAAAATAGTCGTTTAGACTAGAGTATATTTCGGGGTTTTTTCTCTTTTTAACGAAGAATGCATTAATTCTTAACGCCTATTTATATCTTATTGAAAACCGTTCTCAACATAGAGAAATTATCATAAATAGAGCAAAAACAACTAATGCATAGAAAAAATACATAAGTGTTGGATAAAAAGTAGTTGGGACTATCCATACTTGATTTTTCGATTTATAAGAAATAAGATAAAAGTATTACATGTTCGAGAGTTCATATAAATCATAAATTGGGTATCGTAATATTATAAGTTGATGTAACTTTTATGAATTACCCAGAGAGTCATTTTAAAATAACTCTACTTTTTCAAAGATTCCTATTAACAAATACAATCAACTCTTTCTGTGGTATAGTTATATTTCTATCTATATATATGGGAGGTAATTTTAATTATTGCCACTTCAAAGTTCAACAACTTAACGGATATTATTGTAAGTCAATTTTTATTATACTTGAATAAAATTTAAAGTTTTTCTTTATTTTTTACTCGACTGCCTTCTTAGTCGATTATGTCTATATGCTAGAGTTTGAAATGAAAAGTTTAAAATTCTCTAAAGTTTCATAAAAAACATCTCACTGACTTTTGAATAGTTTTTGCTTTTAGAGTTCAATTTTGATATTATAAAAACATTATGCTTAGTTAAATATTTTTATTTAAATTCATGTATGGTACTTTGTGTTATTTGTTTATATCGTTCATTTAATTTCTTTGAAGTAATATCCATTTTGATATTTTTTTGTTATTTGCCTATA
Source organism: Agapanthus africanus (assembly GCA_030015575.1). NCBI lineage: Eukaryota > Viridiplantae > Streptophyta > Magnoliopsida > Asparagales > Amaryllidaceae > Agapanthus > Agapanthus africanus. Next base: position 39,631,060 of record CM057340.1, read on the forward strand.
CAACTCATTTTATTTCTTTGAGGTGACAATATTTACTTAGGCAGGTATACTTGCTAAAACGAAGAACAATAATAAATCAATACAATATATATATATATATATATAATTGATTTCAACTACATAGCAGCATCTAAAATTAGTTTAATGGAATATTAATACAATGATATGGATTCAGATAAACGATTAATATTGCATTGAATGGTTCTATCAACCGGAAATATAAGTTCTCTTCCATATATAGAATTATATAACGGTAGAGTATAATTAACAATTTCTGTATTATTCTATAATTTCCTAATACTATTTTTATAAAAATCATGAAATATGTTAAGCTCGATTTTATTCTATTAAAATTTCCATTAGAAAGAAAAAAAAATTAATAACAAAATAAATCTTAACTACATATAAGTTCAAATTTTTAATTTCAGGTTGGATATAAGAATGTACTCAGAATGAAATTGGAATTGTGCATTGCAGGAGGATATACTGCTAAATGGACAGCGAGAGTTGATATTGTCAATTTTAGTATATTATGCTTTATGTTTCGTGATTTCATAACCAATAGACACCATCCAGTTGGATTTAGTTTAGGTGGGATATGCTATCAGTTATCTGAAAATCATAGTTATGTTTCTTTGTGATCGGATCTTGATGTCTTTTGCATGTTTTATTGCTATCGAGGAACCTGTCCGGTCCGAATATATCGTGAAAGTGATGTTCGTAAGAATGACCATCATTACACGTTCATCACTCCATCTTATGAAGTGTTCGAGCATGCAATAATTGTCGCTTCTTTAATGCGTGGAGATTATCCTTGATGTAAAAGTATTTTGCTATGTATAATGAAATTTTAAAATCAAGATGTAATATTATCGCAAAGTTTAAGTGATATTTATCTTTCATTTTTCATCATGTCAAATATAGGCCATTTTTATACAATTACGTAAACTTTAGTTATATGAATATTTTATAAATCCCTGCAATCATTATACTTATGATACCTTACTTGCTATATAATATTTGTTGTTAATAAGAAATTAAAAATAATAAGTTTAAAAGAAAATAAAAATCAATAATCCAAACGATATATATTCATTTATTCTAAATGTTAAGTTATATACTGAATGGAAAGTATAACGCTGATTGGAGAGATGATTGTTTGTACAATATCATATATAGATATATGACGAAAAATGAATGATGGGATAGATGAAGCCAGCATTTCTAATTCACCGTAATTGGATTCCCTATTTCCGCGGTTGAAGCACGTTTGATTGTCTTCTCTATCATTAGCTGACAACATCAAGTATTATCTTTTTCAGATATTTTTATTTGATTTACTCAAGTTACGATTGTCACGACCCGAAAGTATGGAACGTGACCGACACTTAAATTACGAAACGTCTAAAGGCGCAACGCAATCTAAGTAAACCGAAGCCTATAATCTAAACCTTTTAAAAGAAGAAGTGAAGGAAAACATGTTTAAAAGCAACATCAAATTTTCTCAAAAATTTCGGCAGAGTCTCCTTTGTAAAAACTGGCCCCAAACGGGTACAAACAAGAATATATATACAAACAATAAAAAGGTATCCCCAAGCGGGAGCTAGCTCTACGCCAAATGGCGGAAACAACCACACAATGCACTATAATATACAACGCCGAAGGGCGAGGCTCAAAACTCAAAAGAAAACCAAATCCACCAGAAAACCATAATAATACAAGCGCGAATCTAAGGTCGAAATAAAAACAACTGGTCTTCTAAATCTATCAAGTAATACACGTCTGGTTGATGGAGCTTACTAGATACAAATGAAATAATAAAGTACAACGGCGGTCCCGATACAAGTGAACCAACCTACCAAGAAATCACCCTGAATGAAATGGTGTGCCAGCAAGCCGCCAAGAAAACCTATACATCTAAACCTGTAAGAAAATTTGGCACAACGGGGTGAGTTGCCAACTCGTGAGTAGAAGACATCTGCGAGTAGAAATCGCATGCATGACGATCTCCTAGGTCATAATAATATACTTAACATAACACTAGGCATTTAGTAGTGACAGGGTAATAATCTATACGTAAGTGCAATACTCAGTGCTCGTGTCAGTGCCTCAAGTAGTAACATGTCATGTATGTAGGTGATGTATGAATGCATCATGAATGAAACAATCAACCATGAACTCTGGGCATATCTGTATAAGAAAATCTTTAACTTTTATCATAGTAAAATTTGTATGGTAATCTGAAACACCATCAATGAAATCCATGGAAATCTGTGTCAAGCATCGACACAAAAACATATATATCTCAACGTCTCAATATCTCAAAGTCTCAATATCTCGAAATCTCAATATCTCGGGCTCCGTCAGTCCAGATCGGCCCATATCATCAAATCTCACGACAACGGTCGGTATCCTCCTGATATCCGCCGCGCCAGACATCACCGGTAGGCAGTCTTCCCCTGCCAGGCTCATCGTCTATAACTCGAGCTTCTTGCCCCGGGGTACCTTACCGGGCCCACCATGTACCCGAGACGGTTCATCCACTCCTCGAATCGGGTCTCGAAATCTAACAGAAAATATGAAATCTTATGGTGGACGACACATACATCACGAGAAAACCGCAACTTGCATTGTAAAAATGATGATACTAAGCTTTTATTAAATTCTTGCGGTTTTCCCCCAAAATCCAGAAATCTCAAAGAAATCCAAAATCCCAAAATCATGAGTAAGTAAATAATGAGTATCGGCATAAGCCCCACAATACTGCATGATAATATGAATATGTGAATGCATGAAGTATCTAAATAATAAATGCAATGTCTAAATTAGCACATGAGAGTAATCACACAATATTATTTTGGACCAGCATTTAGCTGATTATATCAATAAAAGATAATATTGTTGGGGTCAAAATTTGCACCCCGGTTGACCAAGTCAAAGTCAAGGTCAATCCCAAGCCAGGTGGGCCCAAGCCCAAGCAAGTGGGCCAATGCCCGGGTCGAGCCCGAACACGAAGCGTCCGGCCTTCCGCCATACCAAAATAAAAATCATGTAACGAATAATTTTGATGTAATTTTTTGTGCATGAATGTATGCAAAATGGGCATTGTCACGCCCCGCTTCCCAGAGTACGCTAGATTGGGTACGTGACATAGCCAACCATGCTACCTGTGGGTAGGAAGTATCCATCCACAGTCACATTACGGCTGTAGAGATATCAAGAACAAGATAAAACTATCTAAAACATGTCCATAATCCAGAATAACAGGAGTCAATAATAAATAAATGCGGAAGCAAATGATCCAATACAAATAACTGAAAAGTGTGTCCCATAATGCGGGCTCACATCAGGAAATAAATGCAGGAAATAAAACTAACTACTACTGAACTCACAGCTCAGGCTGCTGGCTGAAGTACTCCTGCTCGGACGGCAACAGCGGTACGGAATCTGGGCCATGCAAAACCCAGACGTCAGCGCGTCATGTCATCAAGTAATATAATATGAACAGTGTAGCAGGCAATGTAATATAAACATGAATACAGCAAGAATAACAATAATATGAATCATACCAGTACAGGGTAGCGTGCAGTGGGTAAACTAAACTGTTCTATCAGGTTTTCTATTCTAAAGTCTTTGAAATCAATTGATGAATCGTCGATGTAACTCAATAGTATCCCGTGCGTGCCCGGGACCACGGTCAAGATTCTCGGGGCTGAATCCGAGACGTGCCGCTAGGCAGTAACAAGTAGCAGGATGGGCGAGTGATGTCAGCATCATCACTCCGGGGCTGGCCTAGCCCATAAGACTGATCAAAACAGGTATCGAACTGTTGAGTTACAAGTCGGTTTCACCTTTGATTTCCCCATACCGCCAAGTTATGTATGTCGAGTCAGGTATTCAGTAATCAAGAACTAATGCCAACACAGGATCAGGTAAAAGCAGGTTTATCTGGATAGACAACAGGAACGGTCCATGAGGACTACATGTCAGGTTTGTTGGCATTAGACACAAGATCAGGTAACGGGTAAAGCCATGGTACATCAGGTCAAGCCAGGTAATGTATAAAGGTGTCATGTCATGTCAAGAGTGTACGGTACCATGTCATGTCAAGTATGAAGTGTAACAAGTCATATCAGGAAGCACAAGATGTCATGTGGGTGCTCATAATCAAACTAACATAAGCATGTGTATAAATAAACAAGCATGAGTACTATCAGAACAATAAACTGGAACATGTAATATGATATGCAAATAGATATAATTTCAAGGATATGGATGCACAGTTATCGATTAGGGTTACATTTATAGTTCCAATATTAATTAGGATGCAATTTATTAAACATGGAGTGTTAATATCACATTATTATGTAGTAATGTGATCTATGGATGCAATTATATGTATCTTAAATGCGATGGATGCAAACGGGTATCCGAAAAGTTATAAAACTATAAAATGGTAATGTGGGATGTACAACTAAGCAATATGTGATATAAATATTGATATAATAATATTAATATGGATAGCATATTCAAAGCGATTAATAACTATAAAAGTGGTATTGATTAACCACGCACAAGAAAGTTCCGTTCAGAAATTCAGCGTCACCCTAATTTATAAAATAGCTTTAAAATAACAAACGTTCTCCAAAAGGGACGTGTCTTATACCAAAACAAAGATAATTCAATAAGGTTTTCAGTTTTATAAGTATAAGCATCTCAGGTTGTCCCTACAAAAAGTTATGAACATTCGAAGTTGAAAGTTTGCTGCTGGAATTTCCCTGGACAGCAGTTTGGAGACATTTTCATTTGCATTTTACGTTATTTAAACAATTTATTTTGCAAGTAAATATTTCATAGAGTTATAGTATTCTGAGTTAGCTTCATAACGAACTAAATAACGTATACTAATAATTTTTCTATGATTTATAATGAATTTTATAAGATAAGGTGTACAGTAAATTTCAGATTTGTCATATCCGATTTTTCAACGACGTTTCATGTGTAAACGATAAGATTTTCAAATGTATAACATTATAAAATGAAGATTATAAACTAATTAAAGATAATAATAATAAATATTACGACGATATATATTTTAAATGATATGGTTGCAGTATAATGTAATCTAGTATGTCATAAGATAAGTTTTCATGATCTAGATTTAATATGATATAAACGGATGCAAACGGAATATCGAAACGTTATAAAATTAAACATGGGGCACTAGATTTAAACTATAGGTATGGTATTTATTTAAATAGGTATAAAATGAATTATATAGCATGTAGCAAGATTAACTTGCCTCGATGGGTCGTGAATCGGGAAAACGGAACGTTAACCGTCGGCGGGGAAAACTCGCGACGGGCGCACGGTTCACGGAATGAACCCAAACGACGAACAAAGGAACCACACGGGTCGGGGTACCTCGCTGGAACATCGAGAAGCGTCACCGGCACGATGGAATTTCGGCAACAAAAGAACAGTTAAAAAAATGAGAAACGAGACATGAAGCAAGAAGAGAAAGAATGATAAAGAGAAGTACGAGAGAATATATGAGAGAGAGAGAGAAAAAGTGGAGAGAGAGAGAGAGCGAGAGGGAGAGAAGAGGGAGAGAAGTGAAAGCAAGAGAGAGAGAGAGAGAGATGCAGGTGGGGCCCACGGAATTAAAAGGAACGCGATTGGCTAAAGGGGAATCGTTAGTTAGGGATAAATATTAATTAAAGATTCAAAACATTTTAAGGAACAGTAGGATATATATATAGGTTAATTTAAAGATTTAAAAGATAGGTAATGAACAGTAAGATATCAGGTTAGTTAGAAAAATATATGCGATGGTTTTAATAATAATAAAATTTGGGATTTTTGGCGCCAAATAAAACATTTCCAAATTGCGCCCGGGTCGAGTCCAAAAATTTGAAATTGAAATAATAGGATTTTAAGCGGGATCCAAATTTTAAAATTAAGTGTTTTATGATTAAAAAGCATACCCCCAAAACGGACACATGTACGCGCGCGTAGCCGTCCAAACTCGCCCGTTTCACTGAACGGGGCGAGAATACAATGCACGGACGCTACCACGAGGCTAGGGGTGTCAAGTAGGCCAAGATGAATATTTTCAAATTTATTTTAGATGCCAAAATTTGTTATATGTAGAAATGACTTTGCCGGATAAATTTTACAGTAAGCAACAAACAAGCAAGTTAAATGAAATGAGTACCACATTATGCTCAAACGGTAACTGAAAATAGTAGTATTGGGCTCGGGTGTTACATTATACCCAACTACAAAAAGAATTTCGTCCTCGAAATTCCAAGAATACAAAGATAGATAACTACTAGAAAAGAAGAGGAAACTTCTGCCGGATTTTATCTTCTCATTCCCAAGTGGACTCTCCATGCGAGCGATTACCCCAAGAAACAAGCACAACGGGGATAACCTTGTTCTTAAGAACATTTTCCCTTCGATCCACGATTTCAATCGGTCGCTCCTCAAAAGTCAAGTCTTCTCGTACTGTTAGCTCCGAATGATCCAAAACGTGTGTTTAATCTCGAACATACTTACGGAGTTGAGATACGTAAAACACATCGTACATATTTGCCAAGGACAGCGGTAACGCCAAACGATACGCTACCTCACCAACACGCTCCACGATCTCAAGGGTCCAACGAATCGAGGACTAAGCTTTCCTCGACTTCCAAAACGAATCACCCCTCTAGTCGGTAATATCTTCAAGAATACCAAATCACCCACGGTGAACTCTAGAGGTCTTCTTGACGTATCTGCCCAACTTTTCTGTCGGTCATGTGCTGCCTTCATATGATTTCTGATAGGGTTAACCTTCTCAACTGTCTGCATAACCAAATCTGGTCCCAATAATCTTCGTTCACCGACATCGTCCCAACAAACAGGTGAACGGCATTTACGACCATACAAAGCTTCAAATAGAGCCATCTGAATAGTTGCCTGAAAACTGTTGTTGTAAGACAACTCCACCAAAAGTAGATGATCCTCCTAAGACCCCTTGAAGTCCAACATGCATGCTCTCAACATATCCTCAAGAGTTTGGATCGTTCTCTCCGACTGACCATCAGTTTGAGGATGATAAGCTGTGCTAAACTTCAATCGAGTCCCCAAACTTTCCTGTAAACTCCTCCAGAAGTGTGATAAGAACCGAGTGTCCCGATCGGACACGATGCTCACCGGTACTCCATGCAATCTTACAATCTCCTGCATGTACCGCTCTGCCAAAGTCTCTGTTGATTGACCAACCCGAAAAGGAATAAAGTGAGCTGCCTTGGTCAATCGGTCAACAATTACCCATACTGCATTGTTGCCTTTTGGACTCCGCGGTAAAGCCGTCACGACATCCATGGTTATATGTTCCCACTTCCACTGAGGAATCGGAAGTGGTTGCAATAAACCAGCAACCCTTTGATGTTCAGCCTTCACTTGCTGACACACCAAGCACTTCGCCATAAAGCGAGCAATCTCCCGCTTCATGCCCTCCCACCAGAAATGCTGTCGAATATCTCGGTACATCTTTGTGCCTCCTGGATGTACAGAATAAGCTGAACTGTGTGCCTCCTTCATAAGCTCTTCACGAACATCACCCTTTGGCATACACAAACGGCTACCATACCTCAACGAACCATCTTCGTGGATCAATAAATCTGTTCGTAGCCCGGCTTCAACCTGCTCTCGAAACTTTTGCAGTCTAGGATCCTGCGATTGAGCTGCTTTAATATTCTCGATTAAAGACGAATGTACTTGCAGCTACAACAACTGTCCCGTAGAACGCGGTAGCACAACCTCCAAGTCAAATCTTCAAAAATCTGCGATGATCTCCTTCTGCGTAGTTAACACCTGAATTACTGGTAACCGACTAAGCGCATCCGGCACAACATTAACCTTCCCCGAATGGTACTTAAAATCAAGATCGTAGTCAGCCATCAGCTCCAACCATCTACGCTGCCTCATGTTAAGCCCCTTCTGTGTGAACACATACTTCAAGCTCTTATGATCTGTAAAAACTTTAACTCTTTCGCCCAAAAGGTAGTGTCTCCAAATCTTCAAAGCGAAAATCACAGCCGCAAGCTCCAAGTCATGAGTTGGATAATTCTTCTCATGGGTCTTCAACTGTCTCGATGCGTATGCTACAACCTTCCCATGCTGTATCAAAACACATCCCAATCCTTTCCCAGATGCGTCGCTGTGAATTACCAATCCTCCGGAATTGTCTGGCACGGTCAGAATAGAGGCGGTTATCAACTTCTGCTTCAACGTCTCGAAAGATAACGCATACTTATCCGCCCATACAAAAGGTACCTCCTTGCGCATAAGCTTGGTCAACGGCTCTGCCAGACAAGCAAAGTTCTCCACAAATCTCCTGTAGTATCCGGCTAATCCAAGGAAACTTCTTATCTCAGCAACATTCTTTGGAATAGGCCAATCTCGAACTGCTGCAATCTTTTCTGGATCGACGGCAATGCCATCGCCAGACACAACATGCCCCAAAAACCTTACTTCCTCCAGCCAAAACTCGCACTTACTCATCTTCGCATACAATTTCTCCTGTCTCAACGTCTGCAGTGCGATCTTCAAATGCTCAGCATGCTCTTCAAAAATCTTTGAGTAAACCAGAATATCGTCAATAAATACCACAATGAACTGATCCAAGAACGGTGAAAAGATTCGGTTCATCAAGTCCATGAATACTGCCGGCGCATTCGTTACTCCGAAGGGCATCACTAAGTACTCGTAATGTCCATACCGAGTTCGGAACGCCGTCTTGCAAATATCTTCTGCTTTCACTCGGACCTGATGATATCCGGATCGCAAATCCAGCTTCGAGAATACCCTCGCGCCACTAAGCTGCTTAAAATTTCTCCAATGCGAGGGATAGGGTACTTGTTCTTAATAGTCACCCGGTTTAATTCTCGATAGTCGATGCACATCCTTCTCGTACCATCCTTCTTCTTTACTAGAAGAACTGGAGCTCCCCAAGGTGAGTTACTGCTTCGAATCCAACCCTTCTCAAGCAATTCAGCAACTTGTTTTTTTTAACTTCTTCCAACTCTACTGGTGTCATTGGATAATACGCTTTGGATACTGGCGCTGCACCAGGAATAAGATCAATTGCGAACTCCACGTCTCTCCTCGGCGGTAAACCCGATATATCTTCAAACACGTCCATAGAATCACGAACAACAGCCGGCTCTTTACTTTCATCACTTCCATTAATGCAAGAATATTGTTTGTCGGCCTAGCCCTAAACTCGACTGGCCCGACCGAACTGCTTCCTTAACGCAACTGCTGTCTGCTGCAAACTCCCTTTCATCCCAGATAAACTCTGCTGCTCTTGGCTGCTGCAAGTATTTATGAGAAAGTGGTCAAACCCAGGGAGACAATCTGCCTCTGGATGTCCACGTCCAGTCTGCGCATGAACCTCCGTGCCCTGTCTGCATCGTTGGCAACTAAAGGTCCAGGAAAACTACTGAGTCTCGTCCATTCGGCCTTAGCCCAATAAACTTCTCTTCTATTTCCTCCCGTGCAGTCCGCGGGAAGAACTTCTCCAGGAAACTCTTAGAAAAATCCGCCCACTTGATCGGCTTAGACAAGCGGTTCTCTTCTACAAGCCACCATTCTCGGGCGTAATCCACTAACTGAATGCGTACCACATCAACTCTTTCTCATCTGGAATCTGTGCCGCAATAAGCAAATTCTCTGTGTCAACTAGCCACTGCTCTGTTGGCGGCGGCTCCTCCAATCCAGTAAATGTATACGGATCCAAACGTCTGGAATCTGCTACGGTCCCTACTCGGTCAACTGGTCTAGCTCCAACATTGTTCACAGACTGCTGAACGATCTGCAAACCTTCCCGAAACGAGTCCGCTTGCTGCTGGATCAGCTCGGTCTGTTTCTTTGATTCTCCAGCATTCCTCTTATCACTCCAAGCATGGCGGCTTCGTCCACACGCCTCTGGTATGTCTTCAATTTCTTACCGGCCATAATCCTGAACTCAAAATACCCAACATTAGCATGATGATCGATTTTGAATATAGATCAAGGCTAGAACTCCAAGATACTAAAATAGAGTACCGCATTGTAACTATGCCGCGGTATCATAGCCACAATTACATAACTCCATCCAAGTCGCCTAATTCCTAGAGATAACAAGGAATCAGGTTTTCGAATCGATAAGCAAAGAAAGTTTGCACATCGTAAAAGATATAATTAGGAAGAATGTGATTCAAGAATGGTAAAACGGTCAAGGTGGCAGGACATGTTTCCTAAACACGGGTATTCTGATTCGTGTATTGGGTACAATACCCAACTACAAAAGAATCAACCTGACTATCCTATGGCTCTGATACCAAAAGAACCATGTCACGCCCCGCTTCCCAGAGTACGCTAGATTGGGCACGTGACATAGCCAACCATGCTACCTGTGGGTAGGAAGTATCCATCCACAGTCACATTACGGCTGTAAAGATATCAAGAACAAGATAAAACTATCTAAAACATGTCCATAATCCAGAATAACATGAGTCAATAATAAATAAATGCGGAAGCAAATGATCCAATACAAATAACTGAAAAGTGTGTCCCATAATGCGGGCTCACATCAGGAAATAAATGCAGGAAATAAAACTAACTACTACTGAACTTACAGCTCAGGCTGCTGGCTGAAGTACTCCTGCTCGGACGGCAACAGCGGTACGGAATCTGGGCCATGCAAAACCCAGACGTCAGCGCGTCATGTCATCAAGTAATATAATATGAACAGTGTAGCAGGCAATGTAATATAAACATGAATACAGCAAGAATAACAATAATATGAATCATACCAGTACAGGGTAGCGTGCAGTGGGTAAACTAAACTGTTCTATCAGGTTTTCTATTCTAAAGTCTTTGAAATCAATTGATGAATCGTCGATGTAACTCAATAGTATCCCGTGCGTGCCCGGGACCACGGTCAAGATTCTCGGGGCTGAATCCGAGACGTGCCGCTAGGCAGTAACAAGTAGCAGGATGGGCGAGTGATGTCAGCATCATCACTCCGGGGCTGGCCTAGCCCATAAGACTGATCAGAACAGGTATCGAACTGTTGAGTTACAAGTCGGTTTCACCTTTGATTTCCCCATACCGCCAAGTTATGTATGTCGAGTCAGGTATTCAGTAATCAAGAACTAATGCCAACACAGGATCAGGTAAAAGCAGGTTTATCTGGATAGACAACAGGAACGGTCCATGAGGACTACATGTCAGGTTTGTTGGCATTAGACACAAGATCAGGTAACGGGTAAAGCCATGGTACATCAGGTCAAGCCAGGTAATGTATAAAGGTGTCATGTCATGTCAAGAGTGTACGGTACCATGTCATGTCAAGTAGGAAGTGTAACAGGTCATATCAGGAAGCACAAGATGTCATGTGGGTGCTCATAATCAAACTAACATAAGCATGTGTATAAATAAACAAGCATGAGTACTATCAGAACAATAAACTGGAACATGTAATATGATATGCAAATAGATATAATTTCAAGGATATGGATGCACAGTTATCGATTAGGGTTACATTTATAGTTCCAATATTAATTAGGATGCAATTTATTAAACATGGAGTGTTAATATCACATTATTATGTAGTAATGTGATCTATGGATGCAATTATATGTATCTTAAATGCGATGGATGCAAACGGGTATCCGAAAAGTTATAAAACTATAAAATGGTAATGTGGGATGTACAACTAAGCAATATGTGATATAAATATTGATATAATAATATTAATATGGATAGCATATTCAAAGCGATTAATAACTATAAAAGTGGTATTGATTAACCACGCACAAGAAAGTTCCGTTCAGAAATTCAGCGTCACCCTAATTTATAAAATAGCTTAAAAATAACAAACGTTCTCCAAAAGGGACGTGTCTTATACCAAAACAAAGATAATTCAATAAGGTTTTCAGTTTTATAAGTATAAGCATCTCAGGTTGTCCCTACAAAAAGTTATGAACATTCGAAGTTGAAAGTTTGCTGCTGGAATTTCCCTGGACAGCAGTTTGGAGACATTTTCATTTGCATTTTACGTTATTTAAACAATTTATTTTGCAAGTAAATATTTCATAGAGTTATAGTATTCTGAGTTAGCTTCATAACGAACTAAAGAACGTATACTAATAATTTTTCTATGATTTATAATGAATTTTATAAGATAAGGTGTACAGTAAATTTCAGATTTGTCATATCCGATTTTTCAACGACGTTTCATGTGTAAACGATAAGATTTTCAAATGTATAACATTATAAAATGAAGATTATAAACTAATTAAAGATAATAATAATAAATATTACGACGATATATATTTTAAATGATATGGTTGCAGTATAATGTAATCTAGTATGTCATAAGATAAGTTTTCATGATCTAGATTTAATATGATATAAACGGATGCAAACGGAATATCGAAACGTTATAAAATTAAACATGGGGCACTAGATTTAAACTATAGGTATGGTATTTATTTAAATAGGTATAAAATGAATTATATAGCATGTAGCAAGATTAACTTGCCTCGATGGGTCGTGAATCGGGAAAACGGAACGTTAACCGTCGGCGGGGAAAACTCGCGACGGGCGCACGGTTCACGGAATGAACCCAAACGACGAACAAAGGAACCACACGGGTCGGGGTACCTCGCTGGAACATCGAGAAGCGTCACCGGCACGACGGAATTCCGGCAACAAAAGAACAGTTAAAAAAAATGAGAAACGAGACATGAAGCAAGAAGAGAAAGAATGATAAAGAGAAGTACGAGAGAATATATGAGAGAGAGAGAGAGAAAAAGTGGAGAGAGAGAGAGAGCGAGAGGGAGAGAAGAGGGAGAGAAGTGAAAGCAAGAGAGAGAGAGAGAGAGATGCAGGTGGGGCCCATGGAATTAAAAGGAACGCGATTGGCTAAAGGGGAATCGTTAGTTAGGGATAAATATTAATTAAAGATTCAAAACATTTTAAGGAACAGTAGGATATATATATAGGTTAATTTAAAGATTTAAAAGATAGGTAATGAACAGTAAGATATCAGGTTAGTTAGAAAAATATATGCGATGGTTTTAATAATAATAAAATTTGGGATTTTTGGCGCCAAATAAAACATTTCCAAATTGCGCCCGGGTCGAGTCCAAAAATTTGAAATTGAAATAATAGGATTTTAAGCGGGATCCAAATTTTAAAATTAAGTGTTTTATGATTAAAAAGCATACCCCCAAAACGGACACATGTACGCGCGCGTAGCCGTCCAAACTCGCCCGTTTCACTGAACGGGGCGAGAATACAATGCACGGACGCTACCACGAGGCTAGGGGTGTCAAGTAGGCCAAGATGAATATTTTCAAATTTATTTTAGATGCCAAAATTTGTTATATGTAGAAATGACTTTGCCGGGTAAATTTTACAGTAAGCAACAAACAAGCAAGTTAAATAAAATGAGTACCACATTATGCTCAAACGGTAACTGAAAATAGTAGTATTGGGCTCGGGTGTTACAGGCATAAAGCCAATTTTTTGTAAGCCCGTGGCTTATGTGCAAAAAGAAATGGCACATGAACTATGTGATGGACAAAATGCCATTTTGTAAAGCCCAAGGGGCTATATGTAAATATGTAAGCCTATATAAGGCAACATGATGAAAATATCTAATACAATTTTTCATTCCCAAAAAAATTAGGACATGTGCCTCTTTCTCCTTTCTCAAGGTTTTAAAAACATTCTTCTCTTTTTGAATTAAATCAAGAGTTTTACTCTTCCTTTTATAAAACTAAATAGTTTTTCACCACAAAACCCACAAAGGGGAATTTGGATCTGCCATCAGATCTCAAAAAGAAGAGATTTTTAAAATCTCACATCTCTTGATCTTCAAGATCCGGCCAAACGACAGGAAGAAGAAGGAGACCCATCTCCAGAAACCCCACTTTAGGGAAGAACTAGGGCTCAAGGGGAGAAGCCCCTTCATCAGCTTCAAAATATCCTAGGAGTTTAACTCCCCATATACACCACACACACACACACCACACACACACACACACACACACAGAGAATAATAAGTGCTCCTTTCTGGGAGTACAACTCCCATTGCAGGGACCATGTCCCTTTTGCCACTCGAACGCCCACGTGCTGACACGTGGGACGCTAGCGCTCTTGCGCTCAGAGCGCTAGCGCCCACGTGCTGACACGTGGTGCGCTAGCACTCAAAACGCTAGCGCTCTTGTGCTAAGAGCGCCCATGTGGTGCGCTAGCGCCCAAAGCGCTGGCGCTTTTCCCACGCATCCTTTGGATTCCCTTTCCCTTTTTTTATTTTATACACACACACATACTCTACAACACTGCCCTCCTCAAAAAAAATTTGGGCCGGGACGCTGCCCCGCACCCCGCAAGGGGGCTGCTAGCCCCCTTGTCCCCCAGCCCGCTATCCGGGTAGCGGGACCCCCGTAAAAACTCTGCGGGACCCCAGATATATCCATAACCCCTTTTAAAACACAACACACGTACACTGCACATTGAGTTTGCATGACCAGTCTAACCCGTCAATCGGAGGTTCCCTCGCTCCAAAGACGAGGGGTAATTAACGGCTGCTTAGTCCGCGGCTACCGGAGATTCGGATCCCCACAATCAATAAACCCCGGCCTACCCTAGGCAGGAGGAATCTGTAGTACGCCTGACAAGCGCGCGCGTATTCCCATCTCAATGGGATGACGAAAAACACCCTACAGATTCTGGCACGTCCGGTAGGACCTATCTCTCCTCCCATATTTCGGGTTAAGCATTCATGCGAACTCAATTGATATGCATATCAATTGCCTGTATTGAAATCATGATTTTTTTGTGCAGGGGTTAACAATTTTCAGTTGCCATCTTCAAACGCAAGTCGGTATTTGAACGACTTTCCTCGGCCCCAGCTGGGGGCAAAGCCATCAACACCAACAAAGTAATAAGGCATCTCGGGCAAGCTCCAGCGGTGCCTCTGACAACTGCTCAATCGGGTATCTTCTCTAAGCTCCCCGTCGGATGACCTCTATGTCGTTAAACTGGAAACAGATGACCTCTACGTCGTTAAACTGGAAACAGATGACCTCTACGTCGTTAAACTGGAAACAGATGACAGCCAAGTCGTTAAACTGGAAACAGATGACCGCCAAGTCGTTAAACTGGAAACAGTCGACCACCACGTCATTAAACTGGGAATAATCGACCTTTAAGTCGTTAAACTGGGAATGTAAAAAAAATTGTGTAAATAAAAAAAAGGAATGTGTAAATAAATAAATAAAAAATAAAGCCAAAATGATAGGGCAATCGCGATCTTCGCAATAAGAAAAGCTAAAATGATAGACCAATCGCGGTAAAACAAAAAAAAAAACAAAAAAAAAACCAAAAAAAAAGGCGAATGATGAGTCGCTCATGGTACCATATTTCAGTGCAGCGATGCAGACGCCAACCAAAATCCAGTTTCCCGAAATTTTTTCGGCCCTACGGTTGGTCCCCAAGTTGACCACCGTATACAATCCACGGGCTCAAATAATTCTCATCATACCCATACCCCACCGCAACCACCAGTTACGCGGCTGGTCTCCCCCCTTGGAATTATGGTCTATTGGGAAAGACCCACTCATGTGTCCTCACGATGCATGAGGAGGACAAACCTTCGTGGGATCCTTACAACTCACAAAGGAAAAACACACTTAGGAGTCCTCACGACTCCTAAGGAGAAAATACTCCTGCGGGATCCTTACGACTCGTAGGGAGAAAATGCTTTTATGGGATCCTCACGGCCCATAAAATTGAAAAAGCCTTGGTGATAGGGATCTAAACCTGTCTCCTAAACCATTGCTTCCCAATAGGCAATGGCGACTGCTGAGTCGCTCCTGGTACTATATTCCAGTGCAGCGATGCAGACGCCGTCCAAAACTCAAATTCCCAATGGCGAACGATGAGTCGCTCCTGGTACCATATTCCAGTGCAGCGATGCAGACGCCAACCAAATTCCAAATCCCATACCCCAACGGCGAATGATGAGTCGCTCCTGGTACCTTATTCCAGTGCAGCGACGCAGACGCCGACAAAGCCCTGAAATTTTTCCGGCCCTATG
This sequence comes from Agapanthus africanus, assembly GCA_030015575.1. Taxonomy (NCBI): domain Eukaryota; kingdom Viridiplantae; phylum Streptophyta; class Magnoliopsida; order Asparagales; family Amaryllidaceae; genus Agapanthus; species Agapanthus africanus. The sequence goes on from CM057340.1 coordinate 39,647,207, forward strand.
GTCTGGATCATACATCCTGCAAATCCATATACAATTCACGGGCGTAAAACAATCCCAATCTTTTGCAAGTCCTGCCGGTGAGACTACTTTTAAAGTCCCACCAGCGCAAAAAAAAAGAAAAAAGAAAAAAGAAAAGAAAAGAAAAAAAAAGAAAAGAAAAAAAAACGGTATGTCCACAAGCAAACGGACACGGATGAAAACCCGAAAGGGCTCCGTGAGTAAAAACAGCAGGACTGCCGGCGAGTTTGTGAAAACCCGAAAGGGCGCAAACTTGTAAAAAAAAAGATATGTAATGCACTCGCAAAGTCCTCTCGACTTTGTGAGGAGAAAATTCTCGTGTGAGATCCTTACGACTCATAAAGGAGCAACACACTTAGAAGTCCCCACGACTCCTAAAGAGAAAATACACCTACGAGATCCTTTCGACTCGTAGGGAGAAAATGCTTTTATGGGACCCTTACGGCCCATAAAATTGAAAAGCCTTAGGTGATAGGGATCTAAACTTGTCTCTTAAGCCACCAATTCCCAAATCCTTCTGGGACAAATGATGAGTTGCTTCTGGCATTATTCCAGTGCAGTAATGCAGATGCCGACAAAAAAAAAAACCAATTCCCAAATCCTCTCAAAGACAGATGATGATTCGCTCCTGATACCATATTCCAGTATAGCGATGCGGATGTCAATCCAAATCACAATCAAAAAGTCAACTTCAACTCCGACACCGC